>OY730182.1:30525470-30786256 GCA_963422495.1 Polyommatus iphigenia
AGGAAAATTGGGGAAAGATATACTCCAACGGCACCGCGACGGGCGCGTACGGAGTTTTGAAAAATGATTCTGTCGACCTCGTTATAGGCAACATCGAGGTTACGAAAACGATTAGAAAATGGTTTCACACCACGATAAGTTACACTCAAGACGAAATGACGTGGTGTGTGCCGAAAGCGGGAAAAGCCTCGACGTGGAATAATTTGATTATAATATTTCAGTGGACCACCTGGCTAGCTACCTTCGGAAGTTTAATAGCTATGGGTCTCGTCTTTCACTACTTGTATTACAGGGAGAACAGGGGAGTAACCAAGTGGCCGACTAATTCGATCCTAATGACGCTAAGTATGCTGCTCGGCTGGGGTGCTCTATTTGCACCGAAATCGTCGACATTTCGTATTCTTATATTCGCGTGGCTCTGTTTCAGCATTAACATAAGCATCTCCTACGAATCATTTCTGAGGATTTTCCTCATGCACCCGCGGTTCGAGAGACAGATAAGTAGCGAGTCGGATCTCATCCAGTCTAGAATTCCTCTGGGAGGCCGAGAGATTTACCGATCCTATTTTGAGACTAATAACGCCAGCGCGTTTTATTTGTATCGCAAATATAACTCGACGACGTTCTCGGAGGGGATAAGGCGCGCGGCTCTCGATAGGAATTTTGCCGTCGTTTCATCCCGGAGGCGAGCCGAATATATCGATCAGAAATTAGGTAAAGGTGCGGGTTTAACCTATTGCTTCCCAGAGAGCCATAACCTTTACAAATACGGCGTTGTTTTGCTAGCCAGGAAATGGTATCCGATGTTGGAAAGGTTCAACAATATTATTCGGGCGGTTTCCGAGAACGGTTTAATAGATAAATGGAATAAAGAGCTGTTTATTCACACCAAGAGTGCAGATAGCACGCAGACTATAGTGCCTCTGAGTGTACAGCATCTATCGGGAGCTTTTATTTTAATAGGAATACTCTACACTCTGAGTATAGCAATTTTTGTTATCGAGTTTACATCTCGCAGGTTTCAAAATAACAATATTAATACTAACTTTAGGAAACTCATGAGTAAATTTAAAAACATTTGGACATAATATTGCACAATTATTTATATAATATACAGGTACCTAGAAAATTGTTACTTAAATTATTTTGTAGCTCTACTCACTATAGATGCATCTTGTAGTAATGAGTCTGTGCACCAGTTGTTACGAAAACTTGTTCCTGAAATAATTACAAAGCACGTTGTGTCCTGAAGAGCACCGGTGTGCACGCAAATAAGTGCTTAATTAAATATTTTATTGTTTGACCCCAGCTTTCGCTTTATTTCTTTGTTTATTGCACTTTTTATGGTAATAAAAGCAACGTGTAGTTATTAAAGTTATAAAATATTATATCTATTGCAATTTATGTGTTATTTCATAAAAATAAAATGTTTATAGACCTGTGCGTTAGCCGTAACCCTAAAAAGTGGTTTTGCAGTAAAACCATTGTTGTACCAAAAATTTTAACGTATGTATGAAATATTTTTTAAAGTAGATGTGCAAACTGTTGAATTGTATTACAATTTGGAAGTTAGTGGATTAATATTATTATATTTACTATTAAGAATATGCCTTACTTTAGCAATCTCTTAGAGCTCTATCCTCTATCCTCTTTTCTTGTACTCATTTGAATTGTCAAATTTTTAAACTGCATTTGGGGGTATTAAAAATTTCACAGTTCAGTGACCCGCAAGTTAATTCCTCATACTCAAATGACGTGAGTCTGAACTTAAAACCGTCAACGTCGCTGTTGCTTTCCATAATAAATGGGCGACATCCTTTGTTAGTCGCGTCAGCTTCAAACGTTAAGATAAATCGTCTTCACAGGACCGATGCAACTCATAATTCTAGCTTAAACTCCGATTAAGATATCCACAACTTGTAAAAAATTTATAAATTGGCAACTTGCATTGCTTTTATCAAATAATGACTAATATCATGTTTTAGTAATAAGTGAAATTTTAGATGCGTTGAGAAAAAAATTTCGAGCTCCCGTGGTCATGAAAAAGAGGGACGAAATAATAAAAATATTGCGAACACAGTCACGATTTTGGACAGAAGTTTTACTTCTGGTAATTTTTAATCAACAAAACTTCTTATATTCTTCGATATCGAATTGTTAATCAATGTCAATCAATGAGTTGTTAAGTATTGTTTAACCAGTTATTGTTAAGTCTCGGAAGTCATTCGGAAATAAATGAAAGTGAGGCAACGACATTATGTATGTACACTCTAAATATAACTTATCTCGGAAGCTTCTTAAGTGCTCACACAACTTAGCAGGAACTGCGTAGGCGAGCTCTAAAAAGGGTAAGGGAAGCCATAGTAGCCCTGTTTATATTATCTTATAACACGCATCAACGAAACAAGATTGAGTTCGAAAATATTTATACCATAACGAATAACGTAAGAATAGAATAAGAGATTTGACTCGACATCCCCCCCCCCTAAACACCTCACGTAATTTGTGGACGCCCTCTTATTGTTTTAATGAGTTTTCAGAACATACACTTTTTGTTCATAAACTATACAAACTATATATCAAAACATAATATAAATTATTTATATGTTTTGCTATAAATCCAAATTGCTGCACAGTAATGACAAAATACGTTCATTGAGTATCGTGCGGCGGTTTCAGAGTATGCCGTGTTATCTTATAGGTCATTTATCTTGGTCTAGATCAGTGCAGCGAGTAAAGGTGCCTGAGTATTTAGGTCCCGATGCGAGAGCAAATAACAAATGGACGTAGCTCTTGCATTGACGACTACAACGTGTATGCTAACTGTCCACCTCTTGGCTCTTTCAACAGAGACAAAAATGTTTGTAAGTGAGGAAGTTTCAAGTCAAAAATATTTTTAATCTTTAGCACGTCGTAAACATAAAGTATATTTTTAACATTCTATATTATAACTACTTTTTAACTTACTGTGTGCGATTACTCCAAATAAGTAGAAAAAGAAAGGATTGTCTGAATAAGATATTGTTTAGTTAATTTTAGCACATGGTCGTAATCCGCCATTAAACCGAGGTTAAGTGCCGATACAGTGGTCGGTGAAGCCGGCTCTGGTATAATGTTGTCAGCATGGCCGGCGTGTGTGGTCCGTTACCACAGTACAATATCATACAGTAGACTAACTTGGTTGTGTCCTTGAAATCAGACTTGAGATGGTGTCCTGCATCGTTTTGCGTCCACAATGTAGGCACATTATATTGATTTCAGGTAGGTACCTGAAATCAATATAATGTGTGCGTTGCTCCGATTGGCGCGGTCTAAAGCCTGTTGTATATGTCGCAGTCATCTGGTTCAATCTGCGATTCGATTGAATGACTAGCGCATTCATTGAATGACACCATTCAATTGAATGACTCGGCCGAACGTCGATGGAACGATCATTGCTCAACGGTCAACTAGTTAGCGATTTCTAACATAGCCCTTTGAAGATAGCAGACTTGATCAGTCAGGTAATTGAACTTATTTCACTTTTTCCAACTGTAGCGCTCCTAAAACAAATATGGCGTAACAGCTCACACATGACACAGCTGATAGCAATCTGTTGATATTTTGTCGATTAAAACTTTAAAGTGCTTTATTTGTGATAAAATAATATGACAGCGTGGATTTACATACTCGTATTACTACCCCGTCAACGGCTACTTAAAAAAAATATAGCATCCCATTTAATGACTTCACTATATTATGACATTTAGTCAAAACTTTAAACGTCACAGTCAACCTCTTGATGAGTTGTCCTTTAGTCATTCAATTTAATGATGTCATTCTATGAATACAGTAGTCATTCAATCGAATCGCAGATTAAATCAGATGACTGCGACATATACATTAGGCCAACCAACGCATTAAGAGGGCGACTAACGCAAAAAAATCAAACATCGCCCTTCTCTCTTCACACTCACACCCGTCTTTCATATGCCAGGTGAAAACGGACGACGCGGACTCATCGCCAAATTAGTTTTTTTCTCAATAACTCGATAAATATACAACATTTAAAAATCCGCTAGGCCAGTTTCTCAATGATAGAATTTTATACAATGTGTTAAAATATTAACTGGTTTAATGCACGGTTACAGCAGTATATAAAAAATACGTGAAAATGAGATGCATCTTTGTGATTTTTTTCTATCGAGAAAATTTTAAGATATCGTGTTTTCTCTGGGTCGGATCCTCGGAAATATAATCTATGTTTAGAAAAGTATAAAAATGAATTATAAAATCGTCAATTTAGAGTTAGTCGCCCCCTTAAGCCAGCATATCATAGAGGAAAATAATACACGGGGCACAGCATATTGAGCCAACGCGTAGAGCCCTACTTGGCAATAAGCTCCGTAAAGTTATTCCGTACTCTACAACTCGGCGGTATGAAGATAGTCTACTGTATACTGTTTATATTGTGCCACTAGTATGTGAGAACAATTCCGCTTGCAAAGCTTTTACTCGACATTTGCCACTACAAGTGCCATAGCTACCAGTTAATAGTTATAATGCTCTACATTGATTAAGGACTCGATGCTAGATAAAGCTAAAAGCGTTGAGAACTTTATGTCCGTAAGAATAATTATGAAAAGAAATATTTTATTATTTATTTAGATTGAATACTCCAAAACCACGAGGCCGTTTCTGATGATGGCACAATCAAAAGTATGGACCAGAAAGAAAGACCATAATTTATCCCGAAAATGTACAATGTTCCTGTGGGATACCATGTACATTGGAAAAACCTAGTATATCACCTACATACAACACGGTCACATTTACTAGACGCACGTTTTGATGACGTCATTATGGAGCTCCCATGTTATTGCATCCCAGCGATGCGTCAAGTTAATGTGACTGTGTTGTTGTGTACAATAACGTTTTCATTCAGTACCACTCATTCATATTGTTCAGCTAAGTTATTTAAATGCTTGAACTCAGCAATTTACTTTTCAATTTTATGGACCTTTGAAAACGGCACGCCCCTTGACCCCAGTAACTAAATACTGATTATGGCCATTCATTCAAAATCACCGAGGGACCGCTGAGGTGAATCCACCGACGCTCAACCTATTTTCGTTAAGGAATTTCTTTTTTTAGCATTTCAAAGGAATATCTTTTAAGGATTTCGCAGAATTGAAATGTTAATACAACTTAGACTAGACGCACCAAAGATTTATGTATCACGCTATTTAAATCCGGGTTATGACCTTTTTTTCTACATACAACTACATGAACATGTAAGTAGTAGGTGTATGTACCATCAGATTTTACTCATAGGCAGTTGGCTTAGTGGTCAGATTACTTCAAGTCAAAGTTAGTCGTTATCTGTCATGACCAAATTAGGTAAGTCCGTCATTTGGAAATATTTTTTTGAAATAAGTACGAGTAGTGCCAACGATCCTATTCATAAGGCGAGCCACAAAACTCCATAAAAATGTGAAAATGTGTATTGTGACCTGCCTTTTGATTCTACCTTCATAATACACCTAAGAACAAAAATATCGTCTGCTTATCCTTTAATCATTTGAAGTTTAAAAATAGAAAATGGCGCATGTAGACTGTTTATGAGTTAAAAAGTTACATCTGCCTGTCAAGGCCCACCTACTGAGCCGTCATCTTCGTGTTCATTTTGCTCAATCAGTGCGGGTACAATCTTGAAAGACATTTTTGGCGCGTGGCCGAAATAAGAACATCTTGTAAAGGTATGGGTATTGAAATAGGTTCTTTTCCTTCTTTTATACCAAACTCTTCCTGTTGTCTCTCTTCTCCTTCTTTTATACCAACTATCTCTGGTGCCTAATGCCTCTGGTGCCTAAACAGGAGGACATGAGCGTCAAATACCTGTCTCTTAAGCTATCTTAGGAAACAGATATTTCACGCTCATGTCCTTCTGTCTGACATACAAGCGTCCTTTAAACCAATCACCAATGAAAGCTATCGCTGGTGTTATTTTCAGGTACTTCGCGTTTTCCATCATAATGTCATCGCGCCAAAGCAGCCCTGTAGGTGTATAGCTAAAGGTACAGTTTTGTTTCTTCTGAGTGACGCTGTGCCACTACAAAGTATGCTGGAAGACACGTCCTAATAAAAATTGACACTTTGTATGTTGAACTTTAATTTTTATATGCAACGTTTATTTACCGATATCCATGCTCCGTTATACTTTTACAGAATATACCTCCGAGCCACTCTGATAATATAATGGTCTGTAATAAAAATGAACGATTTTTTTCACCTTTAAATAATACTATCCATGAATATTGATATACCAAATTGACACACTTTGTGAAGCTTTGTAAGGTGTGCTGTATATTTCAGTCATTTCTTATAAGACTACTAGACGTTCCGCGCGGCTTCGCCCGCGTAAATTAGATACACACAGACACAGACAAATTAAATTAGTCCACAAAAAATAGCCTTTGATCCTTCACGTGGTCTACTTCGTATCTGTGCCAAATAACATAAAAGTTGCTCCAAAGTTCGTGAGATAAGCCCTTACAAATAATTTCCCCCGTTTTTTCCACATTTTCCACTATTTTTTCGCTCGTATTAGTCTTAGCGTGATAAAATATAGCCTTTAGCCTTCCTCAATAAATAGGCTATCTAAAACTGAAAGAATTTTTCAAATCGGACCAGTAGTTCCTGAGATTAGCGCGTTCAAATAAGCCCTTTCAAATAATTTCCCCGATTTTTCCACATTTTCCTCTATTTCTTCGCTTCTATTAGTCTTAGCGTGATAAAATATAGCCTTTCTCGATAAATGGGTTATCTAACACTGAAAGAATATTTTAAATCGGACCAGTAGTTCCTGAGATTAGCGCGTTCAAATAAGCCCTTTCAAATAATTTCCCCGATTTTTCCACATTTTCCTCTATTTCTTCGCTTCTATTAGTCTTAGCGTGATAAAATATAGCCTTTCTCGATAAATGGGCTATCTAACACTGAAAGAATAAGAACTCAGAAGTGAGACTCGAGGATGCAAAAGCTGCCATATACGACAATGTCACCTCCACAATAATTGCCGGGGCGATGACAGGGCAGTATATGGCGGCACTAAGTGCCGATTGTGGGTTCGTGGTTCTGGACGAGGATGAGACAAAACGCACGGGAACACTCAAATTTATCACCACATCTGAGGATCCAATAGTGGTAATAGCGGAATGTACCAGAAGTCCTATCTGGGGACCCCGAACCCAGCATGAACTGGGACATATTCGCGAAACCAATCAATTACTCGTGGGTCAATGGGGTTCCTGGATGTGGGAAGACAACTTGGATCATTAATAAGTTCAATGAGGAAACAGACCTTATAATACCAACGACGATCGAAGCAGCCGAAGATCTAAAGCAAAGGCTATTGCTACGAACTGGCAACAAAGTTAAAAAAGATAAAGTTCGTACCTTGGGCTCTTTGCTGGTAAATGGGACAAAAGGAGCCTACAAAAGGTTGATAGTTGACGAGGCCCTCATGAACCATTTCGGCTCAATCGTCATGGCGAATCAGTTAACAGGCGCCAACGATGTCATCCTCATTGGAGATATTAACCAACTTCCGTTTATAGAGCGTGAAAACCTCTTTAAACTTAATTACACTCGTCCAAACCTGGTAACCAGCATCACCCAGGAGTTGTCTTGCACACACAGGAGCCCTATGGATGTGGCTTACGCCCTAAGCATGGTCTATAATAACATCTATTCATCGAAGGAAATTGTGCGGTCCCTAAAGCTAATGAAGTATACAGGAGCGAGAATACCTAAAACCGATCTAAATACCTATATATATATATATATATAATATCTTGTCCACACACAGGAGGAGAAAGCAGCCCTCACTAATACAGGCTATGGATCGGGAACGGACTCTCCACGCGTCCTCACAATCCATGAAGCTCAGGGATTAACGAGTCCTTCGGTGATCATCATACAGACCAAGTCCCGAAAGCTGGCAATCCATGACAGCGTTCCTCATGCAGTTGTAGCTATATCCCGGCACACTAACACCTGTGTCTATTACACTGGCACTGTGGCAAGCTTCATAAAAAGAACCACAGAGGTGTCAACCGAACACATAAAAGATTACAACATAAAAATGGCTATAAAAGACAGGAACGATAAAGTCCTAAGCCACATAGCGGGTCATGACCTGTGATCCCCAGAGATCGGCAAAAATAAATACCAATTAATAAAACGTTTACCTTATAACACTAACTTAGTCCTAAATAGATTGTTAAAATCCAAGTGTGGACCCCAGACTGGTCAGTGGGATCGTCAGAGCCTCGCCCTTCCCAAGAATTCACATAATGTAGCGATAGGAAGGACACGGTCCTGGTGACTCCACTGGCTGGCATCTGGTAGATTCGACACAAAACGATATCTCTTTAACACCCTAGAAACTCCACCCAGCTTGAGTGACCCCTCTCCACCAAGCCAATGTCACAACATCTAAAGGCAAAGGGTGGAGCAGCATAATATCTAAGGAAATCGGAAAATGTCGGATCTACTGGCCGCCACACTGGGACCACACCGTTCAAAACACTAACATTATAATTATTATCGTTTTCGGCATCTGCACTGCCCCGTGGCAGGGTGGGCTGACAGGATGCGGAAATAAGCGAAGTTTAAATTAAGAACATAAACGTATAGTACTAAGTCCGCGTGCTTCGTGGATCATCATAGTGCAATACGTAGTTTATGTATCCTGTCGACCCACCCTGCCCCCGGGGCAGTGCAGATGCCGAAGAAAACGATATTAGTAATTTATAAAACAATAAATATATATTTATTTATTATATGTAAGTATATATTATAATCTATTCTATTATTTAAAAAAATGTCCATGGCATGATGGACTACAATTAATTAAAATTACTTAATAATATTATTTCAATTATTCTTGGTGCGAAAAATCTATAGAATAAAAAATAAAAAAAGGATATGGGCGAACAGCCCATAGACGGCCCCAATTTAGACAATAAAAAAAAAAAAAAAAACACTGAAAGAATTTTTCAAATCGGACCAGTTAGTTTCTGAGATAGCGCGTTTAAACAAACAAACAAACTCTTCCGCTTTATATTATTATAATAGTAGAGGAGGGGAGGGTGCTATTTTTGTAGTCACTCGAGCGTCATGGAGACCTATTAGGTTTTGTACATTAGGTAAAGCCGATAAAAAAATAATAAGAGCGTTTTTTATTTTAGCGGTGGGTTCAGAAACTGCAGCCTTTTTAAAGTTTTGAAAAAGAAAATATATTCAGAAAATTGCTTATTTAGGTGAATTATAAATATATTTTAGACAACAAGGCCTTTTTTTTAGGAGGGGAAATGCATTACGCATCCCCCGCCCCCTCGGGGGAAAGGGCAGGGGTATGTCGGACTCCTTCCGCAGAGGTCTACCGACTAAAACCCTCCCATGCCCTCGTCAACGCTACACGCGTAGGAGCGGAATCGGAATCGTACCGCGTCCGCCGCAGCGCTTGCCGCTTCTGGCGGCTGGTGATCCCCCGATCAACCGCCCAATTTTTTTAAGTTGCCCCAATGTGCTAAGGTGTGAAAGTAACAGGTAACAGGCGTGACGTTTGGGTACTTTGAGCTATCAAGTTACTAGGAAAATGCTAATTTATATACTTAAAAGTGTTATTATGTTATAGTTCACACTTCACACCGGTTACTATTATTTACAATCATAAATTTATTGATACAAGATTGTTAAAAGTACTTTTTTGTCAAGTAACAGATTTTTCGCTGTAGAATAGAATGATCCAGTTAAGAAAATATGAAGCTTTATTTTTTATATTTTAAAATGTCCCTACAGGCTTACCTAATCTTTGAATCGTCAGTGCTTTATATGGAAGCTTCTTTGGGGTATACTAAACATTCCCTATCTTAATCTAACAGATTCGGCGACATTTCAATATAAAAAAAAAATACCCACCACGTGAGAAATCTAATTTCTATACCATGATAACTAGACACATGTCGGAAGCCTATGCAAGCTTAATCTGACACGCTCGAGCTACTCCCGAAATCCCCTCTTCCCCTCCCCAACTATAAAGTATAGATTGTAGGTAGTTTTATTATTCGTAGATTGTAGGTATGTTATCTGGGTGCACGGTAGTGCGCCCGCCGAGACGAGCCAAGCGAAGCGCAAGGGCACTTATACCTTTTCTCGAAGTGTTTCGTCATTTTTTGACCGTCATAGAGTTGGTTTCCGATGTACCAGATAGTTCATAATATTCTGAGGATATAATATCAATAGCAGATTAATTAACCCATCAGTCGTGGCAAAACGAGACACAATAGCTTTTTCATTGTTATCGCGGCCGGATGTGGCCGCTTGGGGCTTCATGAATTAAACATACAAAGTCTCAATTGAATAGCTGTTATACCTACTTAAGATTTTATTGATATCGTCACTGACACACTGATACACTCATACACTGACACACTGCAGCCTGCCTATTATATATCTCACTCTACATGTTTCTCGATGTTTGATAGTTTGTATCTTCATTTCTATTAACCCTAGCATGACAAATATTTTTTCTCGCGTAGATCTATCATCGAAATAACACATTTTCATAGAGTTTTGTCGAGATAATGTCGAGATTTTGACATTGTGAGACGAGTAGTTTTTAATTATCTCGAGAGTGAGATATCTCGTTGGCGTATGCTAGGCACGCTGATCATCAAAATGTTTGGCTACTTCCTGAATTTCTAGAAAGCTAAAATTTGGTATGTAACCTAAGTTTAGTTATGTCTGGTCTCTGGTTTAGTATACTTACAACCAACATCAAAAATCATAAACTTATAACTTTCGCCCCACATCACAGAGTACGGAGTGGGACGAATAATTTTAATATAATACTATATTATTTTCGTGTATGAATCACAAAAGTACTGTGAATGTTCACTGAATACGAGAAACTTGACTTATGAATTTTCTGAAATAATTTTCATTAAACATAGCGCCATACAGATGTATAAAATATATTGCCCAAGTATAAAGATTTTATATTTTTTTAATTTATCATAGATGACCGATCGAATGGGACCCATATTATGACATATTATCCATACTTCCACACTTACTAATATTATAAATGCGAAAATGTGTCTGTCTGTCTGACTGTCTGTCTGTCACCTGTTCACACTCAAACCGCTGAACGGATTTTGCTGAAATTTGAATGGAGATACTTTGAGTTCCGAGAATGTGCAAAGGATAATTTTTATACATAAAATGTGTACGGTTCCTGGGCGACAAACGAATTTAGGCGCAACGGAGACTTCATGGGATAAGTAACGTTCTAATTAAAAAATAATATGAACAATGAACATAATTATATTAATATATTTAACTTATCGATACTACAATAATTGTTAATGCGGTTTGTCTGTATTCACCCTTTAAGAGTCCGTATACGAAATTTTGCCGATTTCGCTCATTTAACAGACGTGATTTAACAGTTAAAATACAGTATTTCTATAAGTTTTAATGCACAACATGTAAGATCATTTCAATTATAATCTAATGTTGCAGCTAGATTTTTTATTTTTTTAAGTATCTTTAAATAATACAACTCAAACCCGCGACAGTTTTGTGATTTTTGCTGTAAAAGGTTTAGAATATCACCTTTTTATGGATTGTATTGACGTCTTAACGGTATGAAAAAAATACAATGTACTGTTGAGAAAGTCGTCTATACAATGTTGGAATTACTTTTTACCACTTTAATATAAAAAAAAACCCTTTAAAAAACAGAATACCTATAACTGCCCGCTAACTTGGCGATCGTCCTTTTTCACCTGGCATATGAAAGACGGGCGTGAGTGTGAAGAGAGCAGTAGAAAAGATAGTACGGGCTCTTAACTACTAAACCGATTTTAATAAGGTAGATAGATTGTACACTGTAAAAATTTCGACACAGCGGAATTGCGGAAAACATCAGCTATTGATATCCAAAATGTCTCATAGCCACAATTTTATATTCATATATTCATAATGAAAGTCGACTTCCTTACACTTGAACCAAACATTTTAATTGTAAATTATATTTGAGTCAAACAATGGTTGAAGTTCACGCGCGTGAGGATTTCAACTTACTTCAAAGTTCAAACTCTTCAAGTGTTTTTCTTTTCATAACTGCTTCTAAGATTTAATATTGTAATATTAACATATTTTAACGTGTGCCTACTGTTTAACGCTGTTTTATATCCGAATATTATGTTACACATATTAAAATATTGACACATGAATAGAGAATTAAGGTAAATAGGTAGTCATCAAAATGATAATTAGTATAGTAATTGTAACTGTGAAATCAGTAAAAGCTGCCACCTAAAAGTTAAGTATTTTATAAACAGTTTTTAAAATATTCTATTTTTAAATCTAATAATTTTTAATTTATTGTGAAGAATAAGAATAACATTAGTATGTAATGCTGAATCGAGTACGTAATTAAGTCTCCAATAAATCCAAACAGCTTAACATAATATAATTGTTGTCCATTTGATAAACTCGGGGAGGGCGAGGGACGATCAAGATAAGAACGCCCATTTATAAAGTAAACCGTTCATTTAGTTAAAGTTCAGAAGCAATAATAATTGTGTGAAGGTGGCGGCGGCGGTCGGGTTACGGGCGATGGGAATTGAGTTAAAAACCTAATAGTTCCCCTGCGTCAGAAGATAATCATCGTTAGGGAGTATTAACGTTATTAAAACTATGTTATAGAACTTATAAAGATAAGGCCAGGCTCAGAAGCTTGCAGATATTTCATATTTGCTGCTTATTTTATTTCATATTTTATTGGTTGTTGATAATGTCAGAAAGTATTTTTTACTTTTCCAACGTTAATAAACTGTTTTTTTTTTATACCAGATGCCTCGGCACTTATACCTACCCAATCTGTAACATATTTTGCAGAAAACCAAAAGTTTAATTTCAAGTTGGTCATAATCTGTTTAAAATTAGCACTGATTGCTTCGTAATGTGTAGTCTTATGGGCTAATCTACCGGATAACCCAAACAAAGATCACTGGCAGCATCTGGCAACAATAGCACGTGGCCTTTATTATTGCCAGCACACTGGAAAATTATGTGCCATATTAATTCGATGTAATTAATGCTAAGGCAACCGACCGTAATAAAACACGATTTGATTATAATTGACATGAATTCTGATAATATAATTAATATACGATTATTAATTAATTACTATTATTAACATATTGTTGTTTTTGAGGCAATAATTAATTAAAGGCATTGGTGTTTAGTTAATTTTACGTCTTGAGAAATTTAGAAATGATAGAATTATTTTAGAGTTCAGTCATAATATTATTAACGATTGAATGTGATAATTAATTAAATTTAGACAAAGATTTGGTTCAAATTATTAGGAGTTTTTCAGTTATATTAATTAACCCAAATAATAATATAGCTTAGTATCTAGCAAGATTATTACAAGTAGATGACAATAATATGTGGTAATCATAATTAATCGACACTCAAATTACCGACATTATATAAGAACTGTTTGATAGGAAATAAAAAAAAATACAAGTAGAAAGTGTGCATCTTGCCTTACCGGTGTTTAATTTAAACTTCATACATGGCGCAGTCGGGCCGCGCGATAACACGTGACGCATCGTGTTATCAAATTTCAGCACAAAGAAAATAAAAAAATATAAATAGGATGCATTTTAAAAGAAAAATCAGTTATGAATGAATTCATAAAGCCGTACCTTAAAAAAGTCAGTTATGAATAACTCACTTTTCTAAAGTATGTCCATACAAAATAAGTTTCTCTTAGCAAATCATAATCATCAGTTTGTTTAAAGGCTAAAAATATCTTAGAATGAGGATCAATGCGGAAAGGATGTGACGGCGTTGCATTTTTTAAATAACAATTTAAATAGATTTTTCTTTACACAAGAAGATTTTATGTCAAAATGAAAACTTCGAGATGCGCTAAGCTACATAGCAATTACCAATTAGCAACTTATCATACGCAATAAATATTATTGCATCTTCACCATATTCTTATGACGTGAATAAAAATCAATTTAGAAATACGCGTTGCGTTTTAGCATAAGATGAGCGGTGAACCGATGCTTATAAGTTATAAGCTTTCAGGGTTGAAAGTACTGAATAAGGTCACAAATTCTACAAGCATTATGGAGGATATTAAAAATTTTATATGACGAAGCTCATGCATAGCTGTAAAATTAAACGATTCACAATAAAGTCGGGCTAAGTCCGGCACATGTGCTCAGGTTATAGCCAGTTATTGGCTCCGGTTTTTTATTATTGCCGAATAACCGACCCCGATTTGCGAGGCTTAATACCGCTGGTTTATTTTAGCCATATCTCCTAGCCGGATTATGGCTAACAGTCGGGGCAGTTAATGGATTCTTTCAAAATTAAGTACACGGATTATTGGACATTTTATTCTCCGTTTGAATTATCTTCTGATACAGGCATGCAATTAGTCTCCTTCTTAATGCAAGACCAATTGCTCTTAAGCAATAAAAAAATTATGAAGTTTAAATAAAGAGTTGTAAAGGCTTCATAAATATCTTTAACTATGTCTCTATCGCTAAAGGATAGTTACAATATCAAATAATATAGTTAGTTATTTATCTATGCTAATACATAATATTATAAACGAGTAAGTGTGTGCAGACATATTTAATCAAAGTCGGTTCGCTAAACGTACTCAGTTTTAGCGTGAAGAGATAACAGGCAGCTGTTACCTCTTCACGCTAAGTCGCTGAAATTTGCCATGGAGACATTTGGAGACCCCCACATAAGATAGTAATTAATCTATATATATAAAACTCAAAGGTGACTGACTGACATGGTGATCTATCAACGCACAGCCCAAACTACTGGACGGATCGGGCTGAAATTTGACATGCAGGTAGATGTTATGACGTAGGCATCCGTTAAGAAAGGATTTTGATAAATTCCAACCCTAAGGGGTTAAAATAGGGGATGAAAGTTAGTATATAAAAATACTTCTTAACGCAAGCGAAGCCGCGGGCAAAAGCTCGTATGTTATATGGCAACATAACCTTATAATAAATATCAATAAAAAACAGCCAAAACTGAAGGAAAATTATAATATTTTAAATTAAGTTTAAAAACGAGCCCGATTTTAAACTCTTTCAAGTAACTTCAGAAATTAGGAGAGCAGGCTCATGACATCTAACAATGTGCCAATATTTAATGTGTGTTTGTAGAGGACCATTCCTAACAATGTATAACAGTCACAATGAATTATATTATAATAGGCAGTACTTCGTTTAGTACACACGGCATTTTATTTGTAAAGGACTTTATAGTCCCTAAATTTTCAGCTCTCTCACTTTACTTTCATTAACCAATAATCTGAAAAAAATCTTAATTTGGCACCAATTTTTATAATTGACAAAATAAATACGTCATATTTCTTGTAATATTAATAACGGGAAACTTAGTTTTCCTCTAAGCCTTAATTAATAAAATATAAACTATAATTATTATTTGCAACATAACACCTACATTAACATAATTACCTGTATACGTTACATGTAGTTATAAAATTAATTTAATTAATAACGCTAAATTTAATTTGCAGTTATGAGCACTAAAGGCATCCATAATTATAAGGTTAAATTACACATGCGGCCCGGGAGAGCGATTGACAAAGTTTTGTGTTTATTAAAAACTAGCTGTCCCGGCAAACGTTGTTTTGCCATTTAAAATATTTCTACTTCATCAGTTGATACAAATTCTTACCCCCTCTTTTGTCCCCTAAGAGGGGTGGGGCGAAAAATTGTATACACCAGATGTTAAGTTGGAAAAAACAGTTAATAATATGTCAAAGTAAGTCCATTAAAAAAAAAAGTTTGATACAAAATCTGACCCCCTCTTTGGTTCCCTTAGAGGGGTGGGGTGGGGGGATTTTTAGTCACCAAATGTTGAGTCGGAAGAAGACAAATATGTCTGTGAAAACCGTATGCAAATCGGATCAGTAGTTTTCGTGTTAAAGCAAAAGTCTTATACAAAATCTGACCCCCTCTTTCGCCCTTTAGAGGTGTGGGGGGAAAATTTTTTATACACCAGATGTTAAGTTGGAAGAAGGCAAATATATCTGCGAAAACCGCATTCAAATCGGATCAGTAGTTTTCGTGTGATAGTGGAACAAACATACAGACAGACAGACAAAAAACTAACTACATTTTTGGCTTCTATAGCGATGTAGTGACACACACACACACACACACACACACACACACACTCACACACACACACACACACACTCACACACACACACACACACACACACACACCCCGCTTATTATTTTTTGAATATCTTTAATGTACAGAATTTTCATTTCTACAGTTTTATTATAATGTATAGATGGCGGTCGCCCGCGGCTCCGCCCGCGTGGATTTCGGTTACCTGCTCGGTCTGTGCCTGTCGGTTAGCTGCTAAAAGCCTTCCCAGGAAAGACACGGTCAGCAAAATGATTCCCAGGTCAATTCACAGAAACATCGACGACGCAGTCATTTTCCGCAGGCTGCACAGATTGTCTTTCTATGGATGTTAAAGTTGTTAATGATGAGAATATTTAAATGTAATTAATAATAAGTTTTCACCTCTGACGGTAGTCCCGGAGTGCAACCCGTTGTTTTAGGATAGATAACTAAAGCGATTATTGTAGAGCTTTTCTATAAACGACATTAACTAACGTTAAGTTATTTTCAGGTAACAAAATATACTGATGGTCGGGATCCCCGACGATCATTGGTATTCTTGGTATATGAGCCAATTCACCAGCTGCAGGGCCGGTCATAATCTTCGCTACTGTGCATCCCCGCCTTGGTAGCGCCCACTTCGAAACGGGCGTAAATCGCAATTTTTAATTTCGCCATAACTTCTAAGCCAAACGTCCAATTTTAATCATTCAAAGACCAAATATTATCTACATAAACTGTACTTAGTGATGAAATAATTCATTTTGATAAAGATTAATAGCATGAGTAAAATAAATGCGTTTAAATGTAGTCCAAAAAAAAAATCGAGATTTTTAAATAAAATAATAGTTGTTGTACCTCACTTGACATAGATAGGTATAATAGTGTGTCGCAGACTTTTTTGTAGATATTTAAAAGATCTACATTTACTTAGAACATTGTATGGTTCTATCTTTTATAGTTTAGGCAGCGTACGCAAAATAAGTAAATTGTCTGGTTGTTTTTTTTTCACCTTGTGTCAGAAAAACCCAAATATCTTACGGAACCCTACATTTTCCGAAATAAAATGTAGCCTATGTTACTTGTAAATAATGTAGCTTTCGAATGGTGAAAGAATTTTTTTTAATCGGTCCAGTAGTTTTCGAGCCTATTCATTACAATTAAACAAACAAACAAACAAAGTTTACCTCTTTATAATATTAGTATAGACTAGCGTACCCGCGAGATCACCGCGTACCTGCGCCGCCTACCACGGGCCAAATTAATTGCCTATAGTATGTATTGTAAGTTGTAACCTATACTTTTAAGTTTTACTATACTTGAATGTAATAATCAGAGACGTTGATTTATAAGCAGATGGCGGACCTACGTAGTACGTAATCCAGTCGCGCTATGTCAAACAACAGCGCGACATAATCAGATTGCGACCAACATTGAATTGACATAAACCAGCCAAATAACATACGTCCGTCAACTGTCTATTATTCCTTCCATCGCGGATTCTTGGAAATGCTATTGTATTCTATTGTTGTTGCGATCACCGGTGCTCTTATGGGGCTTGAAGGACTAATGAATTTCTTCGATTGTACGTATCATACATTTTACAAGAAATTTTTTGCTCAAATAAACTTCTTGATGCGTTTTAAAAATGAAAAAACTAAATCATTTAACTCACAACACTCAATAATAATTATAATTACTATTTACTATCAACCTTTGGCGGGCGGTCCAATAATGCACCAGCGGGGCTAAAATGGTCACATTTAGCAATTCCTCTCAATCAATTCAGCAAATGAATTGTCAAAACTGTCAAACTGACAAATGTGACATTTGTCAGTTTTGTACTGATTTGACATTTGAAATGTCAAATCAGTACAAAAATACAGAAATGAATTGCAAGCAGATTTTAAAGAATTGAATCATATTATGATTCATATCATGATTCAACAAAGCGACCATTTTAGCCCCGCTGATATGCTTGCGGCTTGCTTCATGTTAATTCGCCATAGTTAATAGTTATTTTTTAAGTAAATAATTAAAAATACTCTTCATAATTATAATTGTATCAATTAATTGATTGAAAAAAAGCCATTTCAAAAACTAACAGGCCTTCCTACATAATATCTACTAACTAGAGTTCGAGAGGCGAGATAGCGCCGAGAGTAGACAGTGCATACAGACAATTTGATTGGTCAAGAGCCCTGTCTCGCGACTGACTCGCTTTTCTAGTCGTACATAATTATGGCCTGTACATTATGATCTGTAATGCTGAATTTACATCGCACTATAAACTAGTCTACTGCTCCAGATCACAGCAGCTCTTTGAAAACAAACGTCTGAACTTGTCTTCATCACCTTAGTGATCTAGTCTATATCCTAGCCTATAGTCTATAGTCTAGAACCCTAGACCATAAAGCAATAGCAATTAAAACGTAACAAAGAATAGTTAAGGAGATTATGTGTTATTTAAAAACTTTAGCTTTTTAAGTCAAGGTACTTTATTGCCTGAAGAACACGCTTTAAACTTAAGAAGTGGAAGCCCTCTTTAGATAAGTTTACAACTTTAATTAAATCTCCATTTACTTCGTTGTGTGTTTAATAAATTAATTAGTAAAATTAATATAATATACTCGTAGTAGGTGTTTCCCTCAATTTTATGTACCCATCCGTAGGAACCGTACATTTTTAGGCTTCCGTACCCAAAGGGTAAAAACGGGACCCTATTACTGAGACTTCGATGTCTGTCCGTCTGTCTGTCTGTCTCCAGGCTATAACTGAAGAACCGCTATAGATAGACTTTTGAAATTTTCACAGATTGTGTATTTCTGTTGCCGCTATAACAACAATTAATACTAAAAACAAAACAAAATAAATATTTATAGCCTTTTTTGGTCGTAATCAATAATGGTAGCAAGTAGGCACATTTACATTATACATCTAAGCTACCTCTATGTAAAGTAAATCAGCCCACATGATTCAATGCACACAAACATTATTTGTTTATATTGAGTGAGTACATACGCCAAATACACGAATACATAATCAAACATTCTCTTATTATGTCATGAAAAAAATACTACCAGATATATCATCTATTCGTAGACAGATGGCGTACAACCTACGTTATTTGGCCGAGTTATGTAAAGCCAATTTATGTCAAGATCTGACGGCCAGGCTTGACATAACCCACCAAATTACGTAGGTCTGCCATCTATATGTCGCAGCCAACTGGTTTAAATAGCCGATCAATCAAACAGCTAGCCCTTTGACTGAACAACGCCATTCAATCACACGGCTATACGTCGTTTAGCCGACTTGTTGACTGCAACGTTCAACACTACAGCTAGACGACGCTTAGCTAACTGGTTAAATGGCAAATTAACTAAGCTGACCATTAGTTTAGTTTTATTATTACACAATATATAAGCAGAATAAATTGTATTCTAACTCATTTTGAACACAATTGCAAATAATAACTTCGTGATGCATTTCATAATCCCGTAATTTCTTCTTGAAATTCGAATATTTGTTTAAATTTTGATTCACTCGTATATGCCCCCATAATTTCTGTCACTTTAATAACACTTGTAACGTATATTTACGAAAAATATCTTAATACAATCACAAAATACCGGCTAGTTGACGCCATATTGTAAACAAAACATACCTAGCGCCGCGGTGGTGAGCGCTGAACTAATTCAATCAAACGGCGGCGGCTTGAATCAGCTGTAGTATTGAACGTTTCGAGCGACTGAAATATTCAATTAAAAAGCTAGCCGTGAGATTGAATGGCGTTTTGATCCTTGTTAAAAATAAAAATATACGTATTTTTTCTTTTATAGTCACTCAGTACTAAAATGTTGAGAAATAGCTTCCGAAAGTTTTCCTAAAAAACACTACAATTAATGGACACGATGCGTCGGCCACGCGTGATGGGCCCCCGCGCGCGCGCCTCATCCCGCGTCGCCCCCTCTCATTCCCCCGCACCGCGAGTGACCATTCTGCAACGATTTTAAATGGGATAAAATATGTAATTGAAAAAAAATAACACCCGATTTTTTTTTATTAAATGGACTCTCCTAATGATACCTAAGCCCTGGAAAAAATTTGGCAGGAAGGTTTAATTGCACGCTGTATATGAATTAGTTTCTCTGATAGCAAGCACAAAACTCCCTATGTCTATTATCGACGTCTTTGTGATAATTACAGGCTAACGTCTGGTATAAAAGGAAATCGACAGGGTCAAAAGGAGCAATTTTAAAGGAACAATGGAGTATTCGCATCACGCGCCGCGGCTGACCGGTCGAATTTGGCTGGGGTTGCCATACATAAATATTCCGGCGGCCTCGCAGGACCGTGCTGATTGCGTTGCAAACTGAAGCCAATTTCTAAACAACTAATACTTATTCATTGCGTGATAATCTTCCTCATAATGTGCCGACTCCTTAACAACTAAACATGCTTCTTTATTGCGTGATAATCTTCTTCTTAATGTGCCGACTCCCCAACAACTAATACTAATTCCCTGCGTGATAATCTTCTTCTTAATGTGCCGACTCCCCAACAACTAATACTAATTCCCTGCGTGATAATCTTCTTCTTAATGTGCCGACTCCTCAACAACTAATACTAATTCCCTGCGTGATAATCTTCTTCTTCTTAATGTGCCGACTCCTAAACAACTAATACTCATTTCATGCGTGATTATCTTCTTCTTAATGTGCCGACTCCTCAACAACTAATACTAATTCCCTGCGTGATAATCTTCTTCTTAATGTGCCGACTCCTCAACAACTAATACTAATTCCCTGCGTGATAATCTTCTTCTTAATGTGCCGACTCCTCAACAACTAATACTAATTCCCTGCGTGATAATCTTCTTCTTAATGTGCCGACTCCTCAACAACTAATACTCATTTCATGCGTGATTATCTTCTTCTTCTTAATGTGCCGACTCCTAAACAACTAATACTCATTTCATGCGTGATTATCTTCTTCATAATGTGCCGACTCCTAAACAACTAATACTCATTTCATGCGTGATTATCTTCTTCATAATGTGCCGTCTCTACAAGTAATACAAGGAGAAGATTATCATGCACGGAATATGTATATTCCGTGCATGATAATCTTCTCCTTGTGAATATATGCCGTCTTCTTTGGGAGGTTGGTTGTCATTATGGCTTTTTTAATTTTGGAAATTGCTATTCTAAATTATAGTGATATGATAATAAAAATAATAATAATAAAAGCCTTTATTAGACAATCTTACAAACTATTTACAAAAGAATAAATCAATTATTGACACCGGTTACGAGATTGTCTTGCGTCGTCGCATAGGCCTCCCCTAGAGCCTGCCATTTCTGTCTGTCCTGTGTTAATCTTTTCCAATTGGTCAACCAATCCAAAACCAAATCAACCAATTGGAAAAGATAGTGATATGATGCTTTTTACAAATCGTTGCATCGTTTCGGGTTCTCGAGCCAGCAGCTCTGGATTTATGTATAGGCAGTATAGGCCATGGCCTATGGGCGGCAGCGACCTATGGCGTTCTAGAGGAGGTAGCGCCCTAGGATGGCGGCAGAGTTTGTACATACTTATAAAAATATAAATCCGGCCCTGCGAGCCAAGAAATTAATTGGAGAGGTTCAAACATTTTATGTGCCGATCAGTTTTACGAAAAATAAGATTTGTGCCCTTGTCGGTTATTCTTTTTTTTATTTATTTTTATTTTATTTTAAAAAATCTGTATGTGATCTGATGTTAACTATGTATTGTAGTAGGTACTTTACAAAGAAATTGATACGAGAAAAACTATCCTACGTGCTTTTCCGAGGCTTAAAATATGTACAAAGTTTCATCAAAATCAGATTCAGTTAAGCGTGAAAATATAAGATATAGAGAGACATTACCAAAACGACGAAAACTCGACTAGTTTCTGCCTAACACTAACAATGTCAGCCTATATATAAATAAAATGTTATTTATCGTAACTTTATTTTTATTAAGTCACTAACGTCAGTTATCGCACAATTCGAATACCCTAATTCAGGGAAAAATTGGCCCCTTTCCTGCAGCCTGCAAATTATAGCTCCTATTACAGGGGCTAAAGGACGCAGAATTTCAACACGTACGTAAATTCATTCAGACAAATCGAGTCGTACTGATCATGGGAGTAAGGTAAAAAATCGCTTAACAATTATTATGAATGTGAAACAATTTTCATTGAAAAGCGTAAGACTGGAAAATGGCCGTCTATATTCTTTGCTACACGTTTGATTCGTCACGCGTTGATTGGGCCCGTTCTCGCAATTTGACTCCTATTACCTTTGTAACTAAATAAAGTTTAGTAAATTGCTTTAGAGGAAACTACTATAATAATTATCGATTTGTCCTCTCTTTACAAGTATACACAGTTGATTTAATATCATATTTTAAAAGTTAACGTTATGAACTTAATTTATATGATATTAAATCAACTGTGTAAGTATAGGTGCAGTTCGTTTTATTTATCGAGTAATTTTATTTCAAATCAAATCAATTATAAATATTAA
Organism: Polyommatus iphigenia; assembly: GCA_963422495.1. Taxonomy (NCBI): domain Eukaryota; kingdom Metazoa; phylum Arthropoda; class Insecta; order Lepidoptera; family Lycaenidae; genus Polyommatus; species Polyommatus iphigenia. The sequence continues at coordinate 30,548,297 of OY730182.1, forward strand.
AAATATTATTTTTCACGTAATATATTGTGTCACACATGGGATAAAATATTATGTTCGGCCTAGTAAATTTTATACCAAAAAATGCTGTTTTTAGGCTTTACAGAAAAAGTTAATAATAATTAGGCAGCAGCCTTATAGAACATTTTAACGTATATTTATTACTCTATGATTTTAACTCTAATATATCTTCTTAAGGGGCCGGGTACCCTTGGAATTTCTCATACAAACGTAATTCCAAAATCATTTTCTCATACGAAAATATTTAACATGTTTGAGTTATTTTTCAGTTTAAGATAGTAATTACCTAGGTTCCTACACAAAAATTTACTTCAAAATATTTAAACAAAATTTTTTTTTTGTTTTAAATATTTATTTTAGTAAATTTACTACTAAATATTTAAACACTAAAAAATAGAGTAAAACACTAAAAAATATATAAATAAATAGTAAATTTACTACAAAATATTTGAATACTAAAAAATATTTTTTAGAGTTTAAATACTAAAAAATATTTTTTAGAGTTAAAATATTTTGTAGTAAATTTACTATTTATTTATATATTTTTTTGTGTTTTACTCTATTTTTTAGTGTTTAAATATTTAGTAGTAAATTTACTAAAAAAAAAATAAAAAAAAAAAAAAAAATTTGTTTAAATATTTTGAAGTAAATTTTTATGTAGGAACCTAGGTAATTACTATCTTAAACTGAAAAATAACTCAAACATGTTAAATATTTTCGTATGAGAAAATGATTTTGGAATTACGTTTGTATGAGAAATTCCAAGGGTACCCGGCCTCTTAAGCAACGACATCTGCTCGGTATAATTTGGTGTTTGGTTTTAATAGTAATAACACGTAATAATTTATTTCGTAAACGCGTGCCGCCAATGATTTGCAATTCAAAAAAGTATGCGACACACGCCTTAACGGTGTCCCCATATGTCTCCCTTATGAGTTATGACGCTTCTGCGAAATCTTAAATTATATACTCTTTGTCATAAAATATTATATTATTTTTATACCCACTGATGCGTTCCGATTTTTATGATACAGTGCTAAAAACGCGGTTTCAAATGGTTGGCTTCATAATTAGAATCTATACATATAATAAATAATAAGTGGAGGGTGTCACTACATCGCTAAAAATGCCAAAATTGTGGTTAGTTTTTTGTCTGTCTGTCTGTCTGTCTGTCTGTCTGTCTGTCTGTATGTTTGTTCCAGCATCACACGAAAACTACTGATCCGATTTGAATGCGGTTTTCGCAGATGTATTTGTCTTCTTCCAACTTAACATCTGGTGTATAAAAAATTTACCCCCCACCCCTCCAAGGGGACAAAAGAGAGAGTCAGATTTTGTATCAAACATTTTTCTTTAACACGAAAACTACTAATCCGATTTGCATACGGTTTTCGCAGATATATTTGTCTTCTTCCAACTCAACATCTGGTGTATAAAAATTCTCCCCCCTTCCCTTCCACCCTCCAAGGGGACCAAAGAGGGGGTCAGATTTTGTATCAAACTTTTATCTTTAATAGACTTACTTCTTATTATTAACTGTGTTTTCCAACTTAACATCTGGTGTATATAGGGGACAAAAGAGGGGGTAAGATTTTGTATCAACTGATGAAGTAGAAATACTCTAAATGGCAAAACAACGTTTGCCGGGACAGCTAGTTTAATAATAAGTTATATAGCTAAATAATATTTTGGGTAAAATGGAGAAGGTATAAGTTAGGAAATTTTAAAATTAAGCTCACAATTTTCCTGCAGTGAACTGATGACGAAAGCTGTTGATTTTAAATTATTATGGTCCACCAGTTTGAGTGTTACCAGTTGCCAACTTGACAAACTAACCATCCCTTTTTTTTCGTCGGGGCTAAAAAGATAGATCAATGGGATTTACTTTTAGGAAGATGGGTCTCATGGTTTTCTCGTAAAGCAACACCGCCTTTGTATGAAAAAGATGGTGGAAGATACAGTGGATTTCGACATTAGCGGCCTCAAACGGCAGTATTCGACGAGGACGTGCCGGAGGCTCGGAGTTGACAAAGAAAAATATTCTACCACGAGTGCCCTCGAAATATGACTCCCTCGCCGTACCGGGGTGTACGTGGAGAGAGCTATTTACGCGGGGGCACCGGCTGTACGCTCTATACATAAAGTCACATAAATAAAGCTACAAACTTTGTACGTTTACTTATAAACCTTAAGCACCCCCGAGGCCGGGTTGCTAATGAGAGAGCACTTCAGGGCTCTCGACAGTTTGCAAAAACTTACCTTCAAACTTCTTTTTAACTACTAAAACATCTTAAATGTTCGCTAGTATCTTGTTATGTGCATAGTTTGAAGATGCTTACGGTATTGTAAATTGTTTGAATTGTGTGTAACTTAAGCGCATGCTTAGTATAACGATTTGAAACTATGCTTCCTTCTTCTCCTTACTAATGTTATAAATGCGAAAGTATGTCTGTCTGTCTAATTGTCGACTGTGTTTTACCTTACTCTTAAACGAATGAACCGATTTAGACGAATGTGGGTATGGATGTTATGTTACCGTTATAAATATGTGCGTAAACTAGTTGGACTACAGATTAACAAGGTAGGTACTCGTATTCTGCAGATTATCTATGTTAGTTGAAGTGCAAAAAGTTTATTCCATTCTCATTAAATTACATAAAACAGGTTATTTTTTTAATGAAACATGTCATTTAGTTTCATAGAATTATTAAATATAATTTTTTACACATAAACAAAGGAATAAATTATTAAATTTCAAGTAAAATGTTACTCCACTAATAAAATAGAACAGATTGTATCAACTACAAAAAAAAATAATGATAACAGAATACGTTAATGTGCACATTACCAGATTACCTATAACCTGGGTAATGTACACGTTAACATATTCTGCATTCTAACGGTAACAGATATACTTTAAAAGACTAGTAAAACTACTGCACGCATAAAATTCAATTGTTTTGAAGCCAAAAATATGAACGTCATATAAAAATGGCGTTGACTTAAAACTATTCGATGCTTTCGAAATAAAACAATTCAAATGTAGTGGTAATGAAAACTATTGAATAAACGTGTCAGAATGCATCTGTAAACGTTAAAAAGTAAAGAGAAAAAGAATCTTATGAGAACGAAGTTTCGAATATGGTTTGTAATGAGCGCGTAATAATTTTATTACGCCGGCGTTACTCAAAAACTCTGTGTGATATGTAACGTTATAAACTGTAGCATGCTGTAACCACATGTTCCAATGTATTTTATTTACTCTGATTTCTTGAAAATGAGTCATAGTCATAATATGTACTACTAACGTGGATTTTTGTTTGTAAGGTTGTCAGTCTAGTAAGTCTACTTTGCAAACAAAAATCCACGCTGCGTGCTACGTATATTATGTGCAGACGATATTATAGTTATAAGTTATAACTTATAATATACTAGCTGACCCGACATACGTTGTCCTGTCTTAACGATTATTATTTTATTCGAATTGGTATAATTAAGTAAACAATAGATTAAAATTAGTATCTCCATGCCTTTCATCAAAATATATTAAATAGTATAAGCGAAAATCATAAAAGTTTATTGTGCAGGAACCGTACATTTTCCGGGACAAAAAGTACCCCTTGTCCTTTCCCGAGACTCAAAGTATCTCCATACCAAAATTCATCAAAATCGATTGAATATTTTACGCGCAAATCATACAAGTATATTGTGCAATAACCGTACATTTTTCCGGAACAACTTTGGTCTTCGGGACTCAAAGTATCTCTATGCCAAATTTCAGCGAAATCGGTCCAGCCGTTCAGGCGTGATGTCGTGACCACGCGAATATAGATTCATTTTATATATTATAGATTATAGTATTTTTTCTTGTCTGATATGTTAGAAAAGTCGCTTGGCAGACTGGGACAAAACTGGCTAGCACAAGTTTGTCTACTTAGTTAGCGTAAATATTTTTAGTAATACCTTAAGCCCAAATCAAGCCTAAGGAGGCAGTACAGGGTGTCACAGAAAAAGGCCATAATACTTTAGGGTGTGCATGTGTCCCTAGTTAAATAGAGTTCATTGTGAAAATAACAACGCTGAAAGAACATTTTATTGTGATTCATTGTGTGGCTAAGTGACCAGCCGTCAGCGTCATGAATTTGGCGATACAAAAGTAAAAAAAAAGTTACTCTTTCAGCGGTGCTACTTACACAGTGAACACTATACAGGGGTCTCAAAAACAACACATTATTTTGTTACACCCTGTTTTTACAGCGTACCATAGACGAGAAGATAAAAATAATTTAAAATAAAAAATATGTAATACTTGGCAAATGGTCGCTGTTAAGCATTTGTGTATATCCCTCCAAAAATATGTATTAAGTTACCAGCTGTTGCCCGCGACTTCGTCCGCGTGGACTTCAGCTTATAGCGCGCGGTAGTTCCCGTTTCAATGTAGGCTACATTACTGCAAAATTTCCACAACAAAGTTGCTTCCGCCGGTTCCGCGGTACGATTACTTGAATTCAAAAAAATCTTAAAACTTAAAAAAATAGTGAAAAAGAACCATCATCCTTACCACCTCTTATAGAAACACGTTTGAGTAAGCGCTTGTGCGACGTAGGTGATGCAGAGCGACATCTATTATGAATTTTTGGAACTAACTTAATTTGAACAAATTTACGCATAAACACCCCTTTACAACGTCTTTTTCCAGTTAAAAAGTAGCTTATGTCCTTTCTCAGGCTTTAGACTATCTGTGTACATATTACAATCGGTTCAGTAGTTTTGGCGTGAAAGCGAGACAGACAGACAGAGATACTTTCGCATTTATAATAATATTAGTATACATGAATGCAGTCGAATGTTCTTTAGGTCATTTTGAACAAGACTGCATTCATAACTTAACAAAAAAAAATATGGGTTAATACACAAATGCTTAACAGCGACCAAATATGAATGTCCATAACAATATACTCTGTCTGTATTGTTCATTCTATGTTCATGTTAATTAAATTCAGAGCGCCGAGTAATTGCTTTCTCAGTCCCTTATTTAATCATAATCAAAGAAGTAATAACACAAACAGTAATAATATCAGCGGTTTCGTATCAGATACTATTGTATTGAAGTGAGCACGGTCCTCGCGTCGTTGCGAGGTGAATCGCTTGCCCAACTTTCTTGTTTTGAAGGTGCGAAGGAGAAAATGATAAAATAGCACACTCGATATTCCAGTTGAATTATTATAATCTCATGACAAAATCTATCAAAAAGTAAACAAGTCAAAATACCATAAACTAAAGAGTACAAAATAATATAAAAAAGGTTTTTATAAAAGAAATTTAGATATGTACACTACAGTATAATATTATTCATTTAATCGTAAATTATACACTATATAATGCCCGTAACTCCGTTGCGCCAAAATTCGTTTATCGCGCGGGGACCGCACAATTATCCAGCTCCAGGTAAAAAGTTTTCTATTCCTTTCCTGGAACTCCAAGTATCTCTATACAAAATTTTTGCAAAATCGGCTCATCGGTTTGGGCGTATAGAGTTAACAGACAGACAGACGACAAACACACTTTTGCATTTATAATATTTTGTTCCAGACTCCTACCGTAAATGTAGTATCCCACATAAATCGTACATTTTCCAGTAATAAAAAGTATCCAATGTCCTTTTCCATTAAAAAGTCTAGTAGTCTAGTGTTTGTGCCAAATAATTTCTTTTTTAAGAAAAAAATAATAAAAATAATCAAGTTTTTTTAACAAGTCACAAAAAGTGGCTGTAACATTCGGACGGACAGACAGACAGACAGGCTAGGCGTGACGAATCTATAAGGTTTCTGTTTTTTTGCCATTTAGCTACGGAACCCTGAATACAGAAAGGATAAGGAGATGCGTGTGAAATCGTTTATGCTTTTCAAAAAATTCTGCTAAGTGAAGATGACCATACGAATCACCCTTTATCTACTTAGGTAGTTTTAGATTAGTGTTTATTTAAATTTAATAAAAAAACAATATTATTATATTATTTTTTATTGTAATATTATTTTATTATGTGGATTATGTTATCAAAATACATGGACTGGAGACAATAATATTTTACGACCAGAGTACCTTCAGGTCATCATCATCTCTATATAAATATTAGAGGTATAATTTTGTATGTAAGAAATTTCAATTAAAAATAAAAAAACATTTAAATTGATGTAATCAACATCGGGAATCCTTTAAAAGCGTCTCACAAACAGCTCCCAAGTTTATGATTGTCACTGTACATTGTCGGGATAAGTCTCCGTACTTGGATTTGAGATCAAAGAGCGAAATTTAATGAAGCCTCAGGCGCCATATTGTAATATTGAAATTGATTGATCGGGCGTAAGGGGTCTCGCGTCCTTATTCAAATTAAATTTCTAACTTCGATAGGTATATTTCACTGGCTCGAAATTTTCATTTAAGGGTTATAAATTAATTCATCGTGATTCGCTAATAATACGAAGTGATTTCCGAAATTACCATATTATTTACGCAGTAGACGGCGGGATTGTGTGTGATTAAATATCTGTATATTCACTCCGATATAATACGTAACTATTTCTCTGGCCTCCGGAGAATTGTATTCAAATCCATTGTTCACACACCTGCTTTCCATTCTAGTGAATGCTCGAGTTCGACATGTAGATCGCTAGTATTACTTGACTTGGCTCATAACGACGGATTAGTAATTTAATTCGAATACAAAAATACCATCAATTCTTCATCTCGAGTAACAAAGAATAAAATTGAATTATTCAAATACGGGAGCCAAAGAATTTACATTCCGAATACAAAGTAACGCCCGTTTGATGTTTCTATCAAATCCAAAATGATAGCCGAGTCTAATTTTGGCATTTAATCATTTAAAACATTAGGCTATTTGTCGATAATAATGTTTATGGGCTGTTTCAGTTTACTTTGTGTGGGCCCTCTTTGGTAAATGTTAAACAACATTCAATTTATAATTTGTGTAGTACGTCGAGTCCTGCAAAAATAGGTACAGAAAGACTGACTGACTGACTGACAGACTTTAGAGTTTCAAAAGTTTCATTTGTGTACCATTGAAAAAACGGCACATTTTGCTGGCTAAAAGTAATCCATATTCTTATGCATAGCCTCAACCTTAACCATGCCAAATTCGATCATCAGTTGAGTAGTTCTTGCGCGAAGAAGTAACAAACATACAAAACTTTCGCTTTTAAAATTAGTGTGAATTTCTGCAGCGCGGAAGAATATAACGGCATTGCTCCCAATAACTATAGTGATGGGTTCAATATATTTGAATAGTAAAAAGCGTCAAAGAAATTGAATATAAGATTTATGGCACTTCCAAATTCATATGGCATAAGTTTAAGAGTTGGCGACAGTCCAGGTATAAACTTAGGCAGTACGAATTCAAAGTTGGCTATAGAATTGATATGATTACTTAACTGAACTCCTCAATTTATCACCCCCTTTCATGATGTGATTCATCTAATTTTACGTTTGATAGCTCTAATGTTTCTATGTCTTTTTCGATGCTCTATTATTAACATTTCACAGTTATTAGATACCAAGGTAGAACCTTGGCATCTAATAACTTCTATGTTGTTTCAATATTTATTAACATTTTTCGGAACTAGAGGAATAGTTAGATGACTAGATAATAGATTATAATAATTATAACTACATGCCGTTATTAGATGATTCCTAGTTCAGTTTATAATTATCAAATCAAATATATCTATAGAATGTCTATAGACGTTAAATTAAAAAGAAAAAAAACCTCTTAAGCTCCACGCTTCGTACGAGTATCCTATACGAAATTATCAGCGTATTCAGTCGTAGACAATTTATCGCTGTTATATATTAAATTAAATAATGTATATTAATACTACAATAGGTACCTACCTACTATTAATGCTCAAATATAGTATTATTAAGCCATAAAATATTCTCTATTAACATATGAAAACATTAGACCCGCGGGACTCATATAAAATACACAACAATAATTTAGTGCCTAGTAAAGTTTAAATTTCTCTCATTAAACATTAAATATACAGTGGGTGGCCAAATTAATATACTCAGTGTGAGATTTTTACATAGATTCGTATTGGTTGATTGTTTAGCCATTTTGTGTTGTTAGTTTTAGTTTTTTCTTTTATTTTTTGTTACTTTAGACTGTCTTCTACATTTTGTAAGTCAGTAGCATTTATTATTGAATAATAATCTTGTAATAATAACACCATTTAGTACGACAGTCACTTATGCCATACTTTCCTGTGTTAAGTGCGTGCAATAGGGAGTTAGACACAGGCGCTAAAATGTTTTTTGCGTGAAACGTGTTATAAAAAGCAATACTTAAGTCTTATCTATTTTATTATAATGTATAAATACTAGATATTAACACATGTTTTTAGTGTTTCTTGGTTATTTTTGTGATAATGTAATTTTAAGTTAAAATAATGAAAGATGTTATAGCCATGGGAAATAATTCAGACATTTCAGCTAGAAATAAATCTAAAATTTAGACACCTTCGAGTCATATTAATCATACCCGGAGAGAAATTGCGAGATTAGTAGGCGTTTCCCAGTCTACACTTTGAAATATAAAAAAGTGATGAACCTAAAAAAATCTTTGTCCCCATAGCGAGTTAATAAATGTGGTAGAAAACGTCTTTCGACTGCTTGAACAGGAGAGGAAACAAGGCGTTTTATTGTTGAGAACAGAAGAAAACCCCTGAAAGTCATAAAAGTTTTGTTAAATGATGCTGGCGTAGCTTTATCTAACAGAATGCTAAGGCGAAACTGAAGAAACTGAATTTCATTTGTTTCCGTCCTTCGAAAAACCTAAGTTTACCCCAAATGCATGCATTCTAAGCGATTGGCGTTTGCTACAATGTAAAAACACTGGTCTGAGGAATACTGGAAGGAGGAAAACAAGTTATTTTAATTTAATTTTTTTTATTATGAATATAAAGGCGTGACCTTAATATGACCCAATTGATTCAGATCCTTCAGGACAATCCCTAGTTTGTTCACCGAAGGCGACATGAAATTTTTTATAAAAGCTGTGTTATTGAACGAGTGAAACCTCCTTCGCCGGTTACAACATGGGGCGAGATTAGCTCAAACGGGAATGGTCGACTACACGTGGTTGAAGGAACCATGCGTTAAGACCAATATCTGCTAGTTTTACAAAGTCATCTCCATCCTCAGATGGCTGAATAGCAGCCAGACGGGACCTGCATATGTATGTAGGACTCTGCACCTTACCATAAGGCTAAAAAAATTATTAACTTTTTTAAAGATAAAAATTTTTCCTTATGAGGCACAAAAACGTATTGTTTTTCAAGTGAGTATAATAATTTGGCCACCGACGGTATATTATTATATTGTATAATAATTAAATACTTATGTTTGACAGTTATTTAGGTAAATATTTTTACATCGATATTGCAATTACAAAGGACCTATGGTCCGAGCTGCACCAAAATAATTAAGAAAATCCTATACACATTTCGTATCATGAAGAAGTATTGTTACGGATACAGACACACAGAGCCATCTAGCGTCGAACCGGCAAAACTAGGGGACACACTAATCCCCTACTCGAAACTAGATGGCGCTAGGTGGTACATGCCCGAGCCTCCTAGAAAGTTCCGACCCTTGTTTACTTGTTTACGCGTATTTTGTACATTCGGGAAAGGAATGTTCTCGTACAGTCCGGAATTCGCCTCGCCATATATAATAGCCGCAGGTAGACGGCCCGGCAGTTCAGTTTGATCTGAGCGATCTTCAAGGCGACTTCGAAGTGAAAACAAGTGATCAATAGTGAGTGAACCAGTGAACCTACGACTCGGCTACGACCTAGGACAGTGATAGTGCTCAGTGATTTGGATCTAGTGCTTAGTGTTTGGACTTAGTGATTGTGTGTGAGCTAGTGTCAGTGAATAAAGTCTTCAAGAGAGTCACCAGGTCTTTCTCTCCGAATCCTCAAACCCTAGCACGTAACAGTATTGTGGCTCGTCTAGTGGTTGGACCATAGTCCAATAGCTTTGTCCACACTGTGCCTTTTTCTGTTCGTCAAGAGCATGCGTTATAGCGTAGTCAACAGCGAACGCCCGCGACGCATGCCCTCTGGCCGTATCCAAAAAACAAACAAAATTTCAAAGGTCAATGTATACGCCTATACAATAAAATCCCAGAAAACGTCCAAAATGTTTCAATTAATAAAAAAAAAAAGTTGTTAAAGAAAGTTTGTGTGCTAAGGCTTATTATAAGGTAACTGATTTTCTCAATGATAGCACACCTTGGGAAAAATAAGCTGACAAACCGCTTCTATAATATATAATTAATGGTACCACATGTTTACATACTTAGTGTAATTTAGCTTAAGCTATTATTGTTATTCCACACACACATATTTTTGGTAAAAGATGCCCTCGTGCGAGTTTCTTACGCCGGTTCTTCTCGCCGGGTTAGTTCCCGAACCGGTGGTAGGCCTCATGTAGACGCGACGTTCTAAAAGTGTTAAATTTGTTAACCTACTTAGAAATAAATATATTTCATTTCATTTCAAACAAAAATGACAATTTCGGCGTTGCGTTCATTGACGCATTCAATTATTGAATGCGCCGAAACGAAAGTTGAATGAAAGAAGATGACGAAAATTGAAGACGAAAGCGCATAGTGTGGACATAGCTTATCAATCGTGACTTTGACAGTGACGATTCATTCATAATGCTGAAACGCTTGTTCCGTTTCAGTTTTCTAAAAATATTCGAAACAATTTGGGTTATGACTTACGACAGAGCAGGTGGAGTATTTTGTCGAAGTTTACTGGCGGACATGACTCGCCTTAGCGTTCACATTCCTTGTACTTTACAATGTGATTATGTATGATGAATGCTAAGCTTTTATCAAAGCCAACTGCCAAAACATTAGGATACAGTGCCTTTAGCCAAGGTGCTTTTGTTATCAGTCGAAAGTTAAATTAGGATAAAAAGGCACTGCAAATTCTATGTCACCTTAGCAATGAGCTCTGGTGATCATAACTTTGTGTTCATGCTACATCTACGTTAGAAAATATTACCGAAACGAGCCTAACTGCGGTGTTTTAAGTCAAAACATAAGCTACGCGAAAAAACTTTTGATCGTCAATATGAACGAGTATGGGCACCAGTGTGGAGCGTAGAGCTGGGTGATTAAATATTAAAATGTCAAATATATTTGTGCATCAGCTAAGCTCCGGAAATATTGATTCCTTCATATTTTTAAGAGCGGTCGGAATCCGTTGAAATATTTTGACATGAACACATAAATTCTTTAGTTCACCGCAGTAGTTAGTTTTAAAATATTACTGCTGTCCATTTTGTGAAACTGATGTTAGGTGAAATGTTTTATGGCCTTTACTAATAGGTTAGTTTTCATGGGAAAATACTTGTACACACATAATATATGGTTACTTAGAATACTTGCATATAAGATTTAGATTTACGATTTCACTACATACGGAACTATGAGTGACATATCGTCGCTGCACGTGCGATACCGCGTATGAGCAGTTGGTAAATACCGCGTATCTGCTTTTTGATGATTTTACAGGAGGAAGAAAAAACTGAATATCTCAGCTATTTTCACTCCTATTACCGACTGAACTTAACAGCTAGTTCTTTGTACTTTCCTTTAGTGGTTAGTAACGTAATTTTGTTCGCAATTGGCTTAGGTTTTTAAAGTCACTTACGCGTTTTTGTATTAAGTAAATACGAAATAAGTAGGCTTTATATTAAAGATGCGTGGTTTTGAAATCAGTAAAAGGTTGCATTTTTTATTAGAAAAATCAAATATTTTATATTTTTTACACAGTAACCTAGCATAAATATAATATGTTAATTACCAAATTCATTTTATAATATTATCTATTCTTAATTTTTAATTGATATTCCAATTTTTCATAGATTTTTGACTTTATCTGACAGAGATCATAATAATCATTTAAAATTAAAAAAAATGATTTATTACAGAAGTACATACTAAAACCCTGCTCTTCCATGGACCTGAAGAAAAGGTCCACCTGGAGCACTTCTTATCAGAGGGTCGAAGGTCAAAATGAGTCTGACGCTTAAATGTAGGGGACCACAGCAGCTGCAGCTATACTCTCCAGAGTATAGCCGCCAGAATCCAGTCTGTCGGAGCTTAGCTCTGTACAGTGGTTCAATAAGGGCAGATTCCTTCACTAATTTGGTAGTAATAAGGCGGGCATTAGCCGGGCGGCAGCTACTCTTCGCAATGTAGCGGCGCGGGTTACCAGGAGGTGCCGTACGGTCTCCTAGGTGGCAGCTACTGCCCTAGCGGGAGATCCATCGTGGCAGCTGGTTATGAAGGTCTTCGCCAAGTTGCTTATCCACGTTCCAGAGAGGACGTCGCGGCCTGCAGTGGGAGTTCCGGAGGGTTTAAAGGCAAGGAAAGCAGCCTCGAGGCATACAATCGTTGGGCCATAGAGTAACGAAGATAATGAGCTATTCTCTGTTCCAGATCGGGAGTTTGGAGGCGTCATTATGCGAATCTCCAAATTTCTATGCAATTGGGACTCCGGGTGAGGCTGGGAACCTACCCAACTTAGCTAGTCCCGACGCCGAAGGGAACTCTACAATTTACCGAAGCGTTCCCTTACTTTGGTGGTAGTTTGCTCCCTTTTGGAGAAGACCGTTCGGTCGTGGAGGGAGCCCTGTGCTTGACAAATCCAGAACATCCCTCCGTATACGGCTGAAGGCAAATCGCAGGTGGTTTTAGTGGGTAGGTTTAGCACTACTAGTACCGCCCATATCCCCAGGGTGCTTTAGCTTAACTGAGCTACTTCCCCAACCTGGTGATCATATTTTATCGTGGCGATTAGCTGCCACTTGCCGAAGATATAATGGTCACAAGACGTGATCTTCCTTGATCTTCAAAGCAATGGCAATGGTGGTAAATTAATTGAAACATTCTAGCTTGAAGACAATACATATGAACAATATTAAACAATAATTAAAATATACTCACGTGGTGGTTTATCTCAGAAAAATAGTTATTTCTAGGAGCACTTACTATTTTCTAACTTCCAGCCGCCTACTGTTCCGCGGTATTGTTTCGATGGCAAAATGTACGTTTCTAATTGGATAATTTAAATTCTGTGAAGCCTAATATTTGTGCCGATATGCGTTTCGAATCGGCTGGCACAATGGCGGCTGTTACGCGGTATTTACCAACTGCTCATACGCGGTATCGCACGCGCAGCGACGATATGACCTTGAGATGCTGTATTTCTAACTACGATGTCAAAATCGAATGCAAGTTGTAAGTACCTTAATTACAAGTTTACAACTATACAGACTGTACTCGGCGAAGCATGGTGGTAGCGGTCATTGACTCCCTGTCAAAAACTTGTCATTTTCTATATAAACTGCGATTGACAATAAAGTGTTCAGCATAGCTAGCACACCGTCAGTAGACAAACGAAAGAAACTACATTTTGACAGAAAACTGTCGGTAAAAACCGGAAAAACATTGGAGAAAAAGTTTCTTTCGTATCTCGATTTCTTCCGCTTTTGAAAATCTATATGTCAAGCATGACGACCATTTTTATCCGCTTTAATAATGATATAATATAATATCTATGGACGCTTCACACCACGTCAGTCTGGCCCCGTGCTAAGTACCTGAAGGACTTGTGTTACAGGTACCAGACAACGGAAATATATTTAATACACATATTTAATACACATCCAGACCCGGGAACATTGAAAACTTTAGTTCCGTCGGCGGGATTCGAACCCGCGACCCCCGGCTTGAGCTGCCACACACTCAACCAATTGAGCCACAGAGGTCGTCGCTTTTGACATTTAGTTTCTTGATTCTTTTTTTATTTTTTACTATGGCACTTGGCTATAAAACCATGACCCGTGTCGAGTAAATGGCGGCAAATTCAAAAAATCTATGTGTAGCAACCCTGTCTATAGCCGGAAATATAGTTTTGATCTACAAACTACGAATAATAAAGTTCCTTAGTTTTTTGACCGACTTCCAAAAAGGAGGAGGTAATATGTTCGGCTGTGTGTATCTTTTTTTTTGTATGTTCCACGATTACTCAGCCGTTTGTGGTACGATTTTCAAAATTCTTTTTGTGTTGTATAGGGTTTAGCTTGAATTTGGTACCATGTTCACAAAAGTGGTGATCTAATGATGGAATCTTTGAGAAATCGAGGGGACTCCTTGAAATTTCTATGGAAACATATAGTGATTTTGATTTTTTCTGAAGCATTCGAGGTAAATGCTACCAAAAAGTAAGACTTTGTACCAGATTATATACTGGATCCGAAGGTACCGAACAGAACTTTTGAATGCTTAAAGGTAGAGGTTCGGGGATTTTGGCGTTGTTTAAACAACTGAAAGCATAAGCCAACACATCAATTTGATTGATTATCATCATCACAACCATAATTATACCATGGGTCATCACACTATGACCCAATTATTGGTAATTTTCGTGATATTTTGCATCGAAGCAGATGTTTTTGATGATGATTTCGCTGTTTGTGGACCGATTTCCAAAATTCTCGTGTTATTGTATAGGATATAATCTTAATTTTGTATAACAATTACGAAAGTGGTGAGCTGATGATGGGATCTACGAGCAATCGAGGGAAATCCTTTAAATTTATCAAAACACTCATAGTGGTTAAAATGATGTTTCTAGTAAGTTAAACATATGTTAAGAACAAGAGAAATTTCATACGAGGGTGTCTCTTGGTCCAAAGGCACTGAACAGAACTCCAAAACCTTTGAAGATAAAAGTTTGGAAATTGCAGCATCGCTTAGATAACTGCAAGCATTTACCACAATTTCGCTTACAGTAACATAATGTGAATAGTTAACATTCGTATTGGTTATTTACGCATAAAGCCTTATTTTGTAGATAACTAAAAAGAGTGAAATTATTATTTTTAAGAAAAAAATTAAAACCGACTTCCAAGCTAAAAACAATAGTAATATGAACTAAAAAGTATTAAATAACTCTTACTCTTTAATAGTGCCTTTTTCAGAATTCGTCTAAATCTCAACTATTTCTGTACATACTACAGTCTTCATTACTTTGAAGTCGGTACCAGTCCTAAAAGTTTCAGATATTTAGACTTTAGTGAACTCACGATTAAATTAGCTGGTACCGACTTCAAAATAATGAAGACTGTAGTATGTACAGAAATAGTTGAGATTTAGACGAATTCTGAAAAAGGCACTATTAAAGAGTAAGAGTTATTTAATACTGTTTAGTTCATATTACTATTGTTTTTAGCTTGGAAGTCGGTTTTAATTTTTTTCTTAAAAATAATAATATTAATTGTATTTCGTAGATCAAAACTGTAATTCCGGCTATAGACAGGATTGCTACACGTCGATTTTTTGAATTTGCCGCCATTTACTCAACACTGGCCATGGTTTTATAGCCGAAGTGCTTGTGGCACTTCGGCTATAAAAAAAAAAATCCAGAAACTAAATGTCAAAAAAAAATATTTTGTCGTTGCTATAATGGTTGCTATGGAAAGAGTTTCTTGTCTTTGTCCACTGAAACTCAAGTCGATGGGTGGCGCCATGCTTGGGAAAAAGATATGTAGACATGGGAAAGAAACTGCCCTTACTTTCTTCCGAAGAATCGACTGGGCAACGCCGTGCTAGCTATGCAGATGTTGTCAATCGCGGCTTTGTATAGAAAATGGCAAGTTTTTGACAGGGAGTCAATGACCGCTACCGCCATGTTTCGCCGAGTACAGTATAGTTAAGCTAATCTTTCCTATTCGATTTAGGCTGCTGGCCTTTCACGAGCCAAGGGAGAATATGCGCTCAATTTTTATAAAATGAGTCCATTAAGCAATTAACACTAAAACATTTGTGCTCGGTACAATAGACCCAGGGCCGTACATTACCACGTTAGTGCGTTATAAATTTCACTAACAGCTAATACAATCGAGGCGGTATAAAAGGACGCATCAATAAATTAGTATTCGTGCAATTACAAATGGCCGCGCGAATGCAAACGAAATTAATGAGGTGATAATACACCGGGACAAAGCCGGGGCTTTGTTACTCCGTGTTTTACTACTAATATTAATAAAAAATATCATACAATAATTATATATTTACATACACAGAGAGGAAACGACAAAATTAATCTAGAAAATATTCTTTATGAGTGTTTCATGCAGATATTATGATTCAATCTATTTAAAACATAGACAAAATATAAACGTTGCTATAAATTGAGACAGTACGATAATAATTATCACGTATTAGATGTTAGTCTCAACTTTCTCGCGATTAAATAATTAGTTTATCGCCTATAATATATTTTCCGGGATAAAAATTATTCCATGGACATTGGACATCCTTGGGACTCAAAGTATCCGGACATAATATTATGTGGTTTAAGCGTGACGTGATTATTACTACTATATAATATAACTTTTGCGTTTATAATAATGTAATGATAATATAGATATTAGATAATAATAATAATTAATACTCATAGTAGTTAATTAATTAAATTTCTAGTTTATTAATTAAAGTACTCCTAATTTGTATAATTGAAAGTAATTACCAAGCGCGTGATCTTGTCTCGTGTATCGTAGGTGGATAACCATCGCCTACATTCTATTACTGACTGATAAGACGATTCGTAGACTAATATTGCCAACATTTAGTTATGTAAACGTTATAATTATTGAATTTTAATAATTAATTAATATATACATTGTACTATCAGAGAAGTTGATTCCTATGCAGATCGGGGACCTACGTAGTTTGGTTGCGTTACGTCAAACCCAGCCGACAGATCACAATTAACATTGAATTGACATATTCGACCAAATAACGTTGGGCTATCAACTGCATAGGAATCAATTTCCTCGATGGTACATAGGTACAGAGTAGATCAAGTTATGACGTATCAACTAATTAATTATGATGTAGATGTTGCAAGCACCTTCGTTGCGCCGAATAATTCCTCAAGTGCACGGTAATGTTGCCATTGCCGCAATGGAAAATTATCCTATGTCCTTTTCCGGGACCCAAATGTGGATATTTAGTATCCATATTGGTTCAGCGGTTTGAGCTCGTAGAGGCAACAGACAGATACATTTATGTATCTTATTATGGACATTTTACATGCGAAGATTGTTCGAACAAAGATTGAAACCAAAAAAAAAAAAACAAACCCAAACAAAGTATAAAGTAATTGATTTATAGTTGAATTATCGAGATTGAGAGCACCGTTTGATGGCATGGAATTCAAAACAATATGGAAATACATACTGGCAAGGACATCAGTCGTCACGCGACACGCCGTGCCAATAATACCCAGCACCGAGTATACATACTGTGACTGAGCAGACGGGTTAATGACAAAGAATATGCATGTTGCAGAGGATCCACAAGATTAATACTAACTGCGACATTCAGAGAGAGATGAATATTAATTAAGTATGTAATCTAAATGTAAAAACTTTCAAATGGCTATTTGTTTTTTTTTTTAACTTAGTCGTTATTGAGATTTATTTAGCTGTAAATTTTTCTGTACAAATAAAAAACAAAATAAAAACTTGAGAGGTGTCAAGGGACACCCGAATGGAACGAAGTTATGTTCAACAATCTATTTATTACATATTATACTATAAAAAAATTAAAAAAAAACGCCCAGGAATACTAACAACGCGTAGCTGTTTATTCTCAAAAAACACCATCTATTGACGCCCAGAAATACTAACAAGGCGTCGCTGTTTATGAAAAAAAAAACGCCATTTTCTTTAAATATATTTATTCATAAAAAATTACATGTTAAATCTCGCCAAACTAATTGTTTGACGTCGAGATGCGCTCGTCAATAAAGTTTACAATAATAGTATGCTAAATACTTAATACACTATACGTAAACAAAATTATCTTAACTTTAAATTATAGAACAAGAAAAAAATTACAGAACAAGAAAAAAAAAAATGTTTTAACTTATGTTCTAACACTAAATTACTCATAACAAACTTAACTTATATTATTAAGTAATTAATACAGGCTTTAACTTTTTCTTAATTAATGGTGGTGACAACTTTTCTTCAATTCTTAACACATCTAACTTATTAAATATTTTAGGAACTATGTATTTATTTGTCCTCCCCCCATAATAGTTATATATTTTTGGTTTTTTCAGTCTTTGCTCTCTTCTCTCTAGTTGACGCACAGGAATACTATCAACGCCCTCTGCCCCTACCATGCAGGTACTATTAAAAAAGTGTCCTTACAACTTTCTCGGTCTAGCCCGCTTTCGCAACGCGCGATAAGGAACTCCGTTTCAAAAAAGTAACTGTTTCTTAGGGCTGGTTTACACGTATTAAGTTGATAAGTAGTTAACTAAATTTTAACTAAATTTTAAGTTAATAATTGCATGTAAACACACAATTTAGTAGCAAGTAGCAAGTTAAAATTTAGTTGCAACTTGCTACTTGCTACTAAATTGTATGTTTACATGCAATTAAGTAACTTAAAATTAAGTTAAGATTTAGTTAACTACTTATCTACTTAATACGTGTAAACCAGCCATTACTGAAGATTTTGACATAGACCCCGTATATTATCTGTCAAATTCTTCATTTAATTCTGAGTCTGAGTCTCTGAGAGCGGCAGTAAGCTATGTTACATTGACCACGTGATAAACACTCTGGATGGTAGAGATTCCTAAAAATATTTTAATAGTCTTTAGTAAGCTATGTGTATTGTGTATCTAATCGCTTTTACTTTTCAGTGATGACTGGTGCTGTCTATATACGTTAGGCTACCAAGCCTTTTCGTCTATGATTGCCTACGATCCACATCGATTGTGTTTGCAATAGACACTAGAGCAGTTCCCAACACTAGAGTTCCCAAACTTATTTTGTCTACTTCCCATTTTGAGAACAAATAATTTTTTATCGCCCCCCATTGTTTTTGCCACTTTACCTTTTTTCTTATATTTTTTGAATAAATCGGCTTGTGCCGCAAATTTTATAAAAATTAATACAAAATGCAAAATTACTCGTTTTCAAACCATATTTTTACCATAACCACCGACTTTCGATTTGCATTCCCAAATTTTCTGGGTTCTACCGCCTACGCTGCCTTTAGGCATTCAGCACCCATAAGGAGGCGTTATTGCCCACTTTGGGAAAGGCTACATTAGAGCTAGACACCTTCGTCACCATGGTGGCAATCATAAATAATTATCTTACATGTCCTAACCTGAAAATTGCCATAAAATATATGTATGTATATTGACACATCATAAGCTTGCTATTGGGCAAGTTTATGTCTAAATTGACTTAAACTTAGCTGTGTTTACATCAACAATCCAAAGTAATATACATTTGCATTGTAGCAAACTAATAATGGTAATGGACGTAAAGTCAGTACAGACTGTTCAATATCTGCTGGCTTGACTGTTCAATATCTGCTGGCTTTAAGGGTATATGAGTATGTATAATGTATACGAGTATGAATCAAATAAGGTTTAAGAATAAAATAAACGTCTTAATCCTTTGATCGTGGAAAAACGAGACACAATAAATAGCCTTTCAATAATTGTTATCGCGGCCCACTTGGGCCTTACGGGAGTTGAAGCGTAAAGCTTACCGACGTTGTAACCAGTGGCGGGGCAAGACCTACATTTGATGTAGGCAACATAATATATTTAGCGACGCCTTCTGATGGATGACGCATGAGAATGGATTTTGTAGAGGGAAAGAATTTTCTGATACTCAAATTTTTATTCAGAAAACTTTTCATTTATAAAAATATGAGTATCAAAACTCCTAAATTCTTAAAAAAATCCTCGTGGTCCAAGGGGCGCTAGGCCCCATGGACCGCGAGGGTGGTGCCCCACACCGCCCAAGCCTTACGCCGCCTCAGGTTAAAACAGTATAAAGCCCAGAGAAACTTTACGTAATAGTATGCAAAATCATGCGAAGAATTGCCACCCATCAACGAATAGAACTTGTCTTGCATATCAGAATTCCTCTTTGAAAACTAGTTCCAAAGAATTTAAAAGTACGTAAACGTTCTGCGATGTGGTGCATCTGATAAAATATACTTTGTTTTGATTTTAAACAGTTCACAAATCAGTCCGTATGGCGTTCGGTACAAAGAAATGCCTTTTAGGGCGTTATTTATAAAGGTATTTTCGGATCGAGACGTGAGTTGCTGTGTTTATGTTGGAAGACTTGGGAGAAACGTGGGTACGATTTAAAGCTGAGCGCTTGTGTAAATTAATGTGATTCAGTCAATACATTTAACATATTTCAAATTATTTCAAAATGCTGGAACTTTGATGTTTTAATTTACCTCGCATCAGCCGAATTACTGTTGTTTATAAGGATAAATACACTCATTTAATTACTCGTTTAACTGTAAACATTATCAACCTAATATTATTTTACCCTGCTATACACGTCAGGATTGACTGATATTATATAATTTGACTAGACAAAATAATACTGCATCGCAACTTGCAAGCGTCATGGACTCATGACACTATTACGTGTTATATATTATTTGACTCCTTTGTCAAAAACTACGAATAATAGTTTTTATTATTCGTAGGTCGATACAAACAATTAATGCAATATGACTAAGCTCTCGGTTGAGAACAGGCCAACTGGACAACTGGCCATATCTGTCTATCATTCCATTTCTCCGAAAGTGCATACACAATATTATGTATGTACTTTCAATTGAACTGCTTATACATCTGACAACTGTTACTATGTTTACCTCCAGAAGCAGCACTTCTAGTTTAATCTCATTGATTTTATTCGCACATCAAACTAATGTAAGTATTTTGTTTATTCGAACACATAAACGGGCCTTTACACGCTACGTTTAAGAGATAGACTTACCACTTGCGCCATTTTATGCTGGCCATGTGTTCGCTCTGTATATATGTGTATTGTATACAGTGATCGCGAAAGATTATCACAATGCTGATAGACTGGAATTTGCTTACAAATATTTGCTGTGCTTTTTGATGTTTTTGCTTTGAATGTTAAACAAGTAGTGATGTGAAAGTTCTGTTTCCATCAGGCTCGTGAGTTTGAGAATATATATAAAACTGACAGAGTCCAGTCCGACTAAACCATTATAGAATGTTACAGGAAGACACGATAGTTGAATAATTATTTGGACTGAATCTACATTCAGTGCAAATAATAATTCAACCATCTACTATCTAACTGCTCCGAAACTAGATCGATTGTCATGAAAATTTTACGCCGATAAAGCGTGAGAAGAATAATGACCAGCTACCAAAGTATAGAATAAGGGGTAATAAGGGGCAGCCAAATGTACCTAGTACTTTTTTACGCTCATGGATTGCCATATTAATAATATATCTACTATTTAAGTCGAAACGAAGTATTTCGAGCATGTCAGATGTTGTCTGTCACTACTCCTTCAGCTGTATACATAATTGATAGTATACATAGAGCATATAATGCCACAATACAAATATGTACAGTTTAATTCAGCCGTGTCTTCGTAATTCAGTTCGTGCAAGCACGTTTTCCACAACAAATTCTGCTCTCTAGTCTAAATAAGCTTGGCCAAACTCTTACAACTACCAAAAAGTTAGTGAGAAATTACTTAGATGCTACTAGCAAGCTGACAATTGGTACAATTATTTAAAACTAGCTGTCCCGGCAAACGTTGTTTTGCCATTTAAAGTATTTCTACTTCATCAGTTGATACAAAATCTTACCCCCTCTTTTGTCCCCTAAGAGGGGTGGGGGGAAAAATTTTATACAGCTGATGTTAAGTTGGAAAACACAGTTAATAATATGAAGTAAGTCCAAAGAAAATAATTTGATACAAAATCTGACCCCCTCTTTTGTCCCCATAGAGGGGTGGGGGGGATTTTTTTTATACATCAGATGTTAAGTTAGAAGAAGACAAATATATCTGCGAAAACCGCATTCAAATCGGATCAGTAGTTCCGTGTTAAAGAAAAAAGTTTGATACAAAATCTGACCCCCTCTTTTGTCTCTTAGAGGGGTGGGGGGAAATTTATACACCAGATGTTAAGTTGGAAGAAGACAAATATATCTGTGAAAACCGCATTCAAATCGGATCAGTTGTTTTCGTGTGATGATGGAACAAACATACAGACAGACAGACAGACAGACAGACAGACAAAAAACTAATCACATTTTTGGCTTCTATAGCGATATTGTGACACCCTTCGCTTACTATTTTTTGAATATCTTTAATGTACAGAATTGTCATTTCTACAGATTTATTATATGTATAGATACACAATTTTAGCCAGAACTTGAAACTTTTCCATCATTCCCTAGTTATGGTACCTACTTGTATAACATTAGTCTACTGCAAATTATTTGCGCTGTGGTACTGCGTTATCATAAGTCATTAATCCATTGCAATTTGCAGTGATCGGCGCTAATTGAACGCAACTGTACCAACGAGCTACAACACCCGACACCAGCGTCCAGCGCTCATCACAAACACACTGTCTCTCAAACTATTTTACGTACAAGTTTTGGAGTAAACGTAGTTTGAGGGTCAACAAATTTGTATGGATTTGATAGACTTC
The DNA here is from genome assembly GCA_963422495.1 of Polyommatus iphigenia. NCBI lineage: Eukaryota > Metazoa > Arthropoda > Insecta > Lepidoptera > Lycaenidae > Polyommatus > Polyommatus iphigenia. The sequence continues at coordinate 30,570,978 of OY730182.1, forward strand.
AATTGCGTGAGATGTCATGCAATTCTGTCAAATCCATACAAATGCAAAATGTCGAATGTATCTACGGATCGCATTGCGGTATGACTTGACCATACTAATGTGCGCAAACATGTTACATGACATACGCAATTAAACTAAAAATTACAGTTCGTCAAAGGTTAAAGCGCGTTTCTCGTATTTCCCTTTTGGATTGAAATGACATTGCTAGGCCATACGCTGCGAAAATACTCCAGTTCTCCCGGTATTGTTCTCCGAATAAAGCTTATTTTCTACTGCAATCTAGTTATTCAACTACGTCGTTATTCGACTCACATGTGCATCAAATTCTTAGAAACATAATATTATTTATCTATATTATAAACTATTTTACGTAGAAATCTAATTCTAGGCGGAAAGAGGTTTTTCAAAGAAAAAACTTGTTCGAACGTGCGGTTAAAAGATGCTAGATTTTTCTTTGAGTTTGTATGAGTATTAAATCTGACGTCATTTTAAGGTATCAGTTTAGTAACTATAAGAAACCCTTGTTATTTTGCTATCTCTGTCTGTCGTCCCTCTATAAAACTACTATTATCAAATCGCTGAATTCTGTCCGTCGGTCATTGACAACCAAACCGTGATTGACAATAAAGTGACAAGTTTCTAGTCTAAGGTCGATATGGTATTTTGCACACTCGATGTGAACTCAGTATAAAGTATATCACTAATTCGAACTTATAAATAATCGGTTTTCCGATGAATCTATAGTTCAATTTTTTTCTTATGTTTACAGAATACAGTGCGAGTAATAAGAGTATTTTTCACCCAGCTCCTAGACTAGAAAGGTCAATGACCGCTGGTGCCAACTTAAATTATTTTCACGATACGTTAGTTAAAATTACGAATTTTTGTTTAGCCATTGATTGTTAATGTAAAGACTTAATTTTCGGCATTGCAATATAATTATCTTACTTCTGTATTTTTAGGTTACATGGTAGGATGGGATTTTTTTATTTATTTATTGTTATAAGCATGAATAATGAATTATACACTATGATTTTGTAATCGATTTCGAAAATATAAATATATAATATATTTTGGTGTTTTTCGTTAGAAAAAATATCTTCAAGGCCACCAGACTGGTATTTTTGAGTTTGTAAATGATAATTACAATTTAAACAGCATAATATTTTCAATTTTCGCCATGACCGAGGAGTAAGGACGTAACGATCGTGAATAGGCAACCCTGGGACTTTTCAGATGCTCTTATTGGTCGGCGTTCAATTTTTTTTGGCGTTTTTCAATGGCGCCGTGTGAAATTGAGGCCAGTTCCATGTATGTATGCACACGCCCTCGGTCACTCGGTGCCTGCAACTGTTTGTATTTCTTCGATCGTTATTTAATTTAACAGTGTATACAGTTCGATATTTCACCCCCGCTTTGATATCTGCTTTGATTGAACCGTGAAGAAAACGTAAAATTGTGCGTCTAAATAAATATGATATGAGACAAAAAACGTAGTTCGATACCTGACTGTAGGTAATAAATAAAATAAGCTACACGAATATGTTAAATACTGATTATATAATATAATACATATTATACTTTTTTTCATTTTTGAAGGATTGATGAGCCTGTATTCACTATTTCCAATCCCAAGTTTACATACTATATTTTGTAAAAGAAAAGAAGAAACGAAACGAGAGAAACAAGAGAGACAGTCATTCTGACTTTCTCCTTTCTCTCTAATCGTAATCAAGGTATCAATTAAGGACCTGTTTAACCACTTCCTGATAAAGTGCCGGATAGGCTATCCACAACTTTTTTGACAGATTTTCCATACTCTATCTGTCAAGTTAAGTGGTGGATAACATTTATCAGGAAGTGGTAAAACAGGCCCTAAGAAGATGTTGTTAATAATGGCATCTTTATATTTTTTGTTAACAAATCATTATAAACAGCTACGTATATCTTGTATAGTACTATAACTAACAAAAATTAACGACATCAATATTAACAAATAGTAGATAGAGGAATAAATAGGATCTGTGAAAGCAATAGTTCCAGATTCCTTCACATCTGTACAATTTAAAAGTGTTATAGCGGGGGAACGTCCGTAGTATGGGGCACTGAAACAACAAACGGACAAACATATTACATTGAATGATTCATAGAAAAAAATATTTATATCTCCGTGTGAATCTATTTCGGTACAGCTGATGGATAGTAGCAATTCGCTATATTTATTGGTTTACCGGAAAAATTGGGACGATTGGTTAAAATTTAACGGCAATAATTTAACAGTATACCATCCATCCCTGTAGATAAATTCGGCGTTTTTAACTGGCGTTTTATGTGGTTCAGTTTCAAACTTTTAATGATGCATAGACATTAAACAGCATTTGTACACTTCCGTAGTCTAGTGGTTAAGAGCGTGGCTCTCGACTTGGAGGTCGTGGGTTCAATTCTCGCGTTGGAAAAATTTTATTTCCAAGTTTGGTTAGGACAATGCAGGCTGATCACCTGATTGTCTGACAAGTAAGACGATCCATGCGTCGGATGGGCATATAAGAAAGTCGGTCCTGTGCCTGATCTCTCGCCAGTCGTGTCGGTCTTCCGTCCCACTGGTTTATGAGAGTGAAGGAATAGAGAGAGATCTTGTGTACTGCGCACACACTTGGGCACTATAAAATTAACTCCTGCGTAACTGGCCTGGTTTCAATGAAACTGGCCACCGTCACCGAAATCGGGGAGTATTATTATTATTAAACAGCGTTTTGCCATAGCTTTACATTGGTCTACATCCACCTATTCAATAAACTATGGATAGTTTTTAAGATTGCCACTTGCCCGAATCCATACCAATATTATGCGAAAGTGTGTTATTCTATCTGTCTATTCATTACCTCTTCATGCCAAACCGCTGACACGATTTTGCTGAGTATAGGGATACTTTGAGTCCTGGGAAAGGGCATAGGATACTTTCAATCGCGGAAAAATGTATGTATTTATTGTCTTCAGAGAGAGAAGTGGTGAGTATAGCCAGTGTATATTCCTTAGACACCCCATACATCTTACAACATCGCGGTTATGTATTTAAATGGTAATAATGGCTATTCAATCACCAATATATTAATATCAAGTATATTTTATTGCAAATATACCATCAAAGAAATTGCTTCATAGGCAGATGGCGGACCTCTTCCACGGTGCGTTTCTCGCCAACAGTAACCAGCAGTTTTTCCGGACCTATACGACCTGCAAACCTTCAAGAAGAGAGCGTATTCCCTCATAAAAGGCCGGCAACGCACCTGCAGCTCTTCTGATGTTGCGAGTGTCCATGGGCGACGGCTTTCCATCAGGTGACCCGTTTGCTCGTTTGCCCCCTTATTTTATTTAAAAAAAACTACATCATTTGGTTGGGTTGTCAATACATTGTCTGTCAGTATGGCTTGGCATAGCGCATCCAAATTACGTAGGTCCACATATAACATTAAAATATTCATCTCGATTCCCTCCTCGCTCTATCTCGTGGACTCCCGTAATATATTATTTGCCTGTTTTATTTAAATTAATTACGTTTATGTACATTGTTATGTAAACGTGATAATTAGGCTCGTCTTTTGTTTGCAGGGCTGACAAATGATGAAGTTTTATTATTTAATTAACGTAATAATTGTGATTCTGTATGATATTTATTCAGTGTTCGCTCTTGGAAGCATTATTTATTTGATGAAGAAAATCGTAGCTTATTACTTTTGAAACCGACAAAAAATCACTTTTATTAAACTTAATTATTTCTTCATCAATGATGAAGGAAATAAATAGGAGAATAGCTATTGGCTGGAAATAGTTTTGGTCATGAAGTCGAGAAAACTGGGTATGGCTTAGAAAAAAACCTTTAATTCGTGCATATTGCCCAGCCTGACTTATGGATGTGAAACTTGGGCTCTTACTGAGGTCCAAATAGCTATGGAAAGGAGTATGACCGGACATAGGTGACAGGATAGAGTGAGAAATACTGACCTTCGTACCAAAACAGGAATCACTGATGACCAGCAACAAAAGACCAACTCGCATTGACCAGCTGAAATGGCGTTGGACTGGCCACATGATACGGGACACAAAAGGAAATGAAGCACAGAGGTGAAAGATGGGAGGATGAGCTAAAACTTACTGCGGGTCCAAACTATAAGAGACGTGCTGTAAGACAGAAAACAGTGGAAGTCGTTGGAGGAGGCCTATGCCGAGAGGCACACTGTGTTAAGAGATATTCTGATTTAAAATGTAAGCACTTAAACCACAAAATTTTGTAAATACGAAGAATAAAGTGGTTTTTTTCACACCACGCCAATCTAGTCTTTTGTCGCTTACGATATCGTACAGTCTGAGAATCGAATCGAAGATTGCCACGTGTAAATTTGTTTTACTATGTTTTGATAATTATATTATTACTACCGACCCGCCCCGGCGTCGCACGGGTATAAAATAGATAGCCATTGAGAAAATGATTAAAATCGATAGCCTATCACGATCCTTCATGTGGTCTACTTCTTATCTGTGCCAAATAACATAAAAATTGTTCCAGTAGTTCGCGAGATAAACCCTTTCAAATAATTTCCCCCGTTTTTTCCACATTCTCCTATTAGTCTTAGCATGATAAAATATAGCCTATAGCCTTCCTCAATAAATGGGCTATCTTACACTGAAAGAATTTTTCAAATCGGACCAGTAGTTCCTGAGATTAGCGCGTTCAAGTTAGCCCTTTCAAATAATTTTCCCCGGTTTTTCCACATTTTCCTCTATTTCTTCGCTTCCATTAATCTTAGCGTGATGAAATATAACCTTCCTCGATAAATGGGCTATCTAACACTGAAAGAATAATCAAATTCCGTTGCGTAGTTTTAAAGATTAAAGGGAACAAAGGGACATGAGGGAAAAAAAGCGACTTTGTTTTATAATAAGTATAGATACGTGTTTTATTAATGTTAAACATAATTTTCTTCCAAGACCCTAAGGCACATCATATTTAACATTAACATGGATAATTATGTTGATAATGACACTTTATGGTTATTTAATAGACAAATAATATTATATTGTTATTAATTATAATATTTTTAAGTATTGTTTTAAATAATTTATACCAGGTGGAGTAGAACAGTGAGCTTTTTAAAACACCTGCTATATATTGCGTCACTTTTTGTTACTGATTCTAGCATTCGCTACTCCTAATGCTAATTAATTCCGAATAGATGAATGATATCGTACTTAATTACATTAATTAGAATGATATTATATTATTAGTGTATAAAAACCAGTGCGAAATGTGGACTATATATTTTTTATTCAAGGTTTTATAGACTAATATTGATTGTAGTATTTTTCTGTATTACATAACTTTTTCTGTTTTAGCTAATTTCATAATATCATAATTGAAATAAAATTGTTGCGTTGCGCCAAAATTCGTTTATCGCGTGGGGAGCGTCCATTTTTTCGGGTTCAAAACTTCGATTAAAAAGGATCCTATGTCCTTCCCCGGGACTCAAAGTATCTCCATACCAAATTTCACACAGACAGACAGGATTGCTTTGGCATTTATAATATTACAGTAAGTATGGATGCTGTCTTAGTTTAAACTGTGTCAAAGAGCAAACTGTCTTCATAGGTTTGAGGTTATATAAATATTCTGCTACTAGATGATACCGGCAACTCCGTTGTGCCAAAATTCGTTTTATGCAGGATTTCATTTATGTCCTTTGCTGGAACTCAAAGTATATCCATAACTTTATGCAAAATCGGTTTGGTGGTCTGGGCGTGAAGAGGTAACAGACAGACAGACAGGATTACTTTCGCATTTATAATATAAAATATTATTAGTATGGATATCCCTATGGGTTCTACATAAAATAAAAGGCTCTGTACGCACAAAATAAAATCCCACGGGAACCGCACGATTTCTCGTAATAATAAAGAGGGCACATTTTACCGCAACAGATAAGCTTGCGTCTACCCTCTTTATATATGCTAAATTTAATTAAAAACGGTCCAGTAGTTCCTACACAGTTTTTCATTGAGCTAGCCGAAGCATTTGCTGTATAAAAATATTCTCGGATTGCGATTTAACAGTACTAGGTATAAAATACGTTGATATTTTAAAATTCACATGCATTTATTCTTTGTTATGCCATTTTATGTAACTGGTATTATGTTCTGTCGTAACTCAAAGTTAGTTCGCGTTACACAGTGCACAATGCAGAGCTTGTGTCACAGGGAAAAACTATTATGGAAAAAACATTTTTCTCAAACCGTTCTATTTTACTCGATGAAACCAAAAGAAAGGATAGAAAGGATAATGATTTTCATACTCTAGTGACTAGTCTCTATGTTTATATAGAGGTAAATTTGTAAAATCACAAGTGTTAACTTTTGGTACGGGAGCCCTAGAACATTTTTTTTTATTACTGTCAAGCTAATTTTTTGTGAGTAGCTTCATTTTGATAAGACGAACAACATTATTATTTGCGAAAAATCTCGAAAGTGGTAGCTAACAGAGATAGATTAAAGATTTCATACTTTGAATTGATGGTCCTAAAACATGGATTGTTTTATTTGTAGGACAAGGTTACTCTTAAATTATATGATTATTAATCTATCAATAATATACAAAAAACAGCTCGTTAGGGTTCCGTTATAGGGTTCTGTAATCAAAAAAACTTGGTTGACTACTGAACCCTAAAACGGAACCCTAACAATCTGATTTTTTTTATATTGTTAGGTTAATAGAGTAACATTGTCCTACAAATAAAACAGTCCATATTTTAGGACCATCAATTATTCAAAGTATGAAATCCTTTCTATCTCTGTTAGCTACCACTTTCGAGATTTTTCGCAAATAAAAATGTTGTCAAAATGAAGCTATCTTGTTTGTTTAGGTAATAAAAGGTACTTTGTATCTTTACTTACTTCTTTCATTCTTAACACTGTCATCGTAATTTCTACCGAATAAGCTCTTTTAGAAAAGGTTGCCTCTGAAGAAGAATCCTTCTTAATTGGTAAGTATATAAAAATCCCTTAACAATATTGAAATTGAACAAGGACATTGATAGAGATACAAGTAAATAAGTCCAAGGAAATGTCGGAATGACGAGGTAATCTTGATTATGTACGGCTGATCCATCCTCGAACCGAACAATTACCTGTCGAAATCACTGACAAGATTTCCAAACAGATTTCAGTTGCTTATTAACATTTCAATGGTAGAATGTATTTTGCTAATGCGCAAATATAGCTTCTATTACAAGCCACTAAGGCGCACGATATTAGTCTACTCACTAGTATACAATGTGATTTGCCATGGCGCTATATTGAGTTATCGTTTTAACAGGAACGACCGCAGAATTTTAGTTCCGGAATTGAAATTTAGTGAGGAGCGAACCTGTTTTACGGTATTTTGATGTTATTTAGAGTGCCCTGTGGTCTACTTGGAGAATGCACCGAAGGATTGTCTATTCGCTATACGTGCTCTACGTACAGCTGATGATAAAAAATACTAGAATAAGATTAGGAATACCTTTATTTTGTACAACATATCATATACAAAACAGATTAGGTGATAACAAAATATGTTTGAAATTATGTTGTATATTAAAAAATATATTTTATTAATTAGTAATTTATATTGTAATAGTCAAAATGGTGTAAGTAAATTGGGGCTTATTAGTATCACACAATATGATTTTCTACCAAGAATCTACACTATAATTAATCAGTTTTAAAATTGACCTATCACACCTACTCTTCCTATGTAATTGAAATTTTGAGTGATTTCACAGCGTGTAATAAATACCAAAGTAAATAGACGAATTGAATAATTTTTCTCACGATAATATCCACAAATCATCTTCAAAAAGTAGAGTCACGTCATGACGTTTTAATTACGGCAGTAAAATACGTATTTTTAAAACAAACACTTGTTGTACGACAATGTAAGCTGTAGAGTGTAGAATCAGCTTCTAGCACGGTTATGTACCTTATTGTTAAAACACAATATTAAGTAAAGAGGCTAACTTCTTTCTTTTGAATCCTTGGCACAAACGTTAGTGACATTAGCATAACAATAAGAAACTATAATTCTAAACAATATTTATTAATAGAACGTAACTCTGGCTAAAAGTAGGGATTTTACATTGTGGCGCGTGGAGTAAGTAGTTGTCGTGCGTACTCGGCGCGCGCGCGCGTGTTCAGTGGCAAAATGGCGGCGTTCGAAGTTTGAAATTTTCATTTCGTCTGTGAAAATTACTGTAAAGTAACGGTGTTATTGTGAATTTGTGAATAACAATGGATTTTATTGTGCTTTTAGAACGTAAGTCATCAAAATAATGTTTTATGCGAAATTTAATCTGAAAAATAAATTACTTTAGTCTAATATTGCAAAATCTTTCTTAGAAAATATTTTTCATTTTGAAAACTTTTTGTATCAACAATAGGTAACAGAACTTATCTTTATAATTGATAATTTTAGTGCCTCATGCATTACTTGGTACCATTAATTTTACTACTGGTATAATAATTTTAGTTCTCAACATTTTAAAGATAAGGACTTAGGACTGATAAAACCCATATTATTAGTAAGATGGGCGTGCTGTGCGCGCGAGTTGTGACTTAATGTAGAGACTGAAACCTAAAATTATTGAAACTCTGAAAGACCTTGAATAAACATAAATACTCGCAGTTAAGAGCAAGCTGTCAAATTTTGCTGTGTTTTCTACTAAGTATTACGATCCCGGAAGACGATTGACTTAAATGAAATTTAGATTTATTCAATCATTGTATATTTATCTGATACTAGCCTAACGCAAAACACGATTCACTTATTTTGACTCGATAGTTTTATTTTTCGAAGTTATGAATATTTCTGGGCTTTTTAACAAATATCTGTTACACTTATTCTGTTACTATCATTAAATCACTTGCACTACTACAATCATACACTTTGTAAAATCATAGCTAAAGGAATTATTAGTATTGTATTTAGTTTTTAAGTAATCATCAAAAAACTGTTTTGGGACTTACGATCTTTACTTTCTTGCTGTAATGCGGGAGGGAACCCTTGTTACGCGATATTGTTCACTACTAGCTGCGGCTCAAAGTACAATTCATGCGAGCACGATCCATGGAATCATTATATCACGATTGGAGGATAGCGGGGTGTATAGGCGGGGCTAGCGTGTTTTGATATTTTTGGCAGCCCGGTCTTAACCGGCATAGTATATTAGTAAGCAAGAATAATATTAGAACTCGTATATAAATATTTATCTCAGTTTTATCTAGATTCTAGATAATTTAATGGTATTTTTTTACAAGATAGAGTACTGAGTAGATAAATTACTTACTAGGAATTAAAATTTTTTTTGGATTTTTGGTAAGCACAGATTTTTTAATTCATAGAATTCATTAGGTTACTCACAGAATATGCTACCCATATTATCCTGGATGTTATTTCAATGTATGACTCCATGCTATGGTTATTAATTATTATTAATTATGTCTAGAGCAAGATGTGTTTAATTTATATGCACTTGCATGTCCTATTTAACAGTTCCTTATATAATATACCTACAATTTGTCTTGCGACCGTCAGTCTTAATAAAACAATATTACATTAATAATGGCGCGTTCAATACACAACTTGTGGGTGTAATTTGGTACTTGCAGTTGAAGGTTAGAATATTTTGTTGTGCAAAAATTAAGTCTTAGTTGGAAGATCATTAAGTTTGTTAAAACACAAATAGTGAATCTTTTTCTGCATACTTATTAAATCATTTGTACGAAAATTTCTAAGTCAGGCTGTCTACTACTTATTTACGTACCTGCGTTTTTTACAGTAGTCAACCAAGTTTTGTTGATTACAGAACCCTAAAACGGAACCCTAACAAGCTGATTTTTGTATATTGGTAGGTTAATAGTTATATAATTTAAGAGTAACCTTGTCCTACAAATAAAACAATCCATATTTTAGGACCATCAAGTCAAAGTATGAAATCCTTTCTATCTCTGTTAGCTACCACTTTCGAGATTTTTCGGAAATAAAAATGTTGTCCGTCTTAACAAAATGTAGCTACTCACAAAAAATTAGCTTATTAGTAATCACAAAAAATTTGTTCTAATTTGTTTGGGCGTACCTACTATTATGTTTGTATCAAGTAAAAATTTTTGTTAAAAAAACCTTTATAATAAAATTGTTTTTTAATTATCATGAAATCACATTCAAATTGTAGGACGTAGGTATTATTTAAGATAATAATATGTCCTTACAGTTTTTCATTGATATGCAAATAATGGAGGTACGCCATATTACGACCGGCTTAGTTTATGGGCCGTATAAAATATTTTGTGATCCAATAAAAAATGTTATGTATTGTTCGCAAAAGTCCTGATGCATTAGTTATGTCTACGTGACGTAAAGGTAAGGCGTTATTACTCAAAGGACTTTTGAACTACGTGGTTTTCAACCTTTTTGTTAGGGTTTCGTACCCAAAGGGTAAATACGGGACCCTATTACTAAGACTTCGATGTCTGTCCATCTGTCTGTCTCCAGGCTGTATCTCAAGAACCGCTCTAGCTAGATTTTTGAAATTTTCACAGATTATGTGTATCTGTTGCCGCTATAACAAAAAATACTAAAAACAAAATAAATTAAATATTTAAGGGGGGCTCCCATACAACAAACGTATTTTTTTGATATTTTTTGCTCGATATTAATAATGGCAATGGCCTACCCACACTTGAAATGTTCACAAAATACTCAGTTGTATTTATACTTTAATAATTAACCCTTAACCACTGACGTGAATTTACTTGCACTAACGCTGACGTACGTCTCACGGACGTACGCTTGCTTTAAGCAGCTCTAGGTCAATAATTATATAAGAAAATATGTATTTTTTAATTTTATATCGTCATTTCAGTTCATATTGTACTAGTAAATAAAATATGTCTGTGATTATGTTTAATATTTATTTATATTTTTCAAAGCAAACAAAAAGCTAATAAGAATGACCCAAAACAAAAATGCCTCTCTCCTATTGGCTCAAAAACTGAACTTATCAGTCTAAAACTATTACAGAACTAATTATATGTTATTATTTATGAAATATTCTTTGATATAAACAGGAATAAAACGCACTTTTTTATGGACTTGACACTTTTTGCGACACGCTATACAGATTTCATAATTCCCTCACTATAATATTCAAAAGTTATATATTTTTGTGCTTCCCTCTAAAATTCTGCTAAACAAACATTGTCATCACTGTCTGATGAAATGAGAATGACGGATTTCAGACTCTGCGACCTTTTCAGTCTCTGGTGGCAGGATTTCATTTTCATCGACAAGAGAATCGTCAGATTCCGTAAAAATAAAGTTTTCCTTAACAAAATTCTCAAAATTTTGATCGTTTAGATTAAGTATACTCTACCTAATAGAAGTCGGGCCTTCAGCGTTAAAAAAAAGTTTGTTATAAACTATTTTAAAGCTAAATAAAATATAAATTTAAGAAGGAAAAACTTACACTATTACTGACAATACGTCTCCCAGACGTAACCTAGTGTATATTTACTTATTTGAGTTTCACCACACTTCTGGTCACCACCGCTTCGGCCACGTTACCGGTACCTAGGAAGGTACTGGAAAGGACAAGTTCATCCGACAAAGATTTTAAAAGATATTATCGTTTTTGTCACGCGCCTACGTCTGTCAGACGTACGTCAGTGGTTAAGGGTTAATAATAAAAATTAAATAATTAATAAATAATATTAATTCATATACAAAAAACAATTTTTTACATATTTTTCCTCAATAATGGTACGGAACCCTTCGTGCGCGAGTCCAACTCGCACTTGGCCGATTTTTTTTAAACATTTGTGTAGAGAAAAATCTAAATATTCGAATAGAAGCCCTGTTCGATGCAAAAAAAAGCATCCTGTTTGCAATAAACATATACACATTTAAAACTTCTGAAGCTGTTTGTTATGCTGTATCCACACATGCCGCCGGCTTATTATACCGGCGGCACGGTCGGCGGCCCGGCCGCCGGCTAACCACACATGCCGCCGGCTTCGATGGCAAGGCAGGCAAACCCGGCGGTATAAGCCGGCGGCATGTGTGGATGCGCCATTACGTTTAAAAAACTATTAAACTTGACATAAAATATGTACATTATATTGCATATTATGTAGATGTGAAATGGAAACAGATACACATTTATCCGAAAAAAAAATTTCAGGTGCTTAGTATTTCCGCTGGCGGAGCGGCAATAAAAAGCTAGTACTTACTAATATTTTACCAAATTCCTTATGTACTAGCTTTTTTAGGGTTCTGTACCCAAAGGATAAAAACTAAACCCTACTACTAAGACTTCATTGTCTGACCGTCTGTCTGTCTGTCCGTCCGTCTGTCTGTGTGTCTCCAGGCTGTATCTCAAGAACCGCTAAAACTAGACTTCTGAAATTTTCAAAGATTGTGTATATCTGTTGCCGCTATAACAAAAAAAATACTAAATAAAATTAATATAATAAGAAGGACTCCCATACAACAAACTATTTTTTTACTTTTTTTGCTCGTTATCACTAATTATGATAGAAACAGGTGGGCAATTAAAATTTTCAAAAATGCCTTTATTATAATTATTCTTTCATTTTGCCTAACAACAAAAAACATTGCCTATTTTTGCTCTATAACGGTACGGAACCCTTCGTGCGCGCGTCTGACTTGCACTTGACCGATTATTAATTAATTCAGAACAGTAAGCTGATCTTATATTCTCTCATCTAATATTTTATTCTCCGACGATGTAATTGTTAAGGATGTCATATCTCAAATGCGACGCCACTCTGCGGAAGTAAAAACACTCACTACTGACTCATAGTCATTTCATTGTCGAATATAAATATAGTTAGATAGTTGTATTTTAATTCAGTGAATTTATTTAATTTATACGCTAAAATTAAAAAAAAAACACTATAATTGTAAAACAAACTCTGTGAATCCTTGAATACGAAACGTAAATATTTTCAAAGCGTAATAATCCTTGGGAAAATACTCGTTCCCATAAAATATTATAATTAAATTTTAATTTTTGTACGTTAATTAAATTATTTATAATGACACTAAAAATGATAAAACCGCGTACGAATGTAAGTGGTTCGGAAAAAATGCTTTCGAGTGGTATAAATATTTTTAAATATTATTATTTTAATTTTAATCCGGACTCTACGTATATTTTGTATTTTGTAGAGAAATAAATACACAATTTTACTATCAGTTTAATCAGTTTTACACGTAAAACGAGGAAAATAGTGAAAATATACATGTCAGAGAAATAACGCTCCATTTAATCCTGACAGACTTAAAAAATCATGAAAAATGAGGAAAATAAGGAAAAGAAAAATGCGGTAGCGTAGAGGGTACACCCGTATCTGCTCTACAAAACTTGAGCTAGTGATCCGGGGCGATTCGGAGAATTTACTTTGATCTCCAGTTATTTTTTTTGAAATCAAAAGCTTCATCTTGAAATGCTTTTTAAGTCGTGCTCTCAAGTAAATATTTTAATGTTGTTCTTCGAATCACTGTATTGTAAAAATCGTTGTTGAAGAAAGAATATTCATAAAGATAATATACCTAAACCTACGATTAAGTAACAAGTACTATACCGTATTTTATTTTGATGAACTTTATATTACGTACATTTACGTTACACACCTACTTTACATCACATACCTACATTTCTTAAAAAATTACTGACAACCCACCTCAAATGCGCAAGGGTTCTTCTACTTAAGAACAACGGTTTTCTTAATCTCACCCACTTACTATTATCACCACGTAGCTCATAATTTATTGTAGAGGTAAATTATGAGAAGTTGAAACTCAACCTTGTATGTAACGTTACAGGGACACCCGGGTATGCAAAGCATGAACCCGCTACGGTTGAAACATGACGTCATTACCGTGGTTCTTATTCCTCGCGCTTCGAGGTGTTTTACATTTGGAGATTAAGATAACTTCCTCATGCACCAAATTATTATTATTTATTAACTATAGATGACATCCGTAGCTCCACTGTGCCGAATTTAGGTTATAATAGGCGCGCTAACAATATTATATTTTCTCACAACAAAAACTATCAATCAAATCAAATTTTGTTTTATTTCTGAATAAATTAAAAAGAAAATGTTTCCAGAATGTCTACACATGGTGCCTGTCACCAGTTCGGGAACTATCCTATTTATTTTCCCGTTTCTCAAAGTATCCCAAACCAAATTTCATCTTAATCGGTTCAGTCGTTTAGCCGTGAAGAGGTAATCAATAATTTATTGATTAATACATTTAAGTATATACACTTTTTAAGATAATCGATTAATAAACGTTTTAACATATTTAACACCGACAAAATTATTTATTAGATAGTAAATAAAATAAATTATTGGTGGTTAAGACTCCCCGGGGCCCGGCCACCGCTGAACACGTCTCTACTGACCAATATAATATTATAACTTAATGTTATGTACATATTTTGACCGCACCTCCTTCCATAATATTATAATGCCTCTCACAAGTTTCGGTGGCGGTAGCTGGTTTCATTGAAACCATAGTATCGAGTGAGGACTAGTAGTGCTGAAGTATGAGCAGAGTAAAAAGCTGAGCTCTCTAACTGTAAAGTAGAGAGTAGAGACCTAAGGTGGACCTTCATTTTCGTCAACCAGTAGGATTGACAGACGAAAACCAGCAAGAAAGGAGTATTTTATAGTGCTTAACACTTAAGAACTATAAAATACTCCCTTCTTGCTAGTTTACGTGCAAACACGTGCACAGTACATATTATGAGCACTCTGAGTGTCTAAACACACTAGGCCGAAAATACGCGGCCAAAGTTCGGCATGATTACGCTTTCAATGCGCTACGCATACAATATAATGCGACGTAATTTCGGTATGGTGTGTCATCAGCAATTTAAAATACATTGCAGGCGTAATCAATAATCATGCCGAATTCGGCCGCGTTTTTTCGGCCTAGTGTGTTTAGACACTAAGTCTATGAAAAGATAGAGACCTAAGGTTGGATTGACACGACAGGCGTAGACATTTTAAATGCCCATCCGTCGCATACATGACCTTTATTAAACTTTCAAATAATAATTTAAAACGCATCCTGCACAGCGTCCAATATTAATAACAATTGTATTTTATCGGGAGGAAATTTATTCCAAGGGGACGCGAACTAACCTTGCATAAAATTTGTTCGATAAATGCGTCCTAGATAAAGTTCATAATAAAACGCTCCCATGGCACTGGTAACATGAGAAACGGTTCTATTTCATCGTCGGTGGAAGTACGATCGCATCCGTTGGCAGACTTACTTCACGTATTACATCACTACGTATTTCCACTGACTTCCTTTAAATACGTCCATAGTACTTTTAATCAAAAACAAAATGTGCAATTGCACATCGTACATTTTGTGTGCATAAGGCTTGGAAATCTATACTTATTATAAAACAAAGTCACTTTTTTTTCCCTCATGTCCCTTTGTTCCCTTTAATCTTTAGAACTACTCAACGGATTTTGATGATTCTTTCAGTGTTAGATAGCCCATTTATCGAGGAAGGTTATAGGCTATATTTTATCACGCTAAGATTAATAGAAGCGAAGAAATAGAGGAAAATGTGGAAAAAATGTGCAATTGCACATCGTACATTTTGTGTGCATAAGGCTTGGAAATCTATACTTATTATAAAACAAAGTCCCTTTTTTTCCCTCATGTCCCTTTGTTCCCTTTAAATCTTTAGAACTACTCAACGGATTTTGATGATTCTTTCAGTGTTAGATAGCCCATTTATTGAGGAAGGCTATAGGCTATATTTTATCACGCTAAGACTAATAGGAGAATGTGGAAAAAACGGGGCTAAATTATTTGAAAGGGTTTATCTCGCGAACTACTGGAGCAATTTTTATGTTATTTGGCACAGATAAGAAGTAGACCACATGAAGAATCGTGATAGGCTATGGATTTTAATCACTTTTTCAGTGGCTATAATATATTTTATACCCGTGCGACTCCGGGGCGGGTCGCTAGTATATCTATAGCGGATAGAGCCTAAAATACTTAGGAATGTTAAATTTAATACAAGAATGAAGAAGCTAACATTATAAGCTTTTTTTAGGCTAATAATAACTATTGATATAGTTAATCTAAAAGTATACGCGTAAATTTGGTCGAGTTACAAAGAGATAACTACCATTTCATGCAATAATATTAGTGATTTGTTAGCAGAACCTACCAATAATCAAATTATTCGAAACTGACCGCATCATTACCAGAATTAACTATTGACAAACTAAAACGGACTTGTTGCGTGTATTTTATTGACCCGAACTTATAATGAGCGCAAATAAATTAAAAGTAAAATCGATTGCATAAACTAAACCGTCCATTATGCGTGATGAATATTAAACAAAATGTCGTAGCGGTTTATCCCACTAAATAACACGAATATAGTTGTAATGTGATCGTTTGTCACGTTAAATATGACAGTCGGGCTGCTATCGTGATGCACGGCTATATAATATAACAGCTTAATTGACGCTTTGGAGTTAGGTAACGTCAGCAAAGAGCTTCACACTGACAGCGATATGCAGCTGCGTTTTATTTGCTACATTGTTTTGGTTTTTTCGAAAAGTATCAACATTTATGTACGTTTATACTAATGCAGCTAACGCTTATAATTATTGGGAACCCTCAGCGTTGGGGGCGTTCGGTGAGAACAGACATAAGTGTGTTACTATCTAGATTCTAGATGAAGTAAAATAATTGCTATTATTTAGGCGACTTTGCATTGTGCATGTATATATTTTAATTACATAATTTCTTAATACTCACTTATTACGTGCCTTTAAAAACTTTTTTTTAATTTCTGTTTTAAATCACAGCTTGTGTGTTATTTTAATACTTAGGTAAGTAAAGTAAAAAGTAGGTAGTTTTTCCTTACTAAATCGACGCGCGTCCAGATAAGTATGAACGTTCAGCAAAGGAGCGAAAGAGCTTGCATGAAGTATGCAAACTACATTGGGGTAAAGTTTATACGTTAACGATTATGGAACTTCACACTATTTTAATAAATTTATTTCTTTATAATATATAGAATCGGTTCAGCGGCTTAAGTGTGAAAATGTGGCAGCAACAAAGTAAATACGTGAGTACCTCTATCTGATAGCCGTACTTACGTATAATTATGATATAAATATAATTATTGCATTGACTGAAAACATGCAAAAGGATAGCACATAAATTAAATTCGATTTCATGTTATGTAGTTGGCCTACCACACATTCCCACCACTTCCACTCCTGTACATGCTAAAACTATCTTGGGATCCGCAAGAAAGGTTCGAGAAGCAATCCAATTCCCATTCACAAGCAAAGCGGGAGATTGATTTTCAAGATAATATTATATTGTTTTGACTTTTAAAGGTTTTACTTCTATGCTAGTGTTAGTAGCGAACAATACCTTCATGTCACGAGCTGACACGGTGGTCGTGATGCGCAGATTTATCGCCGTAGTTATGACAACAATTATACAATGTATGACATGTCATGTCAATGGAGACGAGAAAGCGGAAACAAACGATAACCGCTCCCAATCATTTCAAATGCTAATGGACCTCACGCTTTGTTGGTATATTTCTGTATGTTGTGACATATTTTTACTAAGTACCTACGTAGACCTCTGACTGAAATAGAGTACGGTACGAGTACGTAAAGTTCACGTGTTCACATAGAGTTCACGATAACTATTTTTTGTTATACAATATTCTTCTCTAGAGCCTTTGCACTAGGTACTATAATGGTGCGTCTCTACTCTCTATGTTAGGTATGTGGTGTGTGTATGTTAGGTATCGCAAATTTTTAAGGCGGCCATTCGCTAGTGTTACCTTTTTTCTTGTTAGAACTAATACAAAATAATAAATACATTTTTTTCTTCCTTATTAACAGTTCTAAAACATACAAGTATGCTGCAAAATCTAGAGTTAGAGTCTGTATTTCAAATTTTTCAGCTCTCCAATAACATATAGTCTACCACAAGATAGATAAAATCTAGCAGTAACATAACGAATGCGACACACGAGCCTCGCCACTCGTCTAATCTGCGGAGTCAATCCGATCTGTCAATCAGCTGATGAATGATTGTCGGATTCTAGCACCAGATGACGTACTGCTCCATCCGCATTTACTACGCCGGAGGGTCAGCAGAAACTAGCTGTCATTTTTAGTAGAGTCTGCAAAAAAAAATGTCTACAATGTTGTACAAAATAGATAGATCTGAAACAAAAGAACTCTCATTACTTAAAATAGTTACTTGCAAAATATTAGGGCGTTTAATTCTAAAGTTTCATTATTAATTCAAGTACAGTAATACAGTATAAAAATGCATTGTCTATGAAAATATCAACGAGAAAAAATAGTTTCACTATATAATATTCTACAAAAAAAAAAAAACCGTCTTGAAAATTCTCTATTTAAAAACTACTGAACCGATTTTAATGAAACTTGCAGTATTTCCTAAGTTCAATAATAAGTACCTACTTAGTAGGTACTTATTATTCAACTTAGTACAAAAAAAGGATCGGACTTGTAGTTCCGGAGATATGCGAACCTAATCATAAAAACATGTACTGGGCAGTTCAGGCCTCATACGGGTGGAATTAATAACCTTCTTTTTTAAAACCGGTTAAAATGTTATCAGAGAAATAGAATTATATCATTAGTAAAATTGCTTCATATGCACATTAGCGAATCTATGTTATTCGGTTGGGTTATATTAGTCGCGAAATATGACCTCTAAGCTTGGTACTAAGCCCGACCAAATCCGGTCCGTCATATTTTGCTTATGAATCAATTTTCTGAATTTATCGTATTTAAGAGCATCCCAGCTCGAACTTGACTATTTTTTGAGTTATCCATTATAGTAATAGACGTGACATGACATGACATATGACACAATGATCGAGATTTATGTCCACAATCAATATCAATGCGGCACGCGTAAAAGCGGAAACAGATATACTCAATAGTGTAATGCAAATTGATGATACCTGATATTTATAGCCACACATAAAACTTTTACTACCGTAATATGACATGTAAATATCATAAATATTACGGGTGATTCATTATACCTATAAAAATAAGCTAGTTTCGGTGGCGAGATGCATGGTGTTTTGATGTAATTAAAAACCAATTATAATAATTAGCAAGTTGTATGGCCGTATTACGATATATACGACCGAGCTTTCAAAGAACGATCAATCATCATCAAACATGAATATCTTCAAAATGCTCGATGAAACAGGAAAAAGACCTTACTAGATAACCTTTATCTAGGTATAGTCAGTATAATACTATTTTAAAAAGTAAAAAGGATATTCCTAAAACATGGAAGTAGAGTGGGTCTAAAAACCTCCCAAAAAAATTCACGAACGCTACCCTTATTTTCTCCATCATCTATATTCTACCTGCAATAATTCACGCCTCTGAATATTTTAACAAGAAATAAGTGATTCATCTCAAAAGTCCGAGCTCCAGCTTGCAAAATGTTTCACTCCATACTATTGAAAAAGTGGTAGGCGTTAAAATACACAAATGTTCTTTTCGACCGGATGATCAAAGCCAATTTTGAAATTCCATTAGCGTGTGCCGCAGGCCAAAAACAAGTCCTTTACGAATATTCGATTTAAATTATAGCGCGTGTTAGAATTTTAAATGATGTCGTTTGTACCTGTTTTGAGTGGACCTAGATAATTACTGACACTTTTTTGGTGAAACTACGTAGACGACCCCTGCAACTCCGACTCCGTTACGCAAAATTTTTTTTATCGCGTGGAAACTGTATATTTTTCCGGGATTTAAAGTATCCTATCTCCTTTTTCAGGATTCAAAGTATCTCTTTACCAAATTTTAGTAAAATGGGTTCAGCGCTTTCTGCGTTAAGAGATAACAGACAGACAGACAGACAGACAGACTTTCGCATTTTTAATTCTAATATAGATTGTAGCATAATCATTATAAGTATACTATTACTGGACAAATACTTTAACCGTGGAGAAATTTGAAAATTCAGGTAAGGTAAAAAGTAAAATATTGTGTTTGATGGATATTTTATTATGCATCGAGACAAAAACACCGGATTTTCATAAAATGATTCCTTTGATCGTTTCCACCCTTTTTAAGAAGCACGCTTATAAGTTATAGCTGATTTTCTGATGCACTTCAACCCATTATAGTTAACTTCCGTGTCTTCTAGATAGAGTTTCCTCTATAGTCTATAGGATATGTATCTGTTTGTTTGTTACCTTTTAAAACTGATGTGGTATTGAGTTATTTTAACTCCCATAAACGACAAAGGATTCTACACCCTCTGTCATATTCTGACAGTATACCACAACATTGCTTACACAGGTAATTGGCAAAATTAATTTGCGGTATCACAGCGTCGAGTGGCATATGATATCATTCACACAATTCATCTAAATAGGCTATCAAAGTCACAGCTCATATTCGCGAGCGGGAGGAAGTTTCGAATTGAGCAGGTAGTTGTAGTTGTCGTGTGCGTGCGAATCGGCCTACATAGGGGACCTATTGTACGGCTCGTTCATAGTTTCGGAGATAAACGTGATCCTTGCATGATGCCGTTGGAAGGCGTGATCCTTGCCCTATGCCGTTAGAAGGCGCGATCCTTGCCTGATTCCGTTAGAAGGCGTGATCCTTGCCTCATTCCGTTAGAAAGCGTGATCCTTGCCTGATGCCGTTGGAAGGAAGGAAGTAATCCTTACGTAGTGCCATTGGCATGCCGTGTAGTCCAATGATTGATTTGCTTTCGAATCCAACTGTGGGTTTGTATCCCGCGTTTATAAAAAAACTAGATGATGCCCGCAACTCCGTTGCGCCAAAATTCGTTTATCGCGCGGGAACCCTACATTTTTTCGGGATAAAAAGTATCCTATGTCCTTTCCCGGGACTTAAAGTATCTCCATACCCAATTTCAGCAAAATCGGTTCAGCGTGTCGGGCGTGAAGAGGTAACAGACAGACTGACAGACAGACACACTTTCGCATTTATAATATTAGTATGGATTAGTATGGAAGTATGGATGTTTCAAAGCTTACTTAGATACGAGTACATAGGCTGCTATTTATGTATCCGGAACTGGCCACTTACAAGAACAATATTTAAAAAGTAATTACAACATTTGAAAATAGAACTCTGGTTGAAGAATACATTTTGTTTCATGTGACTGTCAATTATTTTTCCATTGTGGCGTTATTTTGAAAATTGCGTGTCTTCATTTGCCATGGATTTAACGCGTGAACATTTTCGTGCAATGATTTACTACGATTTTCGGCGTGGGCTAAATCAACAACAGTGCTTTATTCAACTCACCGCAACTTTTGGAGATGAAGCACCATCAAAAACCACTGTTTATCACTGGTACAGTGAGTTTAATCGTGGGCGGTCTATGCTCACGGACGAAAATAAAGAAGGTCGCCCAAAAACAGCTGTTGTCCCACAAAATATAGATGCTGTGCGGGAACTAATAATGCGTGATCGTCATGTTACATATCGCGAGATAGAGGCGTCCTTAGGCATAAGTATGACGAGCATACATAAGATATTACACGAACATTTGGCTGTAAAAAAAATATGTTCGCGTTGGATTCCGCACAACTTGACAATCGATCAAAAACGGGCTCGTGTCGATTGGTGCAAAAAAATGATAAAAAAATACAACCGTGGTACGTCAAAAGCCGTTTATAATATCTACACAGGTGATGAATCTTGGATCTATGCATATGACCCCGAAACTAAACAGCAGTCAACGGTGTGGGTGTTCCAAGATGAGCCGAAACCAACAAAAGTTACTCGTGCAAAAAGTACTTTGAAGCAAATGGTCGCCTGTTTTTTTGGAATTAATGGACATGTGGCTATAGTGCCATTAGAGAATCGTAAAACGGTTAATTCTGAATGGTATACGACCATTTGTTTACCAGAAGTCTTTGAAGAAATAAGAAAGGAGAACCGACAACGCAGAATCATATTACATCACGACAATGCTAGCTGTCACACCTCAGCTGAAACAACTCAGTTTTTGGAGGGTCAAAAGATCGAATTGACTGGTCATCCGCCGTACAGCCCTGATTTGGTACCTAACGATTTCTTTTTATTTCCATACGCGAAGAACAAATTACGTGGTCAACGTTTTTCGAGCCGCGAAGAGGCTGTTGATGCGTTCAAAATGCACGTTTTGGAGATACCTCAATCAGAATGGAAAAAGTGCTATGAAAATTGGTTCCAGCGTATGCAAAAGTGTGTCGATCATCATGGCGAATATTTTGAAAAGCAATAAAACCATATTAAATGATATATGTTTGTTTCTTTTTTTAATTCCGGATACATAAATAGCAGCCCTCTATAGTGGTTTGTAGCACAAGTGAAAAAATAGTACATTCATTTGAATAGCAAAGAGAAACTATTATATCATCATAAACTTGCACAATTAGAGGTGAAACTAAACAGAATTAGAGGTGAATGAAGAAATAAAGCAATAACGAAAAATGGCTACTAAATCGCTACTAATTTTCGTAACATTATATACGATGGGCGTTAACCGTGGTTAGTTAGTTAGTAGTCCGTTTGTCTGTTACTGTTACAGGTTATTGAGCCTTCGTGTGATTTCTAAATAACATCATGACAATAAAAAACTGTTGTCTTGCTCATTAGAAAGCCGTAACTTAGCAGTAACAGATGATAATCGCCATAACTGTCAATTTTAAGAAGTTTTTAATACAACAAAATATGACTTAAGTTCTATGTAACTAAAAACAGAAACATAAAATCGAAATACCTTCTAAATTATATATCAAGAAACTGCTGTAGGCATTTTTATTTATATATGTATCTACATTAATGTGAGATGTCTTTTATGTAAATCACGGTATTTTAGTAATGAAGAGAGAACTTTATTTTATTGACACTATAAATTAAGTGGTTACATAAATAGTGTGAGTTTCATATAAATAGCGTGATTCTAGTAGTCCGATATTACCAAAGATATTTAGGTAACTGATCGAAATCAAGATATCGCTCTTATTTAAATATTTTTAAGGTGTTGTAATACACATTCCCACCTGCAGAGTTATGCCTAGTACGTACCTAGGCATAGGTACGTATAATATTATGTGCAAAAACTACCTAGCCAGACCATGACCAAAAAATATATTTTGTCTCGCTCATGACGTCATGATCTGACATTAGCATTATCAATAACTTATTTATTTTTATATTTTTACCCTACCTATCTTAAAGAAATACATTTAGAATTTAGATAATTTTATTTTTACAAAATTTATAATTAAATTCTTTTACTAAAGAAATAGCTAATTTTATTGTATTATGTTAAATAATATTATTATTTGTAAAACAAGTAGAGATAATCAGAAACCGGTTGAAATATTCATGTAATTACAAATTTCTGACCTTTTGTAAGCAAATAATTTAAACATAATTTATGAACCTTTCATATCTGACATTCTGAAGGTATTCGAGAAATTCGTAAACGTCAGAGTAGACCAGCACGAGTCGGTGCATGAGTACCGGAAACTATTCCACCTCATTTTTTTAATGCGATCCTCTTCAAATTGCCCTCCTGATGATATAAATGCATGTTGCCATGGTGCAACCCGGTGCCATATTGTTTAAACCAGAGGTTCCCAAACTTTTTTTTGTCATAGACCACTTTTAACATTTTGCTGAGCTACCCCCCCCCTCCCCCCAGTTCAAGGCCGGTCTAAAAAGTGTATTCATCCAACAGTTGGACCTTTGTATTCTAAGTTTGACTCACAAGTCACAGTGCAAGGAACCAATAACCTTTACTTTTTACACAAAAATTACCACACTTTAACTTATTTCTAAATCTCCTCTCTCTGTAATATTTAATCTGCTATTAATATAATATTGTCTGCCTATATTCATAGGAGAAGTCAAATCGGGTCACCTAATTTTCATAGACCCCCGTTAACGACTCGTGGACCCCCATTTTTTTTCCACGAAAGCGTAGACCCCTATCGGGCTCCCGTGGACCCCATGGGGTCCACCTGGACCACTTTGGGAATGAATGGTTTAAACAATTGCAAGGAATTGTTATTTTTCAACCGGACAATTTTTTTATATTCTTTACTGAAATACCAATAAAAAAGGTCCTATGACTTTTTACGATAAAGTTAATATTTTTAAAGATATGAATTTTTAAAGGTTCGAAAAATCTCAAATTTGGGTACATTCGACCCATGAAAAATATATTTAAAAAAATAATAATGTCTAAGTAATATATATTTTTAAATTGTCTACACAATAGCTAATATTATCGTTAATAGAGATTAAAAAAAAAAAAATGGGTGCGTGTACTTATGTACGCGCGTGAGAAGTTATACTTAATATTAAAAATTAATATTATAATTTGATGTTCAATTTTAATTTTTATCACAAACTTTTTATTAAATGTTTTTTTAAATTTATTTCTTTATTTTGTGAATATTAAATAACCAATAATAAGTATTTAACATTAATAATTTAATAATATTTAGTGTTAATTATATTAAATAAAAGTATTTTAATTTATATCAATAAATAATATATACGGATAGTTAACCTCAATTATATTGGAGCACTTGAAAAAGTATAAAAGCACAATTTTTTTCACTAATATTCACAAATAGTAAGTAATATCAATCAAAACATTCAATTTAAATCACTACTGAATATAATTTATTAGCACATATATAATTCGCACTTGTATGAAACTCAAACACGTGTTGTGAATGTATAAACTAGAGACATGTTGATAAATATTATAAATATGAAAACAGTGATCAGAGGTGACGAGCGTACCAACATGCGCGACTAATATCGAGGTTCAATTCCTATTTTGTTGGTAGCTTTTTTTTCGAGACTTAATGAGCGGTTAAGCAGACGGCTTCATACTTTTAATTTTGTGTCACAGGTGCGCGCGCATCTTAAAATTTCACTCTCATCATTTTTTCATAACGCGCCTAAAGAAGTATAACTTCAAAAAATCATAGTTAATATCTTTTTTTATCTTAGCAAAAGTAGACAAAAAATTGTGTTTTTTTGTATGGGAGCCCCCCTTAAACATTTACTTTATTTTAATTTTATTATTAATTATTAAAGTACAAATATAATTTAGGATTTTGTGAAATTTTTCAAGTGCCTAGCTGTTACTATTATTGATTACGAGCAAAAAAGGCCAAAAAAATCACGTTTCTTGTATGGGAGCCCCCCTTAAATATTATACTTTATTTTATTTTTAGTATTTATTGTTATAGCGGCAACAGATATACACAATCTGTGAAAATTTTAGAAGTCTAGCTATAGCGGTTTTTGAGATACTGTCTGTCCGTTTGTCTGTATGTCTCCAGGCTGTATCTCAAAAAACGCTATAGCTAGCTGAAAATGAAATATTCTATGATATATTCTGAAATTTTCACAGATTGTGTATATCTGTAGCCGCTATAAGAACAAATACTATAAATAAAATAAAGTTATCATTTAAGGGGGGCGCTCCCATACAAGAAACGTGATTTTTTTGGCCTTTTTGCTCGTAATCAATAATGGTAACAGTTAGGCACTTGAAAATTTCACAAAATCCTTAATTATATTTGTACTTTAATAATTAAAAATAAAATTAAAATAAAGTAAATGTTTACGGGGGGCTCCCATACAAAAAACACAATTTCTTGTCTACTTTTGCTACGATAAAAGAAGATATAAACAATGTTTTTTTTAAATCTCTAGTAACGATATTATTAACTGTTGTATAGAGAATTTAAAAAAATATATAACTTAGACATTATTTTTTAATAATAATAATAATAATTTATTTGCAGAAAGAATTGTACAAAAGTTGTTAAATTAATAAACATGGTTCAGTCTTTCTACCTAGTGCTTAGGCATGCAAAAATAAGTCAAATTAAATTAACATTATTTAAAAACCTTAATCAAGAACATTATTTAATCAATATTAATAAATATTAGTCATAGCTCATAACATAAGTTTTAAAAGAAAAAAAAATTATAGAAACAAAGACGAAGGAGAAGACAAGAAAAATAACAATGTCAATGTCAGATATAGAGAGGTTACAAAAATTTTTACGTGGCGTTACGTGGCAACGCGTGGCATCATTATAAATAGAATTACTGAAGATGCGCACAGTTAAGGTAAGTGGTAACTATTCAGTATTCACGTTGTTTTAAATTATGCTTTATATCCTAGATATTATCTATAAATTATTTCTTAACTTTAACATTGTTCCAATATTTTCAGCGTCTGATGCAGCATAGGTGAGCTATGCCACCTTTATCAATGAAACCCCTCGTGTGACATTACACGTGGTGCAGACAAAACAGGTAACCTATTACAGTTAACTTGGTATAATTGCAATACTTTGGTATAGTTTTTATTTCATTTAGATAATATTTTATTTTTCAGTACCCAATATGTCACAAGAAGGTCTATACTACATGTCATTTTCATCAAGGAAGCTTTTGTGTGAGCTAGGTAAATGTGGTGCAAACAATACAGGTAACCTATGAACTAATCAGTATTACAATATATTTTATATTTATATAGTTTTTTTTTAATTATTTACTCTTTATTTTTCAGCACCCAAAAAATGTCACTAGATAAGTATTGCATTGGAAGTTGACGGGCGATTTTACTAGTTCTACTGGTCAACTATTATATGGATTACATTAGATAATTTAGAATAATGTTATTAATTAGTCATACATGTCCACAGTGAGAATATTGTGATAGAAATATATGGTATTCAATCAGATAAAAAAAAATGTCCATTAATCAGTCAAAAAGTAATAAAATAATAATTTAATTACATTACATGTCAAAGGAATTGAATATTACATGTCAAAAGGAATTGTATTATATTTAAGTCATGTGCAAAAGAATAATAATATATATAAATGTCACAATAATCTCATTATAAACTTAAAAAATATATAATAAATACTACAATTATAGAAATGTCAACTTACAGCTAAAATAAAATGTCAATAATCAGTACCATTAGATGAATCTAATATTATCATTTAGGTATTCTGAGACACTATAATAACATTTTTGTATAAGAAATTCATTAATAGCTTTTTTAAAGGAAATTACACTTACATTATTTTCTCTAAGTGACATAGGTAGCTTGTTGTATATTTTAGAAGACATTCCAATTACACTTTTAGATATGAGTGAAGTTTTGTAGGTTGTAGTAATAATTTTGTTTTTATCGCGTCTATTTCTATCTACAATATTAGATTGTTTGGGAAACAGATCCTGATTTTTATGTACAAACATTGCTATTTCTAGTATGTATAATGACGGAAGTATTAGAATATTATATTTAATAAAGCTTGGTTTACAGCTATCGGTCACTCTCAAGCCAAACATTGCCCTAATACAGCGCTTTTGCATTTTGAAGATTGTATCATTATCTGTCGAGTTTCCCCAAAAGATTATTCCATAGCGTAGAAGCGATGCGACCATACCATGAAAGGCAGATAAAACTCCGTCTGTGTTCATTATGGATGCTAACTTCAGAAGCGCAAAAGAACAACTGCTAATCTTTTTACTTAGTTGTTCAATGTGAGGTTTCTAATTGAGTTTATTGTCAATAATCAATCTCAAAAAATTTTGCACTGTCAACATGGTCAATCTTAGTATTATTATAAAGCACACAAAACTTAGGTGGTAATTTTCTTTGAGAAAACTGGATAATATTTGTCTTAGTTAAGTTAATTTTTAAATTGTTATTGTCAAGCCAAGCTATAATTAATTTCAGAGTTTGAATAATGTCATTTTCATAGTTATCTAAATTGTCACAATCTATAGCTATGGTACTGTCGTCAGCAAAGAGTGTAAAGGGTTTGTCAATACATTTGGGAAAATCATTTATATATATTAAAAATAAGAGGGGACCTAACACACTACCCTGTGGAACTCCATATAGTAAATGTCTAAGGTTTGATAGAAAACTCTCTTCGTAAAGTGTTTTATAATTGAGACGCCTTACTTCAGTATATTGTATTCTGTTTGTGAGATATGATTCGATAAGTTTTAAAGTGATCCCGCGTACACCATATGCTTCAAGTTTTTTAAGCAATATTCTGTGATCAATATGATCAAAAGCTTGAGTCATATCACAAAATATAGAGCTAACTGGGTTTGCATTGTCCATGTTTTTCATAACATTTTGTAAAAAGTCAAAGATAGCTCTATTTATGCCTACATTCCGTCTAAAACCTTTTTGTTCCTTACACAAAATTTCAAACTTTTCAAAAAAATTGTATAGGTAATTGTATATATAATTTTCAAATATTTTGGATATGACAGATGTAAGAGCAATGAGTCTATAATTATTTAAAATCTTTTATCAATTTTTTTATGTAAAGGCTTTATAATTGAAATTTTTAGTTTGTCAGGAAATACTCCATTCATGATACTTAGGTTTAAGATATAGCTAATGGGGCCTGAGACAATGTCACTTACCGATTTTATAACTTTAGTTGATATTCCATCAAATCCAACGCTTTTTGAGTTTTTTAAGTTTTTAATGATTTTGTGTACATCTTGAGGTAAACTTGGTGGGATAAACATTGAATTTGATGAGGTTTAAATATTTTTTGTGACATTCTTACCATACCCTGGGATAGGAATTATTTTATCCACGAAATAATTATTAAATTCACTGGCAATTTCTTTACAGTCTGTTATTATGCGGTCATTAATTTTGATTTCTGAAATATTCTCTCTTGGAATATTAATTCTAGATTGCTTGATTATATTCCAGATTGACTTTGTTTTATTTGTAGACATTTTAATTTTATAGCTATTTTGTGCCCTTTTTGTTTTTATTATAATTTTTTTTAGTATTTTAGAGTATTTCATATAATTTAATTTATTTTCAGCGTTTGGAATTTTTCTATATGTCTATAGTAGTATCCTTTTTTTTTGCACCCAATTCTTATTCCGCGAGATAACCACCGCGGCTTATTATAGGTGCGTATTGTAATTATTTTGTATGGGAAACATAATTTATAAAATAGTTGAAAAGTTTCAAGAAAACAATTATATGCACTGTTAGTGTCTTTATGGTTATATACGTCAGAGAAACTTAAGTTTTTTAAACAATTTTTAAACTTTAAAATATTTTCTTGGCAGTAGTCCCTTTGCTTTTTACGCCAGTATGTTATGGTAGGTGTGTGCTTAGTTGGGCAGTGCATGATTGGAGCAGTGTGATCTGATAGGGCTAATTCCACAATCTCAGTTTTAACTGTTGTATCGACACTATGGGCAAAATTGTCAATACAACTTTGACTGCTAATTCTAGTAGGTTCTTTGAGTGCAAGTTTAAAGCCATCTTTTGTTAGTAAGCATTGTAGATCTAATGTAATATTATTCTTTTTTCTAATATCTATATTAAAATTACAATTTGTCTTTGTTTTTTTTAATCAAGGAGTTAAGTAATTGTTCAAGTTTCTCAAAGAATAAATCGAGATTGCAAGGCCTTAGTACTCTGTATAGACATACTACAATTAATTTGTGGTCTATTAATTCCACTGCACAGCACTCAAAGGTACTCTCAATAGCAATATTCGATATATTTTTTAGCTCACTCCACAATATTCCCTTTCTAACAAGGATACATGATCCACCTCTACTTATGTTATCCCTACAGTAGCATGCTCCTAATAAATAGTTAGGAACTGCTATGTGTTCTTGGTAACCAGCCTTTACAAAATGTTCTGTAATGCAAATAACATCTATTAACCTATTGTTATCATATAATTCAAACAAGCTTGAAATAAGAGTATCACTCTTATTTAAAAGTCCAGCAATGTTTTGGTGGAGAATGAGTACATTGCTAGTCGAGAAAAAAGTCTTTGGAATATTCATTATCATTTATACTAGAAAGTTCAATAGGGTTATTCTGGATTTCGCTGTCATAATTATTATTAGAAATAACATTGTGTGTTTTAAAGTAATTAGAGATGTCGTTAATACAATTGTACAAGTCATGAAATATTACATTATATCCTAGATTATTAAGTATCCCATTACGTTTATTGAACATTGAGAAGTCATATTTAATATTCTTGTTCGAATCCAATATGTAAACATGTTCGTGTGTTATTGCATCAAAATTATTTTTATATTATTTTTTAAATATATTTTTCATGGGTCAAGAGTACCTAAATTTGAGATTTTTCGAACCTTTAAAAATTCATATCTTTAAAAATATTAACTTTATCGTGAAAAGTCATAGAACCTTTTTTATTGGTATTTCAATAAAGAATATAAAAAACTGTCCGGTTAAAAAATAAAAATTCCTTGCAATTGTTTAAACAATGTTTGTTTTAACAATATGGCACCGGGTTGCACCATGGCAACATGCATTTATATCAGGGCAATTTGAAGAGGATCGCATAAAAAATTGAGGTGGAATAGTTTCCGGTACTCATGCGCCAAATCGTGCTGCACTAGAGAAATGAGTAGGAATTAATAGTAGGTATAGGTCTACCAGAATCAGATGGCAAAGAGTGAGAAAATAAATTGACTTTAATTAGCAATTCCGCAGGGTTATCACGTAAAAATAGCGATCAACAATTATTCACTAGTAATAATCGCGCGAGCGATTGCTGGGTATATAAACAATGGTGTCATGTATAGAGATCGATTGCAATCGTATTGTTTTGGCTGATACGTGATACAAAATTGTGATTTTGGAGCAATTATCGCGCAATAATTGCTATCGCATTGCTCTCGCAATATACGTGATACGGGCGGCCGGGGTAGTTGGAATAAAACATTTTGATCCTTTTTTTTCCTTACAGCGACTGATTATGTGTGTGAAACATGCAATCATACCTATAAATTTATCCAATGATCAAGGATATTTTTTGAAAATCTGCCTTCAAAATAAGCCATCTGATTCTAGTAGATCTATACTTACTTTCAATTACTATAATATTATATAAATACCTACCAATACACTTTGAGAATAGGCATAATATATTAGAAATCTTAAATTTTGCCGCAATTAACATAAAAATATTACTACAAGTTATAGCTTTGTATTTGCATATACGATAAGACACGTGGATATCGTTTTCATTGCTCCTAATTGCGTTGGCGCCAGCAAGAATATATTTAAATTGGTCCACACATCCACGATTCCAGGAATCTACTTAATAGCAACAAAAAAGGAAATAGAACGTAAATAAACTGAAAATATCTCCCCTTTGGGAGATCGTTGACTTATAAGGCGATGTCGTTAGTGAGCTTAAAGTACAAATTAGAGGGAATTTATTAGTTTTCACAGAGTTTACAAATACGTTTAGATTTAGGAAAGATTACGGAAACTCGACACTGAAATAGTTCATAGTCGATGTTGGATCGAGGCGATCATTCAAGTCATTGTGATTGCATCGATAACGATATATCGATATTGTGGAACAAAAACCTGTAATAGATAGTTTCGATTTTATCTCGATGCCAAACTTCCCATAGTTTAGTACAAAATCTATGATGGTAATTTTGATATTTTATTATACTATGATGATATTTTTAGCTTTGCATGCTTGCTTTATTGTAATTGTTAGTTTTATTAAAAAATAATTTACATTTCTGTAATGTAATGATATTATACGCCATGTATGTTTTAAGGCTTCCTGTACTTCATGGAATACGAAAAAATTTCATATCTTTATAATTTATGGGTTTCGGTAACTAAGCACAATTTCTCTGGCAAATTAAAAATGTTATGTAATTAAATTAACTAACATAGAAATATTATAAATCTTTTTTTTTTATTTAAAAACTTTTAATTATTACCAGGCGTACTTAAGTTACAACTAAGTGATAAATGTGCTATTTACATAACTATTACCGGCTACATTCGATACCCATCTGTACATTCGATACCCATCTGTCTTCATTATCGGTTTTAATTATATACAATCCATCAAGTTTTTCCCTGTATCCTCGCGCGTTTAAAAATACACGTGTTTCTCACACATCATTGAATCTCCGAACTTCTATAATTAGTAGAATCATTGCCATCCGAACAGCATGGCTACTGGCTACCAAAAGCAGCAAATCATTTTTAGTTTACAATATGTCACTCAGATCAAAGGGCTCACTTCAAAAGCTACAATAATGAGTGGCAAAATTAAATTTTCATTCTAATCGACGACATTACCTACACAGTTCAGTTCACGCTCAATTTCTCCAGCCGCATTTGTAAGTTTGTCAGGATACGCGTGCGTTGAGTTTACGCATTCTTTTTTATCCCGATGACACACTTGGTACATTCTTGTCTTTTTAATGACGGGGCATTAGTTTTTGTTTGGATATATTAAACGCTTCTCACAACTATGACGGTGAGTCACTATACTCACGAGGTAAGCTAAATTTAAAATTAGAAGTAAGTTAAAAAAAAACATTAGGTTTCTTCATAGTGCCAAAATCATTTTGCATACCGCTGAGTTTTGTTAGTAAATAATTTCTGTTAAATTTAATTATGTAGCCATTATAGTACACAGGGTGCCAATGTTAATAACATTAAGTTACTTGTAATGAAATTACAAATTGCGCCCTTATGCAAGCCCTCATGCGATCGTTATCAAGTTGTGTTATCTAATCAATTTTAATTATGGAAACTATGTCTTGTTAAGTAAATTACTTACTTAATTTTAGAAATAGCTGATGTTTGTTATAATTTTATTATTTCACTAGATGCATGTTGCCCGCAATACGTTATTAAAGTTAATTTCATAAAAAAACGGTTCAGCTTGTTTAAGTCAAAGATGTCATTGACTGACACACTTTCGCATTTAAAGTCTACATGGAATAATTGAGTCATTTTGTCTTTTCCTCATTTGGCTTATTTTCTAAGTAGACTTTGACTACAGGAACATTGTGTCTTTAATTCCTCTGAGAGAGTACAGATTTCTCCGAGTTACAAGTCAACTAAAATTATATCACCCTAATTTAATTAACGAAGACACGTTTGAAACTTTTGATTATTTTCAAGGCAGGGGACATACATCCGTAGGGACGAGATTATTATTGGAGCGGCGGAAATATGACGCACTATATTAACATGACGACCCTTTTAGTACACGTAATTATTAATGGGTGGGGTTTTCTTTGTGTGAACACCCGTGAGCTGGTGACTGATAAAGGGACTGATGAAAAGGATGAGCTTAACGCACGTGTAAATACCAAAACACGAGTAGCGTCTGTGCATTCAGATTTCGGAGATTAGTCTCTGCAAGCCGATGAGTTAAGGATCATCATGGAAATCAGAAATAACTTAATTCTAAATAGACTTTAAGTATACAGGGTAATACTTAAGGGTGTGTACTGTGTATGGATCCATTGTGCAGAGTTTACTTCAAAAGTAGCAGCGCTAAAAGGGCATTTTTTTATTTGTGCCAGCGTGCCTACATATATGTATATATATATATATATATATATATATATATATATATATATATATATATATATATATATATATATATATATATATAAATAAAACTCAAAGGTGACTGACTGACATGGTGATCTATCAACAATATATATATAGATTGTTGATAGATCACCATGTCAGTCAGTCACCTTTTTTATTTACTTCAAAAGTAGCAGCGCTAAAAGGGCATTTTTTTATTTGTGCCAGCGTGCCTACATATATATATATATATATATATATATATATATATATATATATATATATATATATATATATATAAAACTCAAAGGTGACTGACTGACATGGTGATCTATCAACAATATATATATATATAATATATATAAAACTCAAAGGTGACTGACTGACATGGTGATCTATCAACGCACAGCCTAAACCACTGGACGGATCAAGCTGAAATTTTTCATGCAGGTAGATGTTATGACGTAGGCATCCGATAAGAAAGGATTTTGATAAATTCCAACCCCAAGGGGTTAAAATAGGGGATGAAAGTTTGTGTAAGGTAATACTTATTAACGCGAGCGAAGCCGCGGGTAAAAGCTCGTATAAGATATGTTTAAGAAGTTACTCTTTCAGCGCTGATATTTTCAAAGCGAAGTCTATAACTCTATACTGCGGACTGACGTACTTCCTAAAGTAACACTATGCTTTGTTATACCTTGCATAATATGAAAAATAACAAGCTAGCTGATTAAACAAATTAGGCCTTATTATCATAGAAATGATTGTGTCAAGCACTATTATTACTAGTAGTACCTACTTTAACAAGTGATAAATAAACGCGTGCTTCATTCATAATTTTCTTAGTGCTCAAATAAATATTAGAAAACTTTTTTCTATATTTTACCGACCCATTTGATAAAATATGAATTTCATAAAACACTTCATTACGAAGAACCTTGTAGGACATAAAGGAACCAGATGTTTAGATAAACCAGAAGTTATAATTCATAGAAGTAAATCATAAATCTGATAAACATTAACGTTTACTTTCTGAAATATCGTTATTTCTTTTCAGATACCGAGTTCCGGTCGTATACGGAGGGAGTGAAAAAATAAGTTGGCACACATCCAAACATTATGACACTTTGGAATTGATAAAAATAGTATTGGAAGATGAATTTCGAAATACGGCCAGTTAAACTTTAAATCGTCCGATGTTTTAAATTAATACTCTAAATTCCGATTCGATAATCGAGTGTGCATCGAGTGTTTACGAAGTTATCGATAAATCGTAGTGCGGCAGTGCATAAGATATGTGTGAAAAAATAAATTCCAATAGTGATGTGATATTTATCCGGAAACCGGATATTTATGATGACGAACCGTTCGAGTGTGCTGGTGGTGGTGGTGCTGATCCTCATAAGGACAAGCGAGGAGATCATAGAGTCAAGTAAGTATTACCTTATAATTTTTCATTACCTACCTTTCGTAAAGAGTACCTTTTAAAAATAAAATATTTTCTTAAGGGGGTGACAGACGTACGAGTAAGTACGCGGACTTGTGGCTCGACGATATTAATCGCCTGTGTGTCAGCAAAGAGCCGCGAGCCTGGGGGCATGGTAATCCAGTGTGAGCGATTCTCGTGTGTCACCGACGCGAGCCGAGTAAGTTCGCGAACTTAAAACCCGCGTACTTTAAGTTCGTACGTCTATCAGACCTTTTAGGATTTATTAATTTTATATGGATTAAATAAAATGTAACTGAATTATCTATTTGGATATAGGCAATGAAGAGCTCTGAAATACATAACACATTATTTTGGGGAATATACTACGAAATCGAGCTCACCATTTCGGCTGATTAAAAATTCAATTTATGTATTCATAACATTAATGTATGAAGCACAATGGCTAAATAGAGTTTAAGCCGCATTATCTAGCTAGCCCTATGGCTACAATACCGCTTTGGCAAATTAGTTATCAAATGCTGTTGTATGTTCAACGTAATCTGCGAGATGATTAAATCATACTAATTGAACCATTTGATTAATGCACTATCTACCTATATTGTATTACATTATACCTTATACCATTGTCGTTATAATTATAATTGACAATCAACTCCTTTGAACGGATGGTTTAATCCGTGTTTGACCCTTATAAAGACTGGGGTTGAAAATGTCGTGAAAAAAATAATATTGTCAAATATTGTTATACATCTCTAGACTGAATATGATTGGGTCAATCCGAAACTATAGAGTTTCGGATTGACCGTTCACTTCTTAGGAAGCAGCTAAGAAGTGAACGTTGTAAGTTTGACTTTGATACTGTCTGTACTGAAAGTTAAAACTGATAGAAAAAATTTTTGAATACTGCAAAAAAGCCATGTTATCATTATCGAATAGAAGTGCTGAAGTTTAGGAGGTTTCCATAAAATTTCAGATATATTTTTTGTCATTCGTCGATACTTCTTCACAATATCATGTACTTTCCTTAACCCATCGATCGTGGCAAAACGAAACGTGGTAACAGTACCTATATTATAGTATCACCTGATACGTATATTGTAGTTTAGGAACGTGTTTGTCTTTAGCTTGGCGTCAGGAACAAGTTTTATTGTTAATATTAAGCCACGTAAATCTTAACAGACAGGCTATTAAACTCGTTTATGCGCTAGTTCAATATGAGGGAAACTTAAGACGTCGACTAGTAAGTTACGCGGAGCTCGCTACGAGTTATTTTTTTCGCTATTTTTCCATTGATACGTTGCTTTATTCTCGCTAAAGAAAATTTTATGTAATATTTTTAAGAAGTAGACACTTGATATTAATATTAATGGGAAATTTTCTATGACTGCCTATTACCTCTTTACGCTGAAGCCTCAAAAGGCTGTGCGCTATTAAATTGTACTCAAATTATTTCAGGATAATATCGATTTCTACTAAAACAAATCACTTTTCACCATTCGAGTCACCACTCGATGCAATTTTTTGACGCGATAACGTCTTATAATTCGATATGGGGTGCGCGCCCGAAAAACATGACAGTTCATGCGGCGTTACCTCGCTGACAGCTCTGAGGCGTTCCATTTACACTCTCAAGTCTCTCAACAACCGTAAGGCCCACCTGGGCCGCGCTCTTTGTTTCGATTATATTACGTATTTCGATGACTTAGAGAATACTTTTGCATGAAGAAGTTTGGTTAGTTATGACCTTTGATACATTGACCACACTCTGAATGAAAAATAAATAAACAATCTGTGAGCTATTAGTATTATTTCGGCTATTCAAAATTGTGCTCTATTTCCTACGTGTCAAGGTATGACTTAATATAATATGAAGAATAAAGTATTCGTTTATTTCTTCTGAACAAGTCACTAATTATAGTTTCGAAAGTTTATAATTGAGAAACTAATATCACATCGGACTAAATACTATATTATGATGGCTTGATAGATAGAAAATTTAACATATATTATAATGTATTTCACACAAACATAAAATATGGATTGTATGTAAGGATATTACATTAATTTTACAAAGAGGGTAGGCCGGGCGCCATTTTTTTTGCACATTGACCTGCCAACTTTTTTCATAGATTTTTCCCGGAACTGAGGGGTTAAGGCTATGACGTTGTCACGTTCAACTATCGTCAGTAAACCGACTTTACAGACAACCGATTTTTTTTCACTTAATTTAAGCTACAGATGAAACACATCGGCCAAATTCTCAAAGACTTGAGGGGAATGCATTGTGACTGTATATCGACTTGTCAAATGGGTTATTTATGGGGGCCTTTTTACGAAACTTACATTGAATTTTAGTATCTATTTCAGCAGGCGTTGTCGCGTTCGACCCGTTTTCTCTATATCTGGACTAATGCCAAATTGAACGAATATATGCTTAGCGCACGGGTGACTCTGTACGTGGCCTGTCAATGATGGAATTTTGGACCTAATTATTGAGCTATAATATATTATGGCTGTTAACCTAAATCCCAATGCTGGAGGCTTCGCTTATTTATTTGCTTTGCCATATAAACGCCGAATACAGGAGCAGTGCGGGCGAAATGCACATCTCAAAATTATAGACACCTAATAATTCTTAGGATTATCAGCTGTGAAATTTAATAACTTGAGAGTTATCTTTCCCTGGCAAAAAAATATCATATGGGTGAAAAGTTATTGAAAATAGAAAAATAATAACAATAACCAGAAAAATTTGATGACCGAAGTCGAAAACCATGATGACTAATAAAATAATGATTACAGTTGTTCTGATTCAATAATTGGTCGTTCGATAGTGTCAGTAGTGTTTGAACAATAAACCGTTTTAAATGTTTAATTTGCACAGCAAAATACACAGCGAAATATCCATTGTATTTTATCTGCAATCGGGATCAATATCAGTTAGTTTTACCGTTGAAAAGGTTACAAAATTAAAGGGTTGATCCGGATCCAAAACCAATTTCGCCCGGGCCAAATACCACAATCGACTAGAAAAATCGTTTGCAAAGCTGCACCGTTCTAAACCAAGTTGAGCCTCGCATTTGTCCAGCTCAAATTAACTGAAATAAGATTACGTAGATCTTGTTTAGGGAATTGTTATTGCGCTTTTTATATTTGAATTTTTTTATAGTTTACTAGCTGATCCGGTAAATGTTGTTTTGCAGTTATCGTTGACGTTGTCATGAAGACGTTGTTTTTGTCATGCCGATGTTGGAATATACGATTTGCTACTTAATTTTCAAAGATGAAAAATAGGTGAGGCTTCTGGAAGAAAAATCTTAGACTTTCAGAATAAGCACACAAAGTTCCAACAAAATGTATTTTTACGAAAGAGTTTGGCTACTAGAATCACGACACAAGAATTTTATATTATATTGAGATTTTAATTTTAATTTGTTTTTATATTACGTTAGAATTGGGCAATTTAATTACAGTAGTAGAATAGATTAGAATAGAAATTTGTAAATAAAGATAAGGATTGAGTCATTAACGAAATAATATATTTGAATAGTAAATACTTAGACAGGCAGGTGCTGACTAGTGACTATTCATTGCCTAATTCCTGCATCTGCTTTTGTTCGACCTTTGATTGTAATTTAATGATAAGCTTTTTTGTAAAATCTCATAATAATAAATAACCAATTTAAAAAATAGAATATGAAGGTTATACTTTGATTGAGATCCTGTTTTATGATAATTAATATGAACACATACAATCATACCTCTTTGATTTTGGGTATACGACTTACACCCTAATTAAACCCGAGTTACACCCAATTACTACAATTTAAAAAATTATTTAGTAGAGATCTTTAGATATTAATCACTGCTTTGTGTCTCAAAACAAATCTCAAAAAAAATTTTGATGGCTAAGTCAGATGTCAAAAGTGTATGGGATTTGACACAACGCATCGCTAATGGCTGGTTTACACGTATTAAGTAGGTAGATATTAAGTACTCAACAAACTTTTAACTTATGACTTTATCTTATATCTTTAAACGAGCAATTCTTGTATATATTATATATATACAAGAATTGCTATCAATTATAGAAAATGTTATTTTATTCGTGTTTTATCGAATACCGAGCAAAGCTCGGTCAAATAGCTAGTAGTTACCTAACTAATTAAATTTGAAGTTGCTACTTGCTACTAAATTTTGTGTTTACATGCAATAATTAATAACTTAAATTGAATTAACGACTTATCAATTAAATACGTGTAAACCAGCCATAAGTGTGATGGCGCTCGCGACGCCTTATGTCAAATCCCATAAGTACATATTTGACATCTTGGTTTGCTAACGAAACCAGGGAATACATTTTAACAAAATACTCATAATATTTCATGTCTCAGGGCGTTTTTCCTGTCATGCGTGTTGTCACTCGCGCGCGGATCTGGTCCGCATGCGGGTGATGACAAGTTCCTGGCCACGATCTTATTGCCCGCATCACAGGAAAAACATCAATGAAATGATAGTATGCAACATGCGAAAAGCGCCTCAGACGGCGTGGCTACTACATTTTTTGAAACGATACCTATATCGTTAGTACATGTGAATAACAGGTGTAGTCTTAATATGGACCAGCTCCAAACCGCAGGTCGTTAGCCCCGATAAGCAAATGGCGGACTTGGGCCCGACTATTTGTCACTACGCTATTTTCTACTAGTAAGGGCAGGCGCAGGTTTGAGTTAATTTACAAGTAGATCATGTTGTGAAGGTTTCAACCACATGTCGTATGAAGGTAAGAGGCAAGGCAAGTGTTACATACACACTTTTGTAACCTCTAGTGCTTTTTTCCTGGCCAAACTTCTTATATCCTATATAAAAAATCTTGAAGCGGTATTCCGCGATAATCGTACATTTAATACATTAATTCAAAGTAAGTAATGTTATATTATGCTCTATCCCGCAGCCTAACTCTATCTATGGAATTTCGAAGCCCATTCGATGCAAACAAAAAAACTTTTTTTGTAGAGTTATAAGAAAAACAATACCTTAACTGTAGGACCAAATTGTAATTAAAGTTTAAGGCGACGCCTTAAAAATTTGGCTGTAGCGATATCGATTTTTCTCAGCAATGACTAAAGCTAAGAAAATGAAGTTCGTTTTCAGTATTCATCATGTTTTTGTCTTTAAATTTCCCATAGCATAACACGATTGATCAACTTTTATAACAAAGAATAAGCAATCAAAAAGACATCTGTAAAAAAAGGGATTCCTATTTTGCCAACAGAGGAGAGTGGTTTAAACTTCCAAAATTTGTACATAAATTGGTTCAAGCATACACTTCAATTTGCCCATAGCTTATATGAAATTTTGTCGCTACGCCCTTTCCATTTTTTGCTGTTCCATTGATAGAAAATAAGCAATCTGAAACATATTGTCCAACACGGTTTTTAGGGTTCCGTAGCCAAATGGCAAAAACGGAACCCTTATAGATTCGTCATGTCTGTCTGTCCGTCCGTATGTCACAGCCACTTTTCTCCGAAACTATAAGAGCTATACTATTGAAACTTGATAAGTAGATGTAGTCTGTGAACCGCATTAAGATTTTGATACAAAAATGGAAAAATTATTAAAAAATTTACGGGTCCCCATAGGTACAACTGAAACAAAAAAAAAAAAAAAATCATCTAACCTATGCGTGTGGGGTATCTGTGGATAGGTCTTTAAAAATCATATTGAGGTTTCTAATATCATTTTTTTCTAACCTGAATAGTTTGCGAGAGAGACTCTTCCAAAGTGGTAAAATGTGTGTCCCCCCCCCCCCCCTCTAACTTCTAAAGTAGCATGATAATTCTAAAAATAATATATGATGTACATTACTATAAAAACTACCAACGAAAATTGGTTTGAACGAGATCTAGCAACTAGTTTTTTTTTATACGTCATAAATAGTAAACCTTAATTTAACTTTCATTAAATCAACTGAAGTATAAAAATAAATCAAAAACCTTTTAATTTCATAGAAATAAACCTTATTGCTGCTGCGGAACCCTTCATGGGCGAGTCCAACTCGCACTTGGCCGGTTTTTTTACTGTAACGCGGCGTCACCTTAATTTGTATCTTCTGCGCGCAGCTTTATTAGTATCTAATGAATCTTTTGGTCTATTTTAGATTAACACCTGGCAAACGCAGACTAAGCAACTAGGAGTAATACTTTCGATACTACAAATTACGTGTTAACCACTAATAAAAGTTTATTTCACACACAATTACATAATTTTTTACTAATGAATTGATCATCTTAGGATTTAAAACAAAAATAAAATCAGCCAAGTGCGAGTCGGACTCGCGCACGACGGGTCCCGTTCCACTATGGAGCAAAAAATTTATATGGGCTCCCATTAAATAATTTTTTTTTTTTTTTTTATTAAAGTTTCAAAGTAACTTTCAATACTATTGAGTATTTTGTGAAAATTTCAAGTTCCTACCTGTAGCTATTAAACTATTGATAGAGAAAAAAAAGTTGTGTGGAGATTGGGGGCCCCCTTAAAGTATATATTTTTGAAGTGAAAACATCTTTAGCGGCGTGGAGCACTTTTGTGGGATGGGTAAAAACTGTGAAACTCGTGTCAGATTCTCGTGCTGATCGAAAGACCTTGGAAAAACCGTAAGACGGATGGAGAGTAGTGTTTTGTGTCGAACTCGAACTCGAACTCGAATTGATTGTAAGGGTTTCGATTAATAAAAAAAATCGATTTTTTAATAAGTAATCGATTTTCATAAAAAATGGGTTAAAAAATGCACAACGTTAATAATCAAGTTTTCACTTCTGCCGGCACTCCCGGAGTGCAACCCGTCTTTTTTTATTTTGTTTTTACTTTTTATTGTTATAGCGGGCGGCAACAGAAATACTATTAATTGTGAAAATTTTAGCTTTCTAGCTGTCGCGGTTCTTGAGACAGACAGACATCGAAGTTTTCGTAATTGGGTCCCGTTTTGACCCTTTGAGTACGGAACCCTAAAAATGAATGAATTAATGTTGATTTCAAAAATAAAAGAATTTAGAGGCGTTGGGAGTCAATTTTAATCATCTCATTTATCAATGCTCTACATACATAAATACAGTAATCGATGAAACATGTTAATACTAAATCTAACCAGTTCTTTACAATGATTTACATATTATAATATACGAGCTTTTGCCTGCGGCTTCGCTCGTGTTTAGAAGTATTATATTATATACAAACTTTCATCCCCTATTTTAACCCCTTGGGGGTAGAATTGATCTAAATCCTTTCTTAGAGGATGCCTACGTCATAACATCTAACTGCATGCCAAATTTCAGCCCGATCCGTCCAGTGATTTGGGCTGTGCGTTGATAGATCACCATGTCAGTCAGTCGCCTTTGAGTTTTATATATTTAGATTTAAAAATAATTTCCATAAATGCATTACAAGCACGATTGATGTGCTAGAATTTTTGACAATTTTGGGAAATTTTGCCTCAATTGCGTCTTATTTATTACCAAGATTAATTTTATTTTAGGAATTAAACAGTAGCAGATTTATTATAGAATATTACTTTAACATTACATTAATTTTTTTCTATCTTTTTATAGTTGTCGTATAAAATAAAGATTAGATAATTTTGTCTTTCAAATTAATCTTAATTTTGGAACATGTAATAATTAAGTAATGCTATTTATTTTTCCTCTATTTATAATATTATCATAATTGAAAATAATATAATTATATCACTTTGCTAAGGCAAAACACTTGTTTAAATATAAATATTAAATAGTGATTACGAAACTTCTATTCATTC
This sequence comes from Polyommatus iphigenia, assembly GCA_963422495.1. Taxonomy (NCBI): domain Eukaryota; kingdom Metazoa; phylum Arthropoda; class Insecta; order Lepidoptera; family Lycaenidae; genus Polyommatus; species Polyommatus iphigenia. The sequence goes on from OY730182.1 coordinate 30,613,864, forward strand.
ACCATTAATGTACTTTGTTATAATTTTACTATGTTTTTCACCTTTAAGTATTATGTTGTCGCTATCGTTCCACTTTGCAACATGCTCATAACATAGTTACGTGGACTACCAATATAAAAATGTTTAATATTCATTAGTTTGTTAAAATAAGGTTGGAACCATATTTTAGTTATGTCTTATTTATTGTTTTAATTAAACCTCCTTTTATAATTTTTACATATTTTGTAAGTCACGATTACTACGGCTTTTTTCTTCTAAAATACTTACGATCCTTTTTGGCGTTCGTAAGCTACGAACGCCAAAAAGGAAGATAAAAGAGTATATTTTGTAATGAGAGCAATAAGAGAGATGTTTTGTCATATGAGTTAGCTCGTTTAATTTTATTTTGTTTTAAGCCGCTTGTATTCCTCGACAGTTCGTATAGCATACTAATAATATTGCTTTTTTTCATTTTTATTCAGTTAATGTACAAGTAATAAAAATTTTATTACTTTTTTTATTTGCTGAGTGAAATTTAATTAGTTTTCCTTTTTATATTAGTCATTCGTAAATTGTATTACATCTTTTGTTTATTTCTCACGAAGCAAAAACTTCATTACACGCTCACAAAGGGGAGCCTTTCTTTGTACATCTACTACATACGTTCAACTTTCTTCTTCTGTCAAGGGATATTTCCAATTTATCGGACAAAGATAGCAATAGTGTGTTATAACTTATTAGCTATATTTTATGTTAATACACTATAATGTAATCAATACACCAATAATACTGATTTACCTTAAAGTATATTACTTAACTAGCCCAATTAACAAAAATTTAAATTAAGGCTTTCCACCATACCCACCATAGACACTACCCAGTCACTTATATAGGTATTTTGTTTGTAAGTAAAATTTTGCCACAGTTTTGCTATTGAGCAGTAATAATAATTTATAAATTTGCCGGTAAATAATCGTCTGTAACTCTGAAGATTAGTAGCAGCATAACAGTTGGTGTTGCACTAAAGATTTGATTATTTGAAGTTTAACCTACATACAACTATGTAATGTTCTGCCTCTGGGGAATCTGCTGTATGCAAGTATCGCATAGGCACTATGCAAAATAGGTTTTTATTTATTTCTCCCACGTATCTTGTAAAGTTAACTGCCTGATTCTATTAGCTACTGCAGTAATTTCTGGCGATTAAACTTTTTCGCCCTAGGAGTGTTTTTATAGTGGCGCTTAGGAACTCTAATTATACAACTTGGCTGTTATCCAAGAGATGCCGATCTTTAAATATCGTGTGTCGTGCAATTCTGTATTTAGGACAGTTTTGATGGGGGAGAAATGTATTTTTGGTCGATAGTATTTCTGATGTTGGTCGTTGACATTATTTGAGTGGCAACTGCAATATAGTTGTATATTCAAATAGACATAAAACGAGGAATGTGAAACTTTAACTACCGCTAACTGATGTTAAATAACTATGACATAGTACTCTCAGGCACGAGTTATGGGCCTTTAGTGAAGATGCATTCGATTTTTCGAGAGGGAAGTGAGAAATCAAGAATTACCTACTGGGATTTGACTAAATGCGCTGCGGGTGGTATTCACTGTTTCCGTTTACGGAATTAAAAATGTATTATGCGGTTAATACTTACTATCTTAATTTGTATAACGTTGACTCGCAATTTAGAGTTGATCAATAACAGCGTAAGTAGTAAGTTTCCGAATCAGGATCTATAACGTGTCTATAACCAATAAAATTGTGTAAACTCTTGCTAATTTAAACCTAGAAACGAGTCACAATAATTTATGCAAAGGATGATGCCAAATCTTGGTCTCCAATAGCCACGTGTGCCATCCATCGGTGTATAGGTATTTTTGAGCTAAATAAAAGTTAGTATGGCGTCAAGTATAATAAGTGTACGATACGTTCACACTTTACCCCGGAAACATCCGAGCGACATGCGAAGCTTTCCAACTCGTCTCGTGGTTTTGACCATAGATTTAGTTTAAAATCGTGTCACAATAAAAAGCGGATTAAGAAATGGCAGAACTTGATTGAAATTGATATTAGCATCTGTCATTTTGAGAATTACAATTGCGACCAATTGAACTCAACGCGGCTACGAGACGAAACAAAGCTCTTAAGAAAATGACCTTTTAATGGATAATTACTAGCTACAGATACTTTTACGAGGAAGTGAAATAGATATTTATTTGCCTAAGATCTTATCGACATTCAGAAATAGACTCTAATTGTAATTTGGATCAAGTGTTATTTTCCATTAAGAGAATTAAAAATACTGCAGGGCGATTCCATTTCGCGGGTGCACCAGTTTGACACACTTAAAGCTTCCTACAGGCAAAATGAAGCATATTTATTAATAAAATATCCCGTGAAGTGAACATTTTAACTAGTTTAACAATGATTTATAAATGAAAACCTTAATCAAATGTATGAAGAGCCACAAACAGGTCTGAAGTGCTATCGCCGGTGCAACCAATTTGACCCTCCATTAAGAACTGTGATGAGTTCATATGTGAGTACTGGTTATTGCGAAACTTTTACAAAATAACTTGCCTATATTTCAAAAGAGCATAAAACAAAGAAACTATGTAACAAGATAAAAGTGATTATAGTAATAAGTACTAGACATTATTAACCATTTCTAGGATCGCGGGTGCAACATCAAAATTTTCTAATCTCTTAAAGGTGAATTAAATCGTAATTCTCTAACAAATTTTAAAATTTTCGATATGGAATATATAATTATACTAGTAATTTGTAATAAAACTACACCAAATTGTAGTTTTTTTTTTAATTTTCAGTTGTTTATTGGCCTGACAAAATTAATCGTCTAAATCACTAAAAACGGTAGAATAGTGTAATTTATACAAAAAAAAAATCGACGTATTGCTGTATAACTATACTACAACTAAACATTAATTTGAAAAAAATGGTATTTTAATTAAAAAATATGGGAAAAAACATCGCGTCCCTCAGATGATAATGTTTAAAAACGCTCTAAATTATTCGAATTCCATTTTTTACCGATAAAAGTTGTTTTGTTAGTAAATACACATCTTCTTACGTATATTCCAATTGAAAAATATAACTAATAACACATTTAAAAAATTCTCGTTAATTTTCTCTGTAGCGGAATGGTCCTGCAGTAGTTTTAACAGTACAATCCATCCGTGATATTATTTAAAATAGGAATTTATGCCTGTCTCATACCTCTTCGAGTTTAAACTACTGAATTGATATGATAATTCTTTAGGATAGCTTACAGCAGAAATTACTATGTCTGCTCAAAGCTTATTTTTCTTAGATAAAGAGAGCAAAATCTACGATTCCTGAGCGATTAACTTTTACTATTATTTGAGTATAAACCGCTATATTTGCGTATAAAAAATATTTAATGTATAAACCTGAATAATATCTTTTGAATTACTATTATAAAAACTTTATTGAATAAGAGTTAAGACATTAAGTTACGCTTAACTACGAGTTCCTTGTCAACTTATTAAATATTAAACAAAAAATTTACATAATAAGTAGATTAATGAAGCTATAACATTACGTTTTCATAGCTATTTTATTAGTGAAATATAAATTAAAATAGCTGACACCTTTAATTATTTTAGATTGTATGATTAATTTATTAATACCTCTATAGGTATGTATTACCTATTTTAAATATTACGTTTATTTATCTTTAAAATAATAATTTATCCTTTTACATTTTTTTTTATCAGAGTATGTTGCCGTATGACTAATAACGGCTAGCTGTTATCAAAAACAGGGCTGTTGTGCGACCTCTTAGGGCGTCGCGTCGACCCAATAATATTATGTAATATTTGTAGACCTAATATGTCGATATTCAATGCTGTATTCGTCTATCATGTGTCGACTTTTCCTAATTGGTATTTCAAAAGAATCCGAATCTTGCACGAATCTTGTATAATCTGCTGTGTAAAAGCTTTTGATTATTTAAAGACTTGGCGGTATCAAAAGTGTAATTTTAAACATTTATTCAATTTGACAGGTGTTTAATACTACCTTAATATTAATCAACCTTAATATTAATGTACGTAATTAAATTTAGCCTAATTATATTATTGAAATGAAGGACACTCAAATGCTAAAATAACATACTAGCTACACTTGATAATAATATTTCTAGTCTTTTTTAGTGAATTACGATTCCCTCTTGTACATTTATACTTAATGCCTTCTTGCACGGATGCGGGTTAAAATTAACCCTCAATCATAAATATCACGTTATTATACTATTCATAAAATACGAATAACGAAGAGACAATATTATATCCAACCTAGAGGCTAGATCTGCACAAATGGAAGACCTAAGTTGAAAGAAACAAGGGTAAAAATCTACATAATAAGTAAATAATATACCTACTCATGTAATATAACACCATAGAAATGACGCGTTTGATCCCCCAGAGGCAAAACTTAAGCCAAACTCGGCGTGCTCAACGCGTTGAAGCGTGGAGTGATAAAAGCCCTCCCACACCATTTAGATATCTACCTATGCCATCGCCTTCAGAAAACTAACAACGCTGACGATAGGCTAGTCGCATAATATTTATTTTATAATCCATTCTTAATATTATAAATGCAAAAGTTTGTCTGTCTATCTCCTCTCCTCTCCTCTTCACGCATAAACCGCTGAACCGATTTTGCTGAGAGGCATGGAGGTTCTTTGAGTCCGAGAAAGGACATAGGATACTTTATAGTCCGAAAAATGTACGGTTCCCGCGTGATAAACGAATTTTGGCGCAATGGAGTTGCGGGCGTCATCTGGTAACTTGATTATCCGGTGAACTTCGTATCACTTTCCTCCGAACCTTCCCTGGATTCCACAAACATTTCAAGACTAAAATTAATCAAATCGTTTCAATCGTTCTCGAGTTTTAACGGGACTTACAGAATTTAAAATTCATTGTTATTTGTAGAGATCTATATAATTTACATAGATACAGATTATATAGACATTATAGATTACAACAGTTATTAGGTACGGGCTTGATGTTTGTACTTTTGTTAACATAGTATGTACATTCAGGGTTGGACCTCATCTGGCAGCACGGAATCGCATTTGTTCCGCCTGTGCTACCACGTGCTGCACTGTGCTATCGCATGCGAACGCGCGCTGTCGCATTCCGCAGACAATTATTATTTTTGACAAAAAATTAAAACCGACTTCCAAGGTGAAAACAATAATAACATCCTTATAATATGAACTAAAAAGTATTAAATAATTTTTCCTATCTAATAGTGCCTTTTTCCGAATTCGGCTAAAACTCAACTATTTCTGTACTCAATCTTCATCATTTTGAAGTCGGTACCAGATATAGCTGAATCTTCAGTCTGCCAAAATATTTCAAACTTTTGTAACTGGCACCGACTTCAAAATTATGAAGACTGAGTACAGAAATAGTTGAGTTTTAGCCGAATTCGGAAAAAGGCACTATTAGATAAGAAAAATTATTTAATACTTTTTAGTTCATATTATAAGGATGTTTTTATTGTTTTTACATTTGAAGTCGGTTTTAATTTTTTGTTAAAAATAATAATTTAAGTAGAATAATACACCTGTATAATATTATTCTACGTATCTTATTACAAGGTCACCGGTGAGCGAGACACAATAGAATAACTAGATTTCCAAGAATCTACGATCGAAGGATACAAACAAGGTATTAGCAACAAATTGGAAACCGGTCTCGAACGCTTCAACTCCCAAGCGGCCACATTTGCATTGTGGTGTTATACGAATTCGGACATCTATTAATAACCGGTCCCACTCGTTCGACTCAAGCGATCTTTGCACGAAATATTTTGAATGTGAAGTTTTGAGAATACACAAACTGTGTTACGCTCGTAAAAATCTCGTAATTCGGTATTTTATTCGAAGATGAACTTTTCTCACATTCTGAGAATTGGGTCCCAGGTGCGCGTGGTCTATGGCGGTTGCATACTAAGGTATAATACTATAATATCTATCTCGATGGCCGTCGCCGCTGCGGCATGGCCGCTAGTGCGCGCCCGGTCTGGTACCCGGCCCCGTGCCGCGCCGCCGCGCCGCTCGCTTGACAGCCCTAGCAGATTGTAGCAAGCGAGATCGCAGACAGTTACGAGGGCTGCTATTTATGTATCCGGAATTAAAAAAAGAAACAAACATATATCATTTAATATGGTTTTATTGCTTTTCAAAATATTCGCCGCGATGATCGACACACTTTTGCATACGCTGGAACCAATTTTCATAGCACTTTTTCCATTCTGATTGAGGTATCTCCAAAACGTGCATTTTGAACGCATCAACAGCCTCTTCGCGGCTCGAAAAACGTTGACCACGTAATTTGTTCTTCGCGTATGGAAATAAAAAGAAATCGTTAGGTGCCAAATCAGGGCTGTACGGCGGATGACCAGTCAATTCGATCTTTTGACCCTCCAAAAACTGAGTTGTTTCAGCTGAGGTGTGACAGCTAGCATTGTCGTGATGTAATATGATTCTGCGTTGTCGGTTGTCCTTTCTTATTTCTTCAAAGACTTCTGGTAAACAAATGGTCGTATACCATTCAGAATTAACCGTTTTACGATTCTCTAATGGCACTGTAGCCACATATCCATTAATTCCAAAAAAACAGGCGACCATTTGCTTCAAAGTACTTTTTGCACGAGTAACTTTTGTTGGTTTCGGCTCATCTTGGAACACCCACACCGTTGACTGTTGTTTAGTTTCGGGGTCATATGCATAGATCCAAGATTCATCACCTGTGTAGATATTATAAACGGCTTTTGACGTACCACGGTTGTATTTTTTTATCATTTTTTTGCACCAATCGACACGAGCCCGTTTTTGATCGATTGTCAAGTTGTGCGGAATCCAACGCGAACATATTTTTTTTACAGCCAAATGTTCGTGTAATATCTTATGTATGCTCGTCATACTTATGCCTAAGGACGCTTCTATCTCGCGATATGTAACATGACGATCACGCATTATTAGTTCCCGCACAGAATCTAAATTTTGTGGGACAACAGCTGTTTTTGGGCGACCTTCTTTATTTTCATCCGTGAGCATAGACCGCCCACGATTAAACTCACTGTACCAGTGATAAACAGTGGTTTTTGATGGTGCTTCATCTCCAAAAGTTGCGGTGAGTTGAATAAAGCACTGTTGTTGATTTAGCCCACGCCGAAAATCGTAGTGAATGATTGCACGAAAATGTTCACGCGTTAAATCCATAGCAAATGAAGACACGCAATTTTCAAAATGACGCCACAATGGAAAAATAATTGACAGTCACATGAAACAAAATGTATTCTTCAACCAAAGAGTTCTATTTTCAAATGTTGTAATTACTTTTTAAATATTGTTCTTGTAAGTGGCCAGTTCCGGATACATAAATAGCAGCCTATGTATTGTACTATGAACGCTAAAGGCAATGCAAAAGGTTGAAATTAGTTGTTTTCATGTGTTGTTGTGAGACAGGCATGTTACTTGTATTATCGAAGCAGCTTACTTCTCAGAAGTAATGTCAAATGTGTGCCTTATGCTCTGGACTTAAGGCTGAATTTGATAAGTTCAATTTTGGTGACATTGGTGACCCTGATGTGGTAATGATGATGATGATGATGATGAATGTAATTTGCATAGTAGCATATGCTTTCAGTTCTTAAAACAGCGCCTAAGCCCCCAAACTTGTATCTATAAGGAATCCGGAGTTCTCTTAGTATCTTCGGAACCATAGTATACTTCGGTGCAAAATCTTGCGTTTTGGTAGCATATGCTTAGGATGCTTCTCATAAAACCAAAATCACCATATGTTTCCATATAAATTTCGAGGAGTTCCCGCGATTACTCATGGATCCCATCATCAGGTCACCACTTTTGTGAACATGGTACCAAATTGGAGTGAAACCTAATACAACAAAATAAAAATTTCGGAAATTGGTTCACAAACGGCGGAGTAATCGTTGAACATACAAAAATAAAAAAAATAAAAATATCCACAGCCGAACATAAAACCTCCTCATTTTTTGGAAGTCGGTTAAAAAAGGCGATCGCACGCGTCGGTGAAAGGATGCGTTAGCATGCTATCGCGCGCTTCAGCGTTCCGGAGTCTCCCTGCCGACCATTGCATTTTGTCCGTGATGCCGATCGCGTCGAGGATTCCGCCGCGTGCTATCGCATTATGCTTTCTGTCTCGGTCTAGCAAATGGCAGTTCTAAGCGACAGAAAGAGAAAGGGCGACGGAAAAAGGCGATTCCGTGCTGCCAGATGAGGTCCAACCCTTAATTGTTTATGCTTAGCACATATTTAATGTTAAGGCCGCGTTTCCACTGACGCGGAGCGGAGCTTAACGGAGCTAAACGGTGCAGAATTGACCAATCACCATGATCGAAATCTTCGCTCCGCTTTGCTGTCATTCCGCTGGAATAGCACGATTGGTCAATTCGGGCACCGCTAAGCTCAGCTCCGCATCAGTGGAAACACACCCATAATAGTTTAATGAAAAATGTATAAGGGATAAGCTTGGTTTATACCAAGCTTATCCCTTATACAATTACTATTATAAAAAAATATTAAATACTTATATAAAAAAAGTATATTGTAATGACTTAATAATAACCCTTATGGGCTGTTATTAAGTTATTACAATTTACTTTTTTGTTTGTTAAGAAATTATAATGAATGTGTATTTTATACAACGTTTTAAGTGAATAATATACTTTTATTTATAATCAGCAATCTTCCAAGAATTCTCCAAATTATTAAAATTGTTTCCTCGGAATTAGACCCTTTTGCTCTTGACGGAGGGGAATAATATTATATTAATAATTAAACGAATTAAAATTATATACTTATTTTATTACACCGGTCGCGGTCGTTACTTAGAAAACTGTCGCACGACAGACTACGTACTTACCTACAAAAAGGCCACCTTTGTTGTAATGAGGATCACATACAAAATGTGTCATAAGCATAACTCATAAGTCATAAACTCATAACCAAGACTAATAAATAAAAGCGTCAAAGCTAAGAATTTATGAATCCTCCCAAAAAGAAGAATTTGATTATTTTGTAAATAATGGCGAAAAATGTGGCTCCTGCGGCCACATTCTAATCCTCGTCCTCATCGTCGAGGATTAAAGATAATAACTTAAATTAGCGACTGTCACTTTTCTGCAAAGCCGAGACTGATAGGGGAGCCCACGCAGGCAAATTGCAAATGTCAGGGCTTAGACCAGGTCCGCTGGGAAACTCTTCACGTTTTGTTAAAATTGAAGAAAAACTCCCAGGTCCAATGATTTACGTAGGATATCTCGAAAGTTACTTTGCATACCTAATTTAATATCTCGTCTTACTGTCCTAATAATATTATACTGATAGGCCCATATATTACATTTTGAATGCGATGAATAGGCTACACAATTATTAGTATGACTTATCGTTATATTATAGAGTAATTTCTCCATGGCTTCCCATTATCTTAGGATATATTGTTATGAAAGACTTTATGCAGACTTGACGTTATGACGTCTAGTGACGTATCGCTGGTGATATTCTCCTTCTAGTAAGGTAATATTTTTATGCAAATAATGGAGTTCGTAAATCTCCATTGCATTTTATCAAACAAGTCAAAAGACTTGTGCAGACTAGACATTATGACGTCTAGTGACGTATCGCTGGTGATATTCCTCTAGTTAGGTAATATTTTTATGCAAATAATGAAGTTCGTAAATCTCCATTGTATTTTATCAAACAAGTCAAAATTTTTACATTATTTCTGTGTGAAAACTGAGTTTAATTTTATATCGCAATTCGCATATAGATGTTGCATTCATTCGTCTACAACGAAACAGAATATAATTTAGTTATAACGGGCTCCATAACAAAGGGTTACCTGCACGTCATCTTGGAAATATACGAACATATTATTGCAGTAAAGCTTGGTACATACAGCACGTTGCTTGCAGCTGCTTATTGAATATATTACATTTACCTACTGAAAAACTTAAACAAGACCATAAATTTCACTCAACATTCAATAAATTATTGACTAAATTCAGATGTTTAAATCCCACCAAAACCACAAATGTAAAAGGAGCCAAGCAAAATATTGCATAGCTATGCAATACTTCTGTCGTAAAAAGTTTTCAGATCACATTCAAGCCAAGCCTTCAACTTATTTTGTAATTGAAATCAACATTCAGTGAATGTATCAATAGTTTTCTTTATTTTAAAATTATTATAGTGGCTCGGCAATGAGCACATAATTATTAAGAAACCAATATAAAACTGCAAATTTGGAGGAGTTCATACTTACACAGACGGCAAGCGTAAAGTGTTTTTTTAGTTTATCGTAACGACGCATCTGGTCGATGCAGGTACCCATATAAATCCAATTAGTCGCTGATTATTTCTCTAGTGCTCATTGCTAAGCCACTGTAATAATTTTAAAATAAAGAAAACTATTGATACATTCACTGAATGTTGATTTCAATTACAAAATAAGTTGAAGGCTTGGCTTGAATGTGATCTGAAAACTTTTTACGACAGAAGTATTGCATAGCTATGCAATATTTTGCTTGGCTCTTTTTACATTTAATGTTTTGATGGGATTTCATTTATTTTTTTAAGGTTTTTTTCTTTTCACGTTAGGTTACGTTAAAACTATTCTACCATATTAACAAAGTATTAAGACTTCGCTGTCTGTCTGTCACCAGGCTTGATCTCGAGAACCGCAATAGCTAGATTGTTGAATTTTTCACAAATTCTGTATTTTTGTTGTTGCTATAAAATAGAATAGTCCTATTAATAATAAAATAATTTAGGGATGGCGGGTCTCGTACAAGAAACACGATTTTTTGCTTTTTTTGCTCTATCTTCATAATGGTAACAGTAAGGTTTTTGGAAATTTCAGAAAATACTCAATTGTATTTTAACTTTAATAATAAATAATAAAAATCAAATTAATCTTTTATTTAAGGGGGGCTCCCATACAAATTTACGGTACAGAACCCTATCTACGCCAGTCCGACTCGAACTTGGCCGGTTTCATAATTTTTCCTTTCATTGTGAATAAAGACCTATCCTGGTACCAAATTTCAAGGTTCTAAGTCTGCTAGAAATACCTTAGGATTTTGATGATCTGTCAGTCAGTGACAAAACGTAGTAACTTTGACCATCCGTAACTAGTAAACTATTAATCAGAATATAATGTAATTTGGAGGTTAAGCTAGTTTTAATACTTGCTCCTAGTCATCGAAATTCTAAATCTCTAGCTTTGTTAACATCGAAGATAAGGAGGGTGTGAAATAGCCGCGAACCGCTTCGAGAAAAGTATGGTACGGCCGTGCCTTTGCTAAAAAGCTTGGCTGGGGCACTACCGTGCCCCCAGATTAATATAATATTCAGTAAGTATCAATTTTGTTGAAAAACTTAATAATAGTGTAATTCCAAGAAATATAATATTATTTTATGAAATTGTTTTAAGAAAACTTTGGTCTTAGGGTTAAATATTTTTGATCACTCAAAATATGAAAAAATACATAATTTTGATTCAATTTAGGTTAAAAATTAATTGTTTAAGTACTTTTTATTTTACTGGAATCAAAGAATTCAAATGGAAGTAAGAGAAAATATTTTTGATCCGTTACATTACATTATTAACGAATTTTCAAGAATGTAGTAACGAGTGTACGTGAATGTTTAAATTTACAACAAATATTTTAACACCAATTCTGTGTAAATCTCGATGTTCATACATAACTTTAAATATTTATGTTGTAATAAAAATTATGTTTTATATGTTTTTGTTTAAAACATTGTTAACATCTGCACTCAGCTTTAGATAAATACAGCACGTATGTACACGATTGCTTTGCTTCACAGCAATGCGACTGTAAATGGATTTTATAAAATCTTGCGCACGTTTAAATATAATTTCAATGTTCTAACGTACATCTTTAAAACTTAATTACTTTCTAATAATATTTTATAACGACGTACCCGCTTAAATAATTTACAGGTAGGTGCGTAGGTATGTATTAATGGGTAAAGCAAATTGTGTGTAGGTAATCGATTGAAGAGCATTGCGTGTACGGAGCAATATTAAACATCGTCCTTCTCTCTTCACACTAATGCTTTCTTTCATATGCTAGGTGAAAAAGGACGACGCGGGATCATCGCCAAGTTAGTTTTTTCATGGTTTTTTCTTAACAGCTCGATAAATAAACAACATTTTAAAAATCCGCCAGGTCAGTGTCTCAATGATAGAATTTTATTCAATGTGTTAAAATATGAACTTAGTTTAATGCACGGTTATGACAATATATGAAAAATTCGTGAAAATTAGATGCATTTTTGTGATTTTTTTCTATCGAGAAAATTTTAAGATATTATCGTGTTTAGTTTTCGCTCAGATCAAATTTTTGAAAATATAATGTAGTACTATGTTTAGAAAATGAAACAATTCGGGGCTTATTTTCAGCTGTAAAAATTAATTTTAAAATCGACAATTTTGGGTTAGTCGCCCCCTTAATGGGTGATGAATGATGGTAAACGTGCCATTAATAATTTTTAAACTTGCTAGTTTCGGAGAAAAAAAGGACAAACATGCCGCATTTGACTTTAATTGAGTGTTTGACTCACTTTTTGTTACTCATTTTTCATGCGAACTTATAACTCATAAAGGTGATTGTACCAATTATGTTAATCTATTTTCATAGAAATAGCTATCTATGCGTAAGTTATCACTTATCAGAGATCTCACATCAGAAAACGGTACTTAAAATGTTTATTCATAAGCACCTAAAAATAAAAATAAAGTTATAAAAAATGTCTATGATATCTACGGTCCGCCATAATTTAAATAGTCAATCACCAAACAAAGACGAGAAGCACGTAGAACGTCAACCCCATTAAGATCAACAAAGTTGATAACAAACAAATCACCCCTATTAAATGACCATCCAGTATCTAATGTAAATACGCACATCGCAATTTCCGCAGCTCCTATTAACCCTTTGCAGATTGAGAACCGATTAAAATTAATTGATCGAAATGCACCTCTATACCGATAGGCGTAAGCTGCATATTGCGGTGACACGGATGGTGTCGTGTCGATTCAGATTTTACAGACGCTCGGGCTGAAAGCGGTGAGGTCTACTGGATACTAATGCTCTCCTGGATACTAAATATGCTCTCCTGGAGTATTCATCTTTCAGGCTTAGGGCTTATAGTCATATGCACGTGTACCTACTGTCCGCATTCTGGTTTCGAAAATTTCGATTTCTGTGAACTGCCGAAATGCTGCACTAATAATTAGCACTAGTACAGAAATTATCTTTTTGGTAAAAGAGCCGTGAACAAGTTGCAGTATTTGCTACCAATTAAATTGTCATATTATATTTTATTATACGAAGAATTTCTAATAAATATTACATTTTAATTGTATTTTAAAAGTCGAATTAATTCTTTAAATTAGAACTAAATTAATTATAACAATGTATAATAACTTAACTAAATAAATAAATTACTTTGTTTTCGAGATCTATTTTAATTTAAGGACATGAGTTTAATTATAAACGCTTTTGGATATTAGTCGATGAGTCTTTACTTACCTCAAGTTGTGTCTTAACTTACCCCAGATGTCCTGTGTCATAAACTTCCTTAAAGTACCAGCAGATTCATCAATTATATTATATTCGGTACTTGTTTCCCGATAATTTTGTTGTACCAGGAAATAAGAAGTTGTTAACTTTAAAATGGAGACAGAAATTTTTTTTATTAATAATATATTTGTTTTTGGATGAGGAGAAAAACAGAAGAAAAACTTTCGATGTCAACTACTTAATGATTTTTTTATTATATATTATTAGTCGTAACTCGTAATACCTCACTTGTGCTCTACGGACAGGTCTAGCCTACTTCGGGGGACTGTTAAATTGTAAATTTCAAAAATTCGGAAAACAACTTTTTGGTCAGTAAAAATATTTATGATTTGCATTATTTGACTGTAGGTACCATGTATGATACATTATACAGTATTCTGAGTTCACATACTGTAAATTACAAATACATAATTTTACTTTAATAAAATATGAGTTATACTACGGTACAATGTACAGTACTATGTAGTTGCACACACAAGGCAGCTTCAGCACAATAAAGCTCACGTGACATAATGTGAATTTTGCATGCAATTTTCTCGTCCCAATTCTCATTATATTATCACTAAGCAAAATTTAATTTCGAAATAACTGTTTTTGTGTAACATCCACGAATTACCGTGATATCATATTTTGTTTTTAATCAACTTCAAAAAAAGGAGGTTATTAATTCGACCCGTATGTATGTAATATTTCCAGGATTGCACAGTTTTTGTATAATTATGTTAATCTGACTTTAAAATATGGTTCAAATATTTTTTGTGCTTGGGTTTATTGCAATACCTTTAATAAATAGGATGTAGACCCATGACGATTACTTGTACCTGACGCTGCAGCATCCTCTGGAATCTATATAACACCCTCCACAAGTTCAAAAACTCTTGCAATACAGGTAACGTTTTTGACCCGCTTGACAAGTTTTTAATGAATAGTTTAGATTATATTTAGATTATATTCATTATTGTTATGCAGATCATAATATTCATATTTTCTTTGTCGTTTTTAAGAAATCTGTTCCCAAAAGAGACCCTTGGCCCAGTAAGTCTTAGCTTCGCTGTCTATCCGTCTGTCTGTCTCCAGGCTGTATATCACGTAACGCGCTAGCTAGAGAGCTCAAATTTTCAATTATGTATTTATGTTGTCACCATAACAACAAATAGAAACAAAATAAAATAAATATGTTAAGAGGTCTGAAATATTCAAAACAAAAACGCGATTTTTAGGCCTTTTTTGCTCGACATCAATAATGGCAACCGGTAAGTGTTTGAAATATTTACGAAATATTTCATTATAATATTTAAACTTTAACAATAGGGTAAATTTCAACATGTCCATATTTTTTTTCATTTCGGTGAACTTTTTTGTTTCTATGTTTTTTTGAGTTTTTACCGAAGTTTCCTCTCAATTTTAATGTTTTATGACTAGGAAACTAATGACATAAAAATTAAATAATAAACAAACGTAGCACACACGTTTATATTTTAGCTGTCACCGAGATGAAAAAGTCAATCACCGAGATGAAAACAAAATTCACCGAAATGTAAATTCACCGAAATAGTATACAGCGTGATTGTAAAACAAGCGAAATAATGTATTTTTATGGAAAAAAATTTACACTTTGGGTTACTTTTTTGCAATTTTCGGAATCATCTCTAGTATTTTTCAGAATAAAACATAGCCTATATCCATCACAAAAAATCCATCACGAAATCAGCTATAATTGCACAACTCTTTTGCCTCCGTGACGTACCGATGATAAGAAACATGTCCATTATCAACGCCAATGTTTCTATTTGAATTTATACAGCACAATACGGCCATTTTAGGCATTGAGGCATTTTTAAAATTCCGATTTACGTCCGATTCCGATAGCAGACTAAAGAACAGACTTTCGAAAGACGAGCATTGTTCGTCGTTTGGGAACGCGATATTTCACGCGAAGTACATACACGTGCGGTATCTATCTTGATCTATGTCTGTGGATAGAACAATGTATTTTTATTTAAAAAAAAATCATGTTACAAACGATTTTAATTACAAATAACAAAATATATTAATACTGGGAATTATTTGACACATTTGCTTTGAATAAAAATTACCACGCGCCAACTTCACGAAAAGGTATCTTCTAGTGCTTAGTTAAAATTTTTCGTTATAAAAATATACTTAAGTTAAACAGTTAAAGTAAAAATTGAGTAACTATTATTCTAACATTATTATAACCAAAACTACTTTTTGATAGGATTCATTTAATTCTAATATTAAATAATCATATTATATTATCTCGTACTGTTTTTGCTAATTCACTAATCAACAAAAGTCAATATTTTAGGTAATCCTAATAAACTACATGAGGTCAAAATATCAGTCTCTGAGTTTCTTATTTATAAAATGAAAGGTAAATATTGTGTCCCTATAAATATTTAAAGTTAAAAAATGTTAGGTGTTTTTAGTTACGGAATTTCTTGATAAACGCGATCAAAGCTATACAATAGCTCAAAAAAATGAAACATTAAGAAGCACCATATTTATTTTTTATTTATTAACATTTTTTTACGATTTCGCAGATTATTATTCATCATGTATAAAACAACTTTAAAAATCACCGAGATGAAAATGCATTCACCGATATGAAAACTATTGTCACCGAAGGTCACCGAAAGTCACTGAGTCACCATTTCCGTGATTTTTTTTCATATCGGTGATTTTCTTTCATTTCGGTGACCAAATAGGTCACCGAATTCACCGAAACGGAATCACCGATATGAAAATTTGCGACAAATCGTTGAATATTTTGACACCTGTAATAATTGTATCGATATCTATACTACATACTGATACATATTATTAAAAGTGTTTGTAAGAAAATAAATTAATACTTCTAGCTGGTTCAATTAACATGATAAATTGAATCACGGAAATGTAGAGAAAAGTGTCGGGTGTCACCGAGACGATATACTTACGTTTTTAGCGGGAACACGCAGCGACGCAGCAAACCACCTCTAGCTCCGAAGGCTTGAAGCATGACTGGCGCTTGAGTTCGAGAAGCGGCATTACGTTCAAAAGTACTTCTGGTCTTGACAATTCATGTTTCTTTTTTATTCACCGAATCAAGACAAAATGTTGAGACAGTTTTATTTCTCCCGCTATTTTGAAAGTATAATGATTGAGATTATGAAATTTGTACTGATTATACCTCCATTCTTTAAGAATCCAATAAAAGAATCCGTTTGCTTGTACCACTAATATTTTTTCCTCGGCTGACGAAATTAGAACTAAAAAGGTCGTTGGGACACTTACCGAGGGGCCTAATTTCCACCTTTAGAATTTTTTATTTTTATGTTCTAGTTATCGAATTAAAAACGTGTCTGTTGCCTCATATGGATAATCACACAAACTATACGATGAAATTTTATTTAACCCTAAAAAGCCATTTCACACCCCCAATTTCACAGTAGCCGCGAAAAAAAAGCGGTTGGGAAATTCACCCAATACTTATACTTATTCGAATAGTCTATCTGTCATTTCATGCTTAAGCTACTGACCCATTTTTTATAAAATTTGGTGAAGAAAGGACAAAGGATACTTTTTATCCTGAAAAAATTAACGGTTCCCACGCCATGAACGATTTTTTGAAGAATTTGCATCGAGATAGTGGCTATTAATTTGTTCTAGTAGCTGTTTGACACGACATTTGACACGAAAGACCCTGCGGGTACATAGCGTCAAACATTTAATAAAGAATTTGAAAGATAAAATATATGGGGTTTATGTCAAAATTGTCCGCGATGGATTCCTAAACTACTTAACCGATTTTAATGTTTTTTTTAAATGTGTGCTTTTTTCCAACTTGAGAGATAGGATAGCTTAGATCTTTAATTATAGTCGCAATTTTATTTTATTGCAAATTATTTGTCTATAGGCGGGCCGAGAAAACTAGTACGTATTTGTGAAATATATGCGGAGGCCCACGGACTTAGGTATAATGCTACGAAGAGTGAGTACATGGTTTTCAAGTCAGGTACAAAATGCTATGACACGAATGTACCTATAAAACTATGTAACACTCCACTTAAAAGAGTTAGCAAATTTAAGTACCTAGGTCATTGGGTCACCGATACTCTTAGGGATGATCTAGATATGGAGCGCGAGAAAAGGGCATTAGCAGTCAGATGTAATATGCTGGCCCGCAGATTTACACACTGTAGCAGAGACGTTAAAGTTACTTTGTTTAAAGCGTACTGCCAATCTTTTTACACGTGTAGTCTGTGGACCAGCTATACGCAGAGGTCATATAATGCATTGAGAGTACAGTACAATAACGCATTCAGGGTGCTGATGCGGCTGCCGAAATTTTGCAGTGCGTCGGGCATGCTGGCCGAGGCGCATGTAGATGACTTTTTTGCCATAATCAGGAAGCGTAGCGCCTCACTGATGGCGAGGTGTCGGGACAGCACCAACAGCATCCTGAGGGCGTTTGCGGACAGGTGGGACTCTGCACTGCTCAGGCACTGGATTTAGCTTCATGCGCCTGTAGCACGGTGCATGATAATTATTTAATTATGTAGTATCGAGCAATTAAAATTAAGTAATAAAAATTATAAATAATTAATTATCAACTAACCTATTAACATAAGTTTAAGGAAAAATTGTTACTAATCTACTAATAATTCATATGGGCTGTATTTTATTGCCTGGATTAAAGCATTATTATTATTATTATTATTATTATAAAGAGCGACCATTGTTTATGCGACGCGGGTCACGGGATAGCGATGGACGTTGCCATGGTGACATACTTATTTAGTCACTAATTCAATAAAATAATACGGGTGATATACTTTATATAATATGGCAAAGAAACGTTTGCCGGGACAGCTAATTGAAGTTATGAATATTCATCTCTGTGTACGGCAGTTACAATATTATTTTTCTCCTGTTTATTTTTGCTATGAGTCCCAAAAAATGGTAGTGAACAAGACTTATATATTACGAGCTTTTGCCCGCAGCTTCGCTCGCGTTAAGAAGTATTATAATATACAAACTCTCCTCCCCTATTTTAACCCCTTGGAGGTAGAATTGATCAAAATCCTTACTTAACGGATGCCTACGTCATAACATCTACTTGCATGCAAAATTTCAGCCCGATCGGTCCAGTGGTTTGGGCTGTGCGTTGATAGATCACCATGTCAGTCAGTCACCTTTGAGTTTTATGTATATAGATACCAACTTTCCAATAAACCAGTACATTACACCAGATTGTCGTGAGTAAAAAATTAATAATAGCATAAAATGTAATTTCTTTGCTCTCTACTTTTAAGTGTCGTCGTGATTTTTATTCACAAAATATTATGTTTTTGATAAAATCAAATAAGATTTAAAGGTTTTTCATTTCGATCAATACTTATTATTTTTTGTGTAAAGAATGGAATGCACATGTTCGATAAAATTGTAGTTTAACATAATATCGTATCAAAATCATGGTGTATCTATGAATTTGGATCTATCCGCTTGATAATATTATTTTTACGATTTTACTCCAGTGCTAATAGTCAGGGAGCCCTAGAACAATTTTTTTTTATTACTAATAAGCAAATTTTTGTGAGTACCTAGCTTCATTTTGATAAGACAAACAACTTTTTTATCTGCGAAAAATCTTCCGTTTTAGGGTACCGTAGTCATCCAAGTTTTGTTGATTCAGAACCCTAAAACGGAACCCTAACCAGCTGATTTTTTGTATATTGGTAGGTTAATAGTTATATAATTTACGAGTAACATTGTTCTACAAATTGAACATCCATATTTTAGGACCATCAAATCAAATTATGAAATCCTTTCTATCTTTGCTGGATGACTGTCGATACAATGAGGACAGAGTTATGTCTTTATTGAGACATAACTCGTCTTGTCAATGTCAGGTGAACTGTTCAAGGAACCCTGATAACAATATTGATAGTGATTTGGGTATGGAGACTCATACAAAGCACTCCCAAATGGAAAGCCTAACTGTGTCACCGGCCTCTGGCCCATGTTCGGTGGCTATTTACAGCGATGAACTTGGTCGAGGAGTCGGGGTCCAGTTGAGTAAGTTATGCGTAGAAGAGTCAGTGTATAACACCTGCATACCAGGTGCAAATTTTTCTCAAATAATTAAAAAAAATTTTAATACTGCTCACTGTCCAAATACAACATTAGTATTATTAGTTGGGAGACGGGGAAATGTGAATAGTAGAGAAATAGAAAATCACATAGAATTATTAAATAAATTACAAAATATTACCAAGGTTATATTATTTACATTTCCTTATATAAAAGGGTTGCCTCAGGAAAATAAAATTAGGTATCAGCTTAACAGCCAATTGTATACCGCTGTTAACAATAATTGTATTTTATTAAATGGACATAATAATACAATTAATATAATTGACATAAACAATATTTTAAATCATAAATTATGTAAGTTGACATTAGGTAGATATTATCTATCCTATTATTTTTGTAGACTTATAGCAAGTACGCTATCAACTTTTTTATATTTGAACTCAGCCAAGTACTTGGCTTGTACGACATCAGCTGCTTCCATTGAGCAGTTTAGTCATAATAGTATGACATTTAGTAACAACTTGGAAAATATTCCAAATAATAAAATTTTAACTACGGCTTCTATTGAGCAGTGTAGTAGTACTAACGAGTTGGAATATGTTCCAACAAATTATTTAAATTAGATAATAAGACAATAGAGAATGCCTCTTGCACAAATAATCTACTTTTACAAAATCCTACCAAAAGTAATACAAGGAAAATAAATAACAGTAATAAGTATGTATTTAACATGGTGCATCAGAATTTACAAGGAATGGTAGGTAAAGATCTTGAAATTGAGTTGTTTCTAAAAGAGTTTAATATTTATATTATTTGTATTTCAGAACACTGGTTTAGGGAACATGAACTCATTTTCAATCTCCATGATCACCAAGTAGCAAGTTCGTTCAGTAGAAAAAACGCCATCAGAGGTGGCTCTTTGATATTAATTAGAAAAAATTTGAAATATAAGGAACGTAAAGATATTGTAAGTCTTTCTACTGAACGGATAATAGAAGTGGCCTGCATAGAGTTAAGTCAGCTTATTATTATTAGCGTATACAGGCCTCCATCAGGGTTATATGATTTGTTTGAACAAACTATGGAACAAATATTGTCAAAAATATGTGCATCTAACAAAAAGGTTATTATATGTGGAGATTTTAACATTAACTTATTAGACTTAGACTCCAATACAGTTAGATTTACATCTTTGTTTAAATCGTATAACCTTTTTTATTTGTTCGATGAGCCGACAAGAGTGTGTGACACAACGGCTACTTGTATAGATAATATATTTACTAATCTCACACCATGTAAAAAAGAAATAATTAATAAGCTTAGCTCTGATCATTATGGTCAGTTAGCATGTTTTGACATTAATTGTGAAAGTAAACAAAAACAAGAGCTTGTGTTTATTCCTGTGAACACAAAACGTATTGAGAAATTTAGAAGCAATCTAAATTCAAATATTCCATTATTGGGTGAATCTTATAGCTCCGATGAAGCTTATAATAAATTATTTAAAGAAATAAGAACCCAATTCAATTCTATATTCACTTCTAAGACGGCTAGAACTATTAACAAAAAAAGTGACTTTATTAAATGGGCTACCAAAGGAATTAAAATAAGCAGAAATAGGCTCTATGAATTATATGACGATAAAACTGTAAATAACAATGAAACATTTAAATTATATGTTAAAAATTATTCTAAAATCTTTAAGAAAGTATGTAATGCTGCTAAAGTTCTTTATTTAAAAAATAAAATCAAGAATTCTAAAAATAAAGTAAAAGCAACATGGAAAGTTATAGCTGGTGAGACCGGAAACGTCACCTGTCGTAACTCGGATTTTGAAGTTGCGGCGGTTTTTGAAAAGTTTTTTGCTGACATTCCGGTCTCAACAACAAAAAATTTAAATTCTTCGCCTGCAGAGGCTGAAAAATTACTCAGAGAGTATGTAAAGGAATGTGATGTCAATTTTAAGTTTAGAGAAATTGATTCTAAAGACATTATTAACACGTTTAAATTACTGACCATCAAAAATACTACAGATCTTTGGGGTCTGTCTACTAAGATTGTTCAATCAATAATTGACATCGTAGCTCCGTATCTGGCCAATATTTTTAATGACTGTATAAAGAATGGTGTTTTTCCTGATTTAATGAAGCATAGCAAGGTGGTACCTTTATTCAAAGCCGGAATTAAATCGAATCCAACAAATTATAGGCCTATATCTATTCTACCGACTTTTAGTAAAATATTTGAGATAATAATATTAAAACAATTGTTAGTACACTTTAACTCAAATAATTTATTGCATAATAATCAATACGGTTTTACTAAGGGTCGTTCCACTACGGATGCTGGTATAGGTCTTCTTTGTAGTATATTTGAAGCCTGGGAGGAGTCGCGAGATGCCTTAGGTGTATTTTGCGACCTGTCTAAGGCATTCGATTGTGTTGATCATGCTACATTGATCAGGAAATTGCACCACTATGGCATAAGGGACTCGGCACTCAACCTTTTGACATCATATTTAAGGAACAGGACTCAAAGGGTCGATGTCAATAGTAAAAGGTCCACTGGGACCAAAATAGAATTAGGTGTCCCACAGGGATCAATTTTGGGTCCGTTTCTTTTTCTCATCTATATAAATGACTTACCTTATCTAGTTAAGGATAATGATAACGAGATAGTACTTTTTGCTGATGACACTTCACTTATTTTTAAAGTGAAGCGACAACAGTCGAATTATGACGAGGTAAATTGTGCTCTCTCAAAAATAGTTAATTGGTTTAATGTTAATAACTTACTTATAAATTCTAATAAAACAAAATGTTTAAGATTTACCTTGCCGAATGTTAAGCAAGTGCAAACCAATTTACTATTAAATGATGAAAAAATGAATCTTGTTGACACTACTGTGTTTTTAGGAGTAACACTAGATTATAAACTGCAGTGGGGTCCTCATATTGCCAAACTGGCCGACAAGCTCAGTTCCGCAGCATATGCAGTCAGAAAAATTAGAGAAATTTGTGATGAAGACACGGCGAAATTAGTTTATTATAGTTATTTTCATAGTAGAATGTCTTATGGCATTCTATTATGGGGAAGTGCTGCTGATATTAACACAATATTTGTGCTGCAGAAGCGAGCTATTTGATCTATTTATAAAATGTCATCATTTGAATCTCTCAGAGAAAAGTTTAAAGAAATAAGAATTCTGACCGTAATATCTCAATACATTTTGGATAATGTGTTATACGTGAGAAAAAATGTAAATAATTTTAAAACGAAAAGTGACATTCACTGCAGGAACACTAGGAATAAGCACAAGCTAGATATACCTATAACCAGGCTGAGCAAAGTAAGAAAATCTTTCAAAGGTCAATGTATACGCCTATTCAATAAAATCCCAGAAAACGTTCAAAATCTTTCAATCAATAAATTTAAAAAAGTTGTTAAAGAACGTTTGTGTGCTAAGGCTTATTATAAGGTTACTGATTTTCTCAATGATAGCACACCTTGGGAAAAATTAGCTGACAGACCATAGGTCACTTCTATATAAATGTACCACATTTTCACTTACTTTACTTACATACTTAGTGTAAATTAGCTTAAGCTACCTTTGTTATTTTCCACCTTTTTGGTAAAAGGTGGACCCGCGCGAGTTTCTTACGCCGGTTCTTCTCGCCGGGTTAGTTCCCGAACCGGTGGTAGGCCTCATGTAGACACGACGTTCTAAAAGTGTTAACTTTGTTAACCTATTTGGAAATAAAATATTTTGATTTTGATTTTTGATTTTGATCTCTGTTAGCTACCACTTTCAAGTTTTTTTCGCAGATAAAAAAGTTGTTTGTCTTATCAAAATAAAGCTACTCACAAAAAATTTGCTTGTTAGCAATAAAAAAAAATGTTCTAGGGCTCCCTGACTATAAGATGTTATATCTTTCCATTGCTATGGATTGGACATGTTCGATAAAATTGTTGTATAACATAATAATATCATTATCATTTTACAATGTTTTAACACATCCCTCAAAGTGTGTCTCTGTGTTGAGGCACTCTGTTCATGCTCTGTTCATTATTATCCGACTGAGCCAATGATGTTTTAATAAAGATGGCGTATGTTCATACAAAATGGTCCTCAGATTTTGTTCCTTTACGACATATACGTACTTACTTTTGTCATATTTATGTTACAACAATGAATGCGACAGATAATACATAACGAATGGTATAGAAAAGGATAACCATATGTTTTGAGTTGCACTTGTCAAATGCATCGGCGCGCATGCGCGACAAAGATCAAGAGAATATCAATTTTATTGTTGAACAGAAGAAACATTGAATAAAACTAATTGTTTGTTAGATTATTTTTTATTTATCTATACTGTATAATATACATATATTATAATAAAATCGTAGGAAAGACAAAAGTGTACATTGAATAATATTGTGATCAACAATCTATATCGAACCCAAAAATACAGTTTTTAGAATTTTTGTCTGTTTGTCTGTATGTTTTTCCGGGCTAGACTCGTCAAGTACTGCATGCCTTTTTAAAATATAAAATAAGGGGTTAACGAGCAAACAGGTCACATTATCATATCAAAAAATCAATCAACTCAATGAAAAAATCACCCCTGCATAAAGATATAAATTAAACTAGTTTGAACCTATAATTCAGAGTAGGCATTTGATTTATAGAATATTCGAATAAATTAACAAGTTTAATATAATGGATTGATTTTTTTTAAATAGTAAGTATATTGTAATCGATGAAAGTCTTTAGAGTGACCGAAAAATGGGCCGTCCATTTTAATGAATTTTTGATACTTTTTTTCCGATTCTAAGGAAACTAAAAAATATTGGGAGAAGCGAAACATAAACCTCCCTCATATATATTATCTTTCAATGTGACCAGTTTGTGAAACCACAATTTTTCTTCGGTGAACAAACATGAACGATACGTTTCACATTTTAAACGTTCGCAAAGTTTTTTGGACACCTACTTTTTGTAGGCATCCAGTTATGCTCACCCCTTTCTACCCATACTTTGCCGACCTATATATGGCTTATGAGCGCTTCACTCGGAAACCAGCAAATCATCAGTGCGAGCGAAGCAAGCCCTAGTATATCCAACAACTTGAGCACTTTTGTGGTACACTTTACGAAAAAAATATTACGCCTAATGATTTGTACTTTAACATAGTAATTTTTATTTATATAATATGTAGATGTGTTATCATCGGTCATTCAAGGTTTGGTTACTAAATATTAAAAAAAAAGTGCCTTATAGATTAACACCACATAGAAAAACGACGCGAGCCCTCACAAAGCTCAGCTTTTAGCTAATAATATTTACAGGGCTACTTATTTATAAAGGCATACTTTGTTATAATGTAAAAGAAGCCAATACTCATATACAAATAATATTCTAATTACGTATAAGGTGGTTTAAGACTAGAGTTTGAAACTAGAATTAGTTTTCTAGCAGTCAGCTGGGCGGGAGCGGCGCGGCGCATGGCTATGACCATAGACTTATAAATAATAATATATACTGTAGCATCATACGTATAAGGCTATGACTGTATAGATTTATGTATATTGTGGACAGGACCCGAAAACCGAGCGGCACGTGGCGTACTACACAGCTTATCCATTTTTTTTATTTAAAAAATTAGTATATGGTTTTGGTTTTGGCTAGAAAGTTAAAAAGGCGCACGCATGTTTGAAATAATTAAAAAATATTAAAACGAAAACATATAATTTACAATATTATGCAATTATTAGTTTATGCCTACGTGTTGATGCCTACGTAATCGCTTCTGAATACTTCAATTGATTATTCTATGGCACGCGACTATCTGTCCTTATCTCGCTACAGTTGTCGTCCGTATTCTCTATCCTTTTCCAGTATAACATAAAACATTAAACAATTTTTCAAAAATTTGGAAAATATTCACTTATAATGTAAATTTCTAGATGTTTTCATGTAATTCCGTGTGGTACGGAACTCCTTCATCCTTTTTTACCATGTATTATAATTTTTGCATTTTCTGAATACACGGTTTGGCATTTCAATCAAAAATGTCACTCGTCGTCACTCGCTCGCTGCCAACATGCAACTAATTCGTAAAGACACTAATTAGGTTGATTTGCCTGCCCCCGATTCTACGCGCTAGTGCAATATCTACCTTTTTTTTATTATATTATATCATAGGACTGAGCTGTGATATTTGCGTTTATGACTTTCAAACCTACCAAAAACATATTAAAGATCGTTTGGCGAATGTAAATTATCAAATATATATCAATAAGATACCTAATAAGGTAGTCTCTCACTAAATATTAGGTTACAAAACAATATTGTAATATTTGTAAGCCAAACATATTGCCTATGTTCTGAAATAAAACCCAGTTTACTTACCAGTGATCAAGACGTCATCTTACGATGCCGCACTGTATTGTACTGGTATTCCACTAGTAAGACAAGTGTAACGTATTATAATCACATCACAATAAACACATTTAAGTATATGATGACAATGCACTGGCAAATATTTCGAAACGAATCAACAGTATGGGACCACGTCGATTCTAGGCCCGAGGAGCTCTGGCCAGTATACTGGGATATATTTGTGAACAGACTCAAGTTTTTCTGTAATAGACAATCAGTCACTGAAAGACAGATTTCAATGATGTCATTCAATTATCATCCATCAAAACGCCTGTGGAATTATTATGGCAAATATTGAAAGCAGGCGTTGCATTCGAAAATCAATAAATCTTTCGAATTTATCATCAAAACGATTTATCTTTATTATTGTTATTATATATCAAAAACGAAGCTAACCCTAACCTTCGAAATCATAATTTAAACATTTTTGTATAAAAATATTTTTTCCTGCGTTTATTTTCGCTGAATTCTAGTCGAAATAAAAATTTGAAAGTAGCATTTTTTATTACTCTTTTTTTTGTGGTAAATAGATTTAAATCAAAATTCTAAGCTGACTGGGACCTTGGTAAGGAACGTAACAAACCTACAAAAAATGTTTAAATGCTTATAATTACTTCTGGTCAAAGTTCTAGTGAAAATAAAAACATGAAATTTCAGTAGTCCTCGTTGTATTCGGCCTTAAGAGTAAAGTGATACGAAGTTCGCCAGGTTATATTCTAGTATTCAATATAATTAATTACGTATCTGAGAAGGAACGGTAAGTTTTTTGGTTTCATAAGGTTCTATGGTATCTAATGTTTTACATAAGTTTCAAACGCTACAATATTAATTACATAGGTATACTGAAAGATACTAAATCTTCGTGATAGTAAAGATAACAAAACACTCTATCCTTATAACAGTTATAACTATGAGGTAGTGTTACCACTTAGTTTTGTTGCACCCTGTATAGGAGCTCCACAGAGTCCATCCAGCTCCTTAACGTAAAATATAAGTCGATATTAATATCTGCCGGTACAAGAAGTGATATTTCGTCAGCTGTAATTATAGAGAATGGTAGTCATAGAGCAATATCCGGCGAGCTCGGAGCAGATGACGTTCATTCTTATGAAATGAATAAGCTTTGAATATTTCGCTTGCTACTAAATAATATACAGTAGATTGAATTCCTCTGTTTATTACTGTAAACAGAGCATTAGTAAAGCTACTACCTACATGTAAAACTAAAATAAGACAGTTCAAATACCTACATATATTTAAGTACTTTTTATGGTGTTTGTACTTTGTATTATGTAAATTCCTATGGAGTCTTTTCAGACTACTGAGCCGATTTTGATAAGCACGAGTAGATGAAAAGGAGTGTGTAAGAATACCATATAAAAAGCTCAGTACTCAAAAACTAGATTACGATTATGGCTACATTAGAAAATGCTTTAATTACTTGCGCCTTCAAATTCTACTTCAACTAACCTTCAAATGTCAACTGTGGGTATAATTTACCCAAAGCCCTCCTACTCCTTTCCTCTATCGTTTGTGGTGACCATAACCATTTAGGCCTCTCGTTTAACCCACAAACGTCTTTATTGTTCCAAATTGATATTAAATCTATTAGCGTATCTCATTACTTATCGCTGCGGCACTTTTAGTTAATTGTAAAGGATAATGTCTCTTAGGCGTTCTCACACTCTTTTAAATGGATTCCACGGTTTCGGGGACAAATTGACCCCATGGGATGAGTCATGGTCAATGTCGGCTCTACAATGTGATGATTAAGATATCATTAAGATTAATGGTCATGTATACTGCACTTAATAATGTGCATATTTTGCGTATGGAGAATCAACTGCAATGAATGAAATAGACAGAATCTTAAACTAAGTATTTACTTAGTATATTATAATATTATGTTTCATACGAATAGAATTAACAAATGAAATTATACATTAGGTGAATCAGGAGTATTTTAATATAATTAGTATTAATTAAACTGTATAGTTTATTATGTTTTAGATTCATATTATATTCACAAATCTAACTACATATATTAGGGATATGAGAAGTAGGGATTTAAAGTTTGATATCAAAGTATTTTTACTAAGTCATACCGAGATGATAGATCACTCTGAATGAGAATCGATAAAAAATGAATGATCTGCTTCATATAAGAAATGGCTACATCCAAGAATTCAAAACTTAAGATGTGACACTACGTATAATTCTTGATATAAAAAAAAAAAAACTGCAAGAAAAAGGAACGCTAATTGCCATTAGCGTCAATATATCAAATGTTAATTTGGACCCACAAACATTAAAGTTGCACTAGGCCAAATTTTTGTCGATGTGTAATGTTTTTTGCGAACATAATTTTATTGATAAATCGCTTTTTATAATACGATTCATACACTTTTATTGTAATTGTGTCATTTCGAGAAAATACTTAAAATATATATGTTACTGTAAAAGCTCGAACTTCGGTAAATCTTAAGATTTGAGTGTAAATCTTAGGATTTACCGACACGAGTTGGTAAATAAATTTTTTCGAACATTTACCATTACAATTCGGTATATGCTAGGTTTTACTACTGTCAACTGGTAAATGTTGATTTTAGGAATAAAACAATGAGTAATTTTTTATTATTTACCTTAATGAACTATTAGACAAAACAGGTAGGTACATATAGTTATTAATTATTATATACGATAGTAATAAGTAATACTAACCTATTTAAATTATTTTCATACAACATACAACATCTCTGAATATCTCATTCGCCGGCCCATTCGTGCCGAAGCGTGGCTCTCCCACGGTTAATACCACTTTATTATTATTATTATAAGCATTAAGCAGCCTGCAGTGTCCCACTGCTGGGCAATACCACTTTAATAATTTTTATAATATTAAAATACAATAATGATTTATTATATATTTTATTTATATATTTATTATACCTTCAATACCAAAAACACAATTTCTGGCCTGTTTTTGCTCTATAACAGTACGGAACCCTTCGTGCGCGTGTCCGACTCGCACTTAGCCGTTTTTTTTTCAACATATACAGTACCATTAACGTAAATCCTAAGGCTTATCAACTATGTGGTGGTAAAAGTTCGTATCGCAAACCTTTTCGGACATTTACCATTAGGAATTGGTAGATCTTAGGTTTTACTAGAAAATCTTAGGATTTACTGCAGTTCGAGCTTTAACAGTAACATATACATATACTATAGCACATTCCAATCATAATAAAAAAGTCACAAAATTTCATACAAATTATAATCAGCAGTGACTACCTACTTATTGAGTTTAAATTGGTCCGGATATAATTTTGACACAGGGCTAACCTAAACAAAATAAATGGAGGTCAACACTAATTGAAACAGCTCCAGTGATCTCGTAATTAGTGAAAGGATAAAAGGACATTTAAATAAGACTGGGCCCCAAGCTGGCTAAGGGTTTTGTATTAATTACAATTTTATGTATTCAGTAAACATGTTGAGTTGAAGTATATAAGTAGTTTCCCATCAAAATTATGTTTAACTAGATGACGCCCGCAACTCCGTTGCGCCTAAATTCGTTTATCGCGCGGGAACCGTACATTTTTCCGGGATAAAAACTTATCTCCTTTCTCGAGACTCAAAGTATCTCCATGCCAAATTTCAGCAAAATCGGTTTAACTTTTTGAGCGTGAAGAGGTAACAGACAGACAGACAGACAGACGGACAGACAGACAGATAGACACACTTTCGGATTTATAATATTAGTATGGATTGGTACATGGAGTATGTAATAGTAATGTTAGCCATATTTGTGTCAGAAACATGTACTATCAGAGAAGTTGATTCCTGGGCAGATGGTGGACCTATTGTACTGTTCAAAAGTTTTTGCCCACCCTATTTTTTGCGCGATACATAAAAATAAAAGCAATATGATCGAGTTTGATAATTATATTTTAAAGAATATATTATTAGGATTAAAATATAGTAACAATTAAATTAGTCTGCAATGGTTCCATATTAATAATTTTAATTTATTCATATTACCTTCTTTTGCTTTTATTAATTCTTTGCACAATCTTGGCATTCTTAGTAACATTTCGACAAATAATTGATTTCTATTTGGTCCCATTCAAGTTTTCAGGATATTTTTAAGGTGTGTTATCAGAATAGGAGTGTCCTATTTTCTTCTTTCTGACATCCCTGTCTCATTTATCCCCAACAGTTTCGGATTGAGGTTGGGCGACCGTATAGTGACCAAATCATTACGTTCAGTACATTTTTCCTTTCCAATCCTTCTAAATGCTGTTTGTAACAGCTTCAAGGAATACTTGGGATCGTTGTCATGCTGGAAAATAAAATTTCTACCGATCACGCTTTGACCAGACCGTACTACATTTTTATTTAATATTTTTAATTCTTCCTTCTTTCTTTAAAATCCCTTCAATTTTCGCCAGGTCTCCAGTCACCCGGCCGCCAAAAAATCCCAAAATCATCATCGAGCCTCCACCGTGTTTTACATTCGGGATTACACATTAATTTAACATCCGTTCTCCCTTTGACCTGCGCACGAAGATTTTTCTCTTAAACCCAAAAACTTCAAACTTTGACTCATCACCATAAAACTCTTTCCCACTGATCCATGCGCCCAATTTTTACGTCCTTTAGCCCATTACAACCTATTCACGTTATTTTGACGCCTTAAAGAGGTTTCTTCACTCTTCCAAAAAGGCCAGCTTCTCTCAATCTTCTTTTCACTGTTTTTCATTGTAAAAGTACTCAAAGGAAAATCTCTAGTTTATTTGATCTAAGCTGCAATCTCTCGACCCGTGAGTCGTCGATCACGTTTACTGGTCAATACACTATGCTTACCTTCAACTGTTGTGACTTTGCGAGGCCGTTCTGAACCTTTGCTATCGCTAAAACTCCTGGTGGATGCATATTTTTTCACGATGTAATCCACTTATTTTTCGACGTATTTTTAATTTGACGGTCATGTTAGGGTTCCTTTTGCTTGAGTTATGTAGACTAACGATAAATGCACGAGTTTTAACCGATAGTTCCTTGGTTGTACCTGTTTTAAAGCTTATGTGTCGGAATTTTCGAAAACGAAAACAATTAGTATTATAACTTCACAAAAGAGTGTCTTGGTGTACAAAGTATAAATAAAATCTTGATTCCTGCGACTCACAGAGCTTAATAGAACTAAAGTCCAATCATAAACATGGAAGGAACAATTCACAGTTAAAGAATATTAAACAAATCAGCCATACTTACAAATTTTAATTTCTCGCACTCCCCTACAAAATGTAAACATGCACTCGTATAAAAGTACACAAATAATGGACACAATTATTTTTGGTTTTAAAAACATCGTTATAACCTTCGTTTGACAATACAAAAGGACGATTTGCTAATTCGTATATTTTTTTAATAAAATAAACGAATTATGTGGGCAAAAGCTTTTGACCGGTAGTGTAATTTGGTCGCGTTAAGTTGACTCTGTGACTGCGACACTTAGCTGTGATCGGTCGGATGAGTTTGAACTCATCCGACCGATCACAGCTAACATTGAATTGACATAAGCCGACCACATGACGTAGGTCCGTCAACTGCCTGGAAATCAATTTCCTTGATGGTAGGTACAACAAATCACGCTAGACTTAAAACAGTCTCACACCAATGTTATTTTTATTATTATTTTCAATTATTAGAGTGGAAATGAGCAAACCGGTCACGATGATGGAAAACATCTCTGTCGCCCATGGACACTCACGAATTCAGAAGAGTTGCAGGTGCGTTGCCGGCCTTTTAAGAGGGAACACGCTCTATTCTTGAAGGTTATCAGGTCGTATTGGTCTGTAAGAAGGAAGTAACGAGAGCAGTCAGTGCGTTTGAGTCAGATTTGTTTTCATACAAAACACATATTATAACATCAAGATATGCGTTTGATTAATAAGTATCTACCCTAATATTACGTACGTATCAGCAAAACCTTTAATCACCTTTTCAAATGTCGCAAAGTACACTACAGTACAATTCTATCTCTACAAGCGACTGCTTGTTAATGTAACACATCACTTTTATAAAAAAACAAACATCAGAACCCAACCTTGTCTAGGTCGCAGACTAAATTAAGCAGACTCAAGTGCCTCCGAGTTAGAACTAGGCAGAAATCACTTGCACCGCGACTATACTGACGAACAATAGAGCAACAAATAGGAGCATTTCAAACAAAGCACAACAAATCGATACGTAGTTTCAACAGCGCTTCATTGAAATGTCCTACTTAAGAGCAAAAATGAGTGTTGCAGTATTGTTGAATGCAAATAGAATGCGCAACTTCGAAGTGCTTGCAACAAGCGTATCGGGAATCTTATACAGACCTTCGATAATAATAGAAACGTCACACTGACGCGCGCCGCAGTAGAGTTGGGAAATTGCATAGAATTGTTCCTCAAAACATTGTACTATCTTTAGTGTGTAATGTTCTGCAGTTTACTAGTAAATAAAATAAAGATATGTTACAAATGTTTTTTTTGTACTTAGCGTGTAACTGTTAAGGGCAAGCTGTGTCATGTGACTTTTCAATTAAAATGTGCCATACAAAGACAAACTTAAGAGGAAACGCGGGTACAGGAGAATTTCAAAATTAGGTATTTGAAGAAACTATTGTCATCGCGCATCGCCCTGCGCCCGCGCCGGGGCCCGGGGGGCGCGGGCGGCCCGTCGCGTGTGTGTGAGTATTCTATGTCTATGTGCGTGCGCCGCTACCGCCCCCCGCCCGTGCCCGGGTGGACGGGTGTCTCACCCCGTTGCCCGTTGGGCCTCTCGTTCCCGCGAAGAGCCTCGACGCAGTCTGCTTGGAAGTTGGAGCTATAATAATAGTATTATTAATTATTATTGTTGTGAATATAATTTACGTTAGCGTTGTGCTGCGCGGGGCTAAAATGGTCGCTTATGACTTATGATTAGAGTCATAATGTTAATCATTTTTTAATCAAAAATGCAATTCTGCTTGCAATTCATGTTTACTATGTCTAGTATGAGCTATGACATAATATTATTTTGTCACTTTGACAGTTTTGACAGTTCATTTGTTGAATTGATTGAGAGGAATTGCTAAATGTGACCATTTAAAAAAAATTTCGAACCGCTGTGTTTCGTTTGCAAATTAAAATATAATTTATTATTATTCATTATAATATTTAAGATTTTTACTATCACATATTTATTACACATCCAAGACCCAGGCAGGAACATAGAATTTATTTTTGTTCCGTCGTCGGTGGGATACGAACTCACGACCCCGCTTTGGCTACCAACTCGCCACCAACTGAGCTACAGAGGTCGTCAAGATACAGTTCGCAGACAAAAATATATTATCATAGTTTTTTTGATAAAAGATCTTACGGCTGAGTGAATAAAGTCGTAGATTCATTGTCAATGTTATTTTATTTTTAAGTGCATTTTGTGAATTTTATTACCCATTGTTTAGCGTGGGAAAATTGATAATTCCACACTCAATCAATGGAAATCGTAAAATAAAAGTGGGAGACAAAATATTGTGTAACATTTTATAAAATGTTTATAAATCCGAGCTCGCAAAACAATAATAATTATTATTATAGGTCGTAAAAGTTGCTTGAAAAACTTACATAAAACGATTTCTGTTGTCGATGAATCAACGACCTTATTTACTTTGAAACAGGAGCTATTATCGAAGAAACTATAGTTCTTATCTTTATCTATTTCTTCTATATCGACAAATCCCGTGCTAGTTCACGTAGTGTATGTATTCTTTGGTGCTAGGGCAGCTGATGGAAAGCAACTACCGTCGCCCATGGACACTCGCAACAACTGAAGAGCTGCAGGTGCGTTGCCGGCCTTTTAAAAGGGAATAGGGTAGGGGATTGGGCTTCTAGTAAACTCACTCGCTCTGCGAAACACAGCGCAAGCGCTGTTTCACGCTGGTTTTCTGTGAGCGCGTGGTATTGCTCCGGTTGAGCAGGCCCATTTGTGCTGAAGCAGGCTCTCCCACGGTTTTTAAATTTGGTTTTTGGAATCCCTAGGTAGGATATCAGAAAAATATATTATCTTCGTATTCCAAGAAACGAACCAGTACGAGAAAGAGTAGAAAATATTATGATGGTCGCAGAATAAATAAATTATAATATTATGAAAAACAAATTATAGGTCTACCAGAATCTGATGGCAATTTTTAACAGGAGATTTTCAAAAAATATCCTTAATCATTGGATAAATTTTTATATTTGCATGTTTCACACACAAAATATGCCGCTAAAGGAATTAAAAAGGATGAAAATGTTTTATTCCTATTACCCCGGCATCGCTAGATTCAATTTATTTTCTCACTTTTTGCCATCAGATTCTGGTAGACCTATAATAATTATATTTTATGATAGTTATTAGCTTCCTGAGTCCTCACCAAGATTTTATCTGTGTGCATTTCGTAACTTTGACAGTTTTTTAGGGAAAAATAAGCTGTTGTTTTTGAGTTTGAGTGATGAAAAAAGATTGACACACCGAGGACACAAATCACAATAGATAGACATTAGGAGCCGCAGATAAAAGTTAGTTTATAATATGTAAAATCTATGCATACATATAAAAAAATTGGAGTGTCTGTTTGTAATATTGGAAAAACCGTTTGTTACTACACGCATATTATGAGTATATTTGTATAATATATATGCTACATACACTACACCAAAACAACATTTTTTACAATTTTTGTTTGTATGTCTGGCTGTCTGTCTGTTTGTTCCGGCTAATCTCTGAAACGGCTAGAGCTATGTTCACGGGATTTTTTTGGTAGATAGCTGATGTAGTAAGAAGGTACTCACAAGCTACTTTTTAACCAACTTCCAAAAACGAGGATATAATATTTTACTTTGACGCGGGCGAAGTCGCGGGCAACAGCTATTTCATAATATAAAATGTACGGTAATTTACTGCATAGTCTATAATATTATAAACTGTACATTATCTTGCCAGATTCATACAGTACCTACTTCACGCTATAATATCATAAATCGACAGGCAAACCCGCGCCATATCGTAGTATGCAGCGATGTCTATGTATGTGTACGATGTCTATGTATGTAACACTGTAGCGACTGACAATACCCCCCTCACTTCCTGCCTTCCCCCGCAGATTGTGATAGAGACAGATGCAGCTCAGGCCCATTTTCCGACAAATTTTGAGCGTAAATCGAGGTACCGTATTCCTCAGTTTCCTCCTTCAAAATTGAGCCTATCCAATTGTTTTTTGATTTAATATTTGCAGGAAGAGTGCCTCTATGCCTGTACGTTTTCATTTTTTCTTAAAGATCTTTCAAATTTGTTTTATGGTCGGTTGATTGGCGGCGTACGCGGCATTCGTTTTTGGCGATTTTCGAATGCTTATATTTTTTTATTTATTCGTAAATTTAGAAAAAATCAAACGCACAGGCATAGCCTTCACAGATCCTAATATTGTATAAAAAAATCATTTGTCTAGACGCATTATCCAGGGAGTGAATTGGGGAATACGTTTGTATGGAAAAATGGTGTCTAGCGTATGCTCTTAATTTTAAGATGCAATATCCATTCGTTCTTCAATGCCCCAATAAATGTGTTATCAAATCTATTTTATCAAACACATGTTTGACTATTTATTACGAACACCTGCATTTTGTTACAACATTGATTCTTGTCTTTGAGTAGCCATAATCATGCAAATTCAGCTTTTACTTTGATGTGCTATAAATATCTTGTTTTATGTATCTATAAAATCACACCAATAAAATAACAAATCTATCCAGTATTTTATGTGATTTTCCAATGAATATTAATTATGTGAGGAAAAATAAAAAATATATATATTTTTATTTTTCTTCACAGAATAAAAAATTTAGCTTTCATGCCTAAAACAGAGGGCTAAGTTTTTTTATTGGTCATTATTATAGGGGGAATAATTTTTTAGAAAAAATCTTTGGTTTTGGGTCACGAAGGACATTTTTTATGGTCAGACGCAAAATTTTGCTTCTTCATAATAATTATAATAATTATTATAATCATATTCAAAGGCCGAAACTGTCCTATCTATTTATTTCAAGTATTTCACGAAACAGGACAAAGATATCGACGACCGAGTAAGTTTGAATGCTATCTTCGTAAATGAACCTTCTCATTCATGCATTGCTATACATTAGATGTAGTTTGTTGCAAATAATTTTACTGACGACGCTCAAACGGAAACGAGCTGCGATATCTTCGTCTGCTATTGTGTTTTAAAATAATAGCGAAAGTTAAGTTTCGTACGCGATATAGAAATAAAAATTTAAAAACAAAAATACAGAGAAATATAGTGTTTTGTAAAGGTTAAATAAATAAGTTGAAATATTATTGAAAACATTTATTTGATGCTCTACATTCAAGCATAATCAAAACCCCAATTGTAGGTTCTGATAGAAATGTGATATGAATGTGAGACGGCAGGCAAAGCTTAGCTTCTCCGAAATAGGACTAATAAATGTTAGAGAGATAGTAAAAGGCAATAATTAAACTCGACACAGCAGGCTCCCCCTGGATATAACTTTGTAAAACCAACCAGCATTAATATCAACTCAAAGCGTTTGCTCCGAACAAACCTCTGATGGCAAACATAATTAAGTTGCGTGCAGATATACGTAGAACGTGTCTTACAGTTTTCTGCGGGCCAAATTGCAGCGCCATAAATGGCTTCCTCCTTTACAGTCTCCGAAAAATGTATTTTCTCAAGCAAAAGTTAATAATGGTTTCGAAACTAAATTATTCTTTTAAGTGAATGTAATTTGGAAAGTTTAAATATCCTCCTACATTATTTAATTGAATTAGATATTTTAAATCCTAAACTATAAATAAAAGGAGCTGAAAAACATCACGAAGATAAAAACGCAGGCGAAGCATTCGAGATTTTCATAAAGAGTCATCATAATTCAAGTCACCGTGGAATCGACAAAAATAGTGCCTTTTAGTTAATGGAGGGTAAATAGAGCCGGGTCGCGGAGGCTTTGTTCGTAGTATTATACAATGGTTGATTTATTATTGTACTTAAACACTTAAGCAACGAAATAGAATGGATTCTAGATCCGGAGTTTCCGAGCGAACTGTATCTCCGTTCTCCACTATCTCCCCAATGAGAGGGCAACGCGGGATACACCAAACTGACTGGCTTAATTAGATAAACAACGAAGACGCAGTGTGACACGCGGTCCCTCGGTCTGCTAATTAATCACATTTCCACCATTGTTGGAAGCTGAGCATCTTATGTAAAATATGTTCGTGCTCGTATATCTTTTTGTCCTCGCTGAGATGGGTTTAGAGCTTGGAATCCAAGCCTTGGATGTCTAGTAATAAAGCGAGGGTTTTTGCTGGTGACTAGCATAACCAATTCGCAAAATTTTTGTTTATCTAAAACTCAAAGGTGACTGACTGACATGGTGATCTATCAACGCACAGCCCAAACCACTGGACCGATCGGGCTGAAATTTGGCATGCAGGTAGATGTTATGACGTAGGCATCCGCTAAGAAAGGAATTTGATCAATTCTATCTCCAAGGGGTTAAAATAGGGGATGAAAGTTTGTATATCTTCTTAACGCGAGCGAATCCGCGGGCAAAAGCTCGTAAATAAAGTGCAAGAGTTTTTGCTTATGATCGTAAACTAATTTTATCATCAAACCGCCAAGGTTTTATGGCTAAAGATGTCTGAAAAACTGTTGTTAAATCAAACGATAACCGTTAATAGGACATTGGCATAACCGTACTAACTCCGAGCATAATAGTTTCCACTTGGAGTACATTTTACTTCTAGATATCTGCGAATAACGACCCCGGTGTTCATTATTTCTGGGGATCGATGGAACTCATACATATTCATCGCATGGACGCAATTAGCCCGGTCCATAGTTTTGAAGCGGACCACCAATTATATTTGAGAATCGGCTCAGACTTTTTGCTATGAGATTGGTAATTTGAATACTTAAGTGGATAGTTTGGATGCTTGCGGAAGTTTTTATGGTTATCTAACTTATGGTGTCTGACGGAGCTCGTTTAAGTTGTGGCGGATAAATAATGGAGGTTTTATTGCAGTTGTTGATGTGTCGCCAATTAAAACAGACCAGACGCAGTACTAGAAAATAGTATCAATTAAGAAGGTGATTCTGTAAACATTTTCACCACGGTTTTGGTTCTGAAAAATTATAAGGTTTATATTATAATTTAGTAAGTATTAGTATAAGAGACTATTTGATATTGATAAAATATAATCCATACAAATATTATAAGTGTGAAAGTGTGTCTGTCTGTCTGTATGTCTGTTACCTCTTCACGCCTAAACCGCTTAAACGATTTTGCTAAAATTTGGTATGAAGATACTGTGAGTCCCGGGAAAGAACAAAGAATACTTTTTATCCGGGCAAAATGTGCAGTTCCCGCGCGATAAACGAATTTTGGCGCAATGGAGTTGCGGGCGTCATCTAGTATATTAATATAATAATATTATACTA
This sequence comes from Polyommatus iphigenia, assembly GCA_963422495.1. Lineage (NCBI taxonomy): Eukaryota > Metazoa > Arthropoda > Insecta > Lepidoptera > Lycaenidae > Polyommatus > Polyommatus iphigenia. The sequence continues at coordinate 30,652,654 of OY730182.1, forward strand.
CCATTGTTATTTTTTCCATGGAAAAGAAATATGTAAAAGAAACAGCTACTTAATATTATCAAGGTAAGGCAAGGTGCAACTTAAATTACCTTGATAGTATTTCTTAATTTGTTAAAATTACAATATATCTAAGCAAAGCTACACAATATTACCATAACATTACAAAGCATTCATTAAAAAGCATTTATTCTCTACGGAATTTCGGACACATGAATATTCCTAGAATTTTATATCGTACGAGTCCTTTGTAATCTCCTTTGTTTAAAACATATTTAAAATGAATTAATTATTACTTCAAAAAGACGGAAAAGAAAAAAGAGGGAAAAATCGGATTCCCTCTCGTTAAAAAAGGCTTTGCCGTCCGAACTGCACTGTATTCAGGGGACTTATTTAAAATGTAGAATGTTCTTTTTTGTTCTACATTGACGTTGGCGGGGGTGGATTTAAAAATTCTATCAGTATAAACGAGCAATGTGTTTCGGCTGATGTAGAGTTATCGCGGCAGGGATGTGCGATAGTAACATAATAACATTCGGGATCAGCTTGCTCGATACAGTGTCATTTATTTGTAGTTAGTACTGTCCACATACAATTTGCATACGACTCGTCTTTCTAATCCCAAACGTTGGGGTACAGAGCGGAATCAAAGGATTTATTGTCCATCACCGGAAAATTAATTAAATTTTTGTGGCGCACCTGTTTTTAAAAAACGTAACTTTAGAAAAATATTGTAAGCTGTACGCACGTTAACTTTTCTGGCGCACGATTACAACTAAGATTTACTTACATTAGTAGCGCTGTTAAATCGTGCACATAAATACACACACACGCATTTACTAATACATAGTTTAAAACCGTGCAAATACATAGTTCAAGCAAATCTGCATTCATTGCGGTCACTTTCTTGCGTTCAGTATTCAGATGCATAATACCTAAGTTAATAACATAATATTGAAGACAAAGGCATCGTTGTTTAGATTTCAAACGGATATTATACCGGTACATTAATTACTCGATCGATCCCTCAGCTCTCTCCTTTGTCGACGAGAACTTCATGGAGCATACCAATTGGACCCGAGACAAAGAAAATGTCCTTCCGTCTTATTATAATTAAGTTATCGAATGAGGTTCACTCAAGCCTCATTATGTATTTTCTTATTGGCATTTATTGTTTGAGCTTTCTTTTTTATTTTTGCAAGTTTGATGCGTATGATTTTTATCAAAAAAATGGGTCAAGTTTTTTAATTTTACAATGGTTTTTGATTCCACTATAATTATAACTAATAATATATAAGCTATTTGACCGAGCTTCGGTCGGTATTCAAAAAAACACGAATAAAATGACATTTTCTAAAAATGATTCCTAGCTAGATCGATTTATCGCCCCCGAAACCCCCTATATACTACATTTCATGAAAATCGTTGGAGCCGATTCCGAGATTCCAATTATATATATACAAGAATTGCTCGTTTAAAGATATAAGATAATAATATGTTGACCAAATCTTTTACCTGTGCCAAAAAAAACGGTAATGCAATATTATGTTAAATCACTGATTCATTACAGGAAAATTCCCAATGAGAGCTTAAAATATCCATGATGATACTATGGCAATTCAAAATAATTATATGGTCCTCTGTCACGAAAACAACCCCTCTTCGTCAGATGAACGCTTCTGGGGAACCTTGGCCACATATAAACATTATTACGATACAGAGGTAAAGGCCTGTCACAAGTCAGACGTATAGGCGGACGCTACCGAGACGGACTACGCCTCAGATATTCACCTAGCAAAATAAATTTGTATCGCCATTTTAAATCGTGTTTGTTGCCAAAATGGATTTGTTTGTGTGCATCTGAGAATTGGCCAACGTCTTTTTTCGGATATGAAATCCGAAATAACGTTGAAGCGGACCTAACATCGCATAGTCCAGAATCGCGCTATCGGTGTTTGTCTGACAGTTGAAGGTTCTGAAAACAGCTGCAGTCTGGAACTACTCGCATATTCGAAAGATCTTCCTTTGAGACTGTCTTAGGTATTGTTATATTTTTTGCCAAATATTTTACATTATGCTAGCATACCCGGCAAACGGTATTTTGCCATATAAATTATGTCTCAATATAAAAAGTAGATAAAACCTATTCTCGGGCCTAACGAATGTATATTTAAATTTGAATGAATATAAATTTCAACAAAATCGGTTGAGCCGTTTTGGAGGAGTTCGCGCACAAACACTGTGACACGAGAATTTTATATGTATAAAAAAATAAAAACGCTCCCGATTGCCACTTTTACCACTAAACCTCTTAGAACATTCTACGTATGCTATAATTCATTAAGGAACGGGATAATGTTTTTGGTGAGAACTTAGGACGCCATTTTATTAACTTTTATAACTATCTTCTTTGTAAACTTTCATGTCTTTTTACTCCATGTATATTGCTCGTAAATTCAAGTAAAATCTTTATTAAATATAATGAAAAAAAAATCCGATACTCTGATTACTTACTATTAAATCAAAAATTGCTCGTTTAAAGTATTAAATAGTCAGTAATATAAGATAACCTAAACATTTATAAAGTCAATAAAATGCATTATTATGGTAAAGCAAAGTGTCGGACGAAATCAAAGGAACGAAATTTAAGTAATTCTACATTTAAAGCAAAAACAAAGATGAATTTTGATATCTGTTGTTCCCTAAATTTGAGAGAAACTTGAGATCCCTGCAAGTGGCGTATTAATTATTTTCCTTTAGTGAGCGACCGTTTTTGAATAATTTATACCTTTGTTTTATTTCAACAATTTTTTGCAAAAGCCTATATGTGAATTGTATATATTTCAATCATTATGCTAAATCTAAGTACATTTTCAAGAAGCTTCATTTTGGCGATTTTAAATACTTCTTAGTATTGAAGAAAAAGTAAATAATAATAATAATTTTAAATAGTAACTTACTAATTGTAATATTACAGTCATAAGTCATCATAACTCATAAGTCAAGCAAATCAAATCTTTTACACCTATTATAGTAGGTAACAGAGATTAGGCCGAAAAAACACATTTTTAATAAAATAAGGTTATAATATAACGAAAGATCGATATTTCGAGATATTTTATTTTTACCCAAGGTGAGGAGCTACCGTAAAGCCAAGACTCGACCGCCCAAATCTTCAAAGAGAACCCTAAGATCAAAGTTCGAGGCGTGTGAATCGAGTTGTATTCGGTTGGGGAGCAAAGCCTTTGAGGCGTCGTTAAATCTAAGTTTTTTCCTGTATTGTGCTCTGTTTACATTGATATTCTTATATTGTGATAACACGAAACTAGGATTTTTATGATTTTAAAAAAAATCATGACGTCTTTAACTGTTTTATATTTTCTATGAATGTGCTGGTAACTTTAATGTAGTACAAGTATTGAATAAATAATGTATTTCTTTATGTATGATATCAAAGCGCACGGAGTGCGCTGGCCAAGTTCCAGCAGGCCGCGCGCATGCCGTGCACTATTTACACGAACCGTTTCGACGCACTTTTGATCCCCCTGTATCTCAGTGCCTATTGCAAAGATAAAATTATACCTACGTAATTATATACTAGTACTTAAGCAGTATACCCAATATCATAGATATTGTATATCGTAGATATTTAGTAGATCCTGAAATAGGCCCCTACAAAAATAGCTAATTTTGGCACTGACTCACTGACCGGTAATCAAAACCTCTAGGCCACTTCCACTTGTCGCAGCGTTATGAAATTTGGCACACAGGCTGTGTGTTATAATATTATAAATCTACATATGGGTGAGGCCGCCAATTTTTGCTAATATGACGCAGAAAAAATTTGCGAGAAAAAGAAAATTGGCGAATATCTACGCTGCTTGTGACGTTGGAGCACCAAAATTGTAGCGAATTTATTCCTCTACGCTATCATAGCGTTGAGAAATATGACGTTGGAGCACCAAAATGATAGCGTAGAGGCTATCATAGCGTTGAAAAAATCAAAGTTATCTCTGTAAATAATACACAATGTGGTTTTTATTATAGGCCCAAACATGGCCCTTTAGACTACTCACATGATGCATTGATAATTTTATGTGAAACAGTAATACTTACATTTGTGTCACAAAAAAACTTCCTTTGAAAAAACTGTGTACACAGCCCGACTGAGGTTCAAATGTGAACTGTCGAGAAATGGCGGATATTACGAGATTTTTCATAGAATACGTAAAAACTCAGCGTTGCCACCTTTTACCTTCGCTAACACCCAATGATAACAATAAATCGGTATTATTGATGACGTTTAAAATGTGGGGTAGAATTGATGTTTCTAACGATTCATTTGATTTTAAAAAGTTTATAAAGAAAGTTATCTTAAAATACTATAAGAATTAGATGAGGTAATAGCCATTTATATAAGTATTCATAACATATCCCATTTATCTTCAAATCTGTCATACTTACTGCTACAGCGACAGTTAAAGTGCACCTCTTCCACGGCGGATTGTATATTTTAATCTATTTTCTTACCTTTTTTTATGTTTAATTGTAAATTTATTTTAAGACTATTATTGGAACTCAAATAATTCTAATGCATGCTTGAGTACTTTGTTTTCTTCATTAGAATCAGTTTTCGAGCATAAGATAACCAAAACACTTTTTAAAATACAAAGAGCGGAGAAAAATAATTGCAAAATCAGCAAAAATTGGCGGCCTCGCCCATTATATAGATTAACAAAAAATTAAGAAATTTAAGAAATCGGTCAAGCGTGAGTCGGCTCATCTACGAATTTGAGATAAAAATTCTTATGTACAAGTGATACACTGAGAATACGATGAGGAGGGTGGGAGAAGGAGAGGGTGGGTAAAAATATTGTCACGTTTATGCACACTGTATTGCTTACAGCTGTTTACTCAAAATTATTTGGCTTCTATTGATAGTTTAACAATCACTACTAGCGCCATCTATCGAAAGTATTATTTATAAATTACTTTCGACAGATGGCGCTAGCAAAGTTGCTCTGAAACGCAAAATGACTTCTTAGATCAACAATGGATCCATTGTTAATCTAAGAAGTCTATGCAGGCGTGGCGCAAAAAATAGGAACGATTTCTCGAAAAAAAGTATTGAAATCCCACCAAAAACATACCTGTTAAAAATGGGGCCAAGTTCCTATTGGCTAATTGTTCGCTTTAAAAAAGAGCTGAAATCCAATCCAATGCCAAGTTTAGATGCACTTTAAAATCGATCATAATCATCTTCTTTAACAGCCTGATCCTTAATACTTCTAGATTTGAACTTGGCAGGTTTTTATGCTATACGTAGCACTAGATTAATTATTTAAATATTAGATATTTATATTGTGATTAAATTAACCTGCCAAGTTCAAATTAGAAGTATTAAGGATCAGACTGTTGAAGAAGATGATTATGATCGATTTTGAAGTGCATCTAAACTTAGCATTGGATTGGATTTCAACTCTTTTTTAAGGCGAACAATTAGCCAATAGGAACTTGGCCCCATTTTTAACAGGTATGTTTTTGGTGGGATTGAATGTACTCTAACTTCTTGGTAGAAAATTATGTTTTACCTACGTTTTACAGTAATAAATATACACTTTTCATACACTAATTCCACTTTACCAATTTGTTTATTACAATTTTAATGTTTTACAAGACCGGTTTCGATAAAATCATCATCAGGTGTTATACCTAGTGCAGGTAATTTGAAATTTAAGAGTATTTATATTTTTTATGATTTTTAGAAGCAATTTAAGAGCATTTAATATTATTTAAGTGCAATTAGATGTTTGCGAAAGATTTTCTAGTTCTGTATATCACAATCAGCCCACCCACGATGAATTCGCTTAAATATTATTGTAATAAACATTTCCCGCCAACGTATTATTACTGCAATTGTTACAATGTTTACCTTTGTAATAGATAGAAGGTCTCGCAAACAAATATTCACTAAAATTCATACGTTATTTGCTTATTTTGATAACGTCTGATTTTAAATTAGCTCATTAAATTATTAATTATACTAACTAATATCACAGAATACATATTAGTACACTAATGTAAATACTAACTAATAAAATCGTTATATTCAAATGATACTAATTTTAATTTATTAATTATTAATAAAACTTTGTGACTAATTAACAACTTTAACTGAAGTTAGATTCTTATAAATAAAAGATAATAATTGTATTATTGTAATGCAGGTACTAAGAAACTTTCTTACATGGTTAATGCCAATAACACTTGCCAGTTTTTCTTTCGAGTAAACTGACACGTTAGAACGGGACACAAATGGAACGATGGGCATGGACAATGCGACCTGTTTTTCACGCGCGCTGGTGTTTTGCTGCCGCCTCTTGGCCGTTTTCCGACGATTTTTGCTTAAAAATCCTTTGTCTGCTATTTTTTGAATATATGCACGTTTTGCTTACGTAAAATATAAAAACCTGGCGTGCATTTGAATCGTGAGATTAAATTATGAAGTAATAAACAAATTTCTGTTTTATTTCTTACGCTAGTTCTTTTCGTAGCGTTATAGTTCCTAAATCGATGGTAGATGATGTTGATAAATATCTGCTATGTTCAAAATTAATTTTAGAACCATTAAGAAAATATATTAATATTTCTGAATATTGGAACCCCCTTACATTTTTAATTTATTTTAATTTTATTATTAATTATTAAAGCAGACATATAATAAAGGCCTCTGTAGATTTCTACAATGATGGCAATGAGTAGGCACTTGATATTTATCAAGTGCCTACTCATTGCCATTATTGGCATCGAGAAAAAAAGGCCAAAAATCATTCATGCGTGGCTCGATTTTTATTCGGCGGTATCCGCGTTTCTGACATTTCACTAGATTTAGTTTCGTGAAATGACATATCACTAGATATTTTTAGTAAGAAGACGTAACAAACAAGAATATTCGGCATCTACCAGGAGTTCGTGATATCCCTAGGGATATCGTGAAATCCCTGATATCCTCTTTTCCCTGCGACATATACATAATCTGTGAAAATTTCAGTAGCGGTTCTTGACATACAGCCTGGAGACAGACAGACATACAGACGGACAGACAACGAAGTCTTAGTAATAGGGTCCCGTTTTTACCCTTTGGGTACGGAACCCAAAAGAGCGTGTTTTTTTTAAGTGACATTTTTGTGTTTTTTTTTAAGTTATTCATTTTTATTTCAATTCCAGGTGTAATCCAGGTGTGGTCGGCGCCTGGCGGGGAGACCAGCCTGCCCTGTGACCTGGTGGCATCCGTCCACGACGTCGCCATGATGATGTGGTTCAAAGATGGTGACAGGATGCCTATATACACGTAAGTACTAAGTACATAACACGTAGGCCAACAGTAGGTTTGGTTCCTGAAAACTTAAAGCTGTTCCTGTAAGAAATTTGTGCCCTGATCAATGATCATACATGTTGCGATTGGTCAAAATCCATAAATGTAAGTTGTTCGACGTTTAAGGTCATAATATTTTGCTGTTTCAAAGGATCCTCGCTGCACAGGAGCTGTATTAAAAGAAAATAACTATGCTTTAAACTACAATGATACTTCTCGAACAATTCAACAGGATTAAAGTAGCCGAGTCGAGGTTCTGAAAACAATATTTATAGAAAATAACTCAAGTAGTGTCTTTGCCAATAAGGCTTGCATATGAAATGAACAAAATAGATTTATATTTTGCTTACTCATATAATTGGAAAGGTAAGCCAAGCTTAGCCTACATAACTAGATAGCTTACACCAACAGTACGTATGCATTTTCTACTCTGTGCCAAGCGCACGGGCGTACTTTAATTATCCTGTCACAAGGACTGCCACACCATAGACACCACTCGCGTAGACACTCTACGGAGTGTACAATTTCAAACATCGAACTACACTGAGGCCACTTCCGCCAATCGAAAATTAATCGGAGATTAAGCATATAAGCTCTCGTTACTCACATTAAAAAAAGGGAAAGTATATATTTAACACAAGTTGTTTAAGTTTAGTTTTACGCATATTGGTCGACTTAGCTAAAAAATCTTGCAATAATACGACTTGTAGGTATTTTATTACGTTGTAGTCTTGAATCTTGATATGTAGATAAAATAAAAAAGGTAAATATGAGAAATTCCATATTATATCGTCAAACGCATTCTCATTGGTCAAAGCTCTATGAAGATATAGTTTTTACTTTTTATTATTTGCAGATATATAAAGATATCAAGACTTACTTATACTTCTTAGTGTTTCTTAGAAGAAAATCGTTTATTCAACGAGAAGAATACGAGAATTGTTCTATTGCATTTTGAATGACACGGGCGTTAATAAAACCGACTTCACACATTTGAAAATGCATTTCAGCATTATTTGAGAGTCATAGCACATTTTCATTAGTTCACACATAATAAAGATTCATGCCAGCTAAAAATTGATTCAAGGGAATTCGAATGGAATTGCCATGTGGCATTTTGAAGAGAATGGTTTCATACAAAGCATTGTATCCGGCGCGGCGTAGGCTTAAATTAATCTAGTCCAGTAATAATAATGCGAAAAGTCATTTAAAGTTGTTTCTTAGGTTACTTGGTAGGAAATGCAAATTATAATACTGAAGTATAATAATTATAACACTGCAATCTTTTCACGCTAGGGGCGTTCGACGTTAGCCACCGTTTCCGTTAATATTCTAAAGCCCATCACAGACTTAGCTATAATATATATTAATATATTTATAGCTAGGCATATTTTCTATACTAAATCCACATGTCACATAAATATATATTATAGCTGAGTATGTGGTCACGCGAAAATTTGTGTAGAAAATACATATTAATATGCAAAGCTATAAATACATTAATATATATTATAGCTAGGTCTGTGACGGGCTTAATATGACGTGTGCAACATGTCCGATTTTGGTTGGAATATTAATTATTGTATTTGCTAGTACCGCCGCCCCCTGCTCTGAACTTTGCGTGATTTGAAAATATGTGTCAATAAATAATAAAAAGGTGCGATTTCAAGAACATAATATTATTACTTATTAGATGTAATAAGGCTCTGAGATAATGCAGGCCAAAATATTTGGCCCATCATTAGCATTCAATACAGGTAATTAAATAATTTTTTTTATATTAATTATCTATGCTTTAAATACCACAGCTTCGCGATCATGGTAACAATCATAATTATATTATACATGCCCCAGCGTGACTTAAAAAAAAATGAACATTTCAAGCTCCATATTCTCCACTTCCCAACATAATGTACATAAGTGATAAGAGACATTAGCCGCTACATGACATAAGCCGGTGTCACATTTCATGACCATAGCGCAATAAATTGTATGGGCGGCTAATTTACTCGTATTCATAGAGCACGGAGAGTAATCTCCATACGGGAGCCCGTTTCGCCGTATTTTAATATAACTACGAGCTCGCTAAAGTAATCTAGGCCCATTTCAGTAGATTAAAAAGGCGGTGGTGTGTCAAAAATCTACCGCAATCAACGCTCATAATTTACTCTTTCTATATTTAAAATTACAAAGAGGAGTTCGTCTCTTTCTCAAAATAAAATTGGCTCCAAAATTACTGTGTAAATTTTTCTACGCAACACATTTTATTAAGACCACTGTCTACTCTGTTAAGACAAAGGCTATATTCTAGAACTAACTGTCCCGGCAAACGTTGTTTTGCCATTTAAAGTATTTCTACTTCATCAGTTGACACAAAATCTTACCCCCTCTTTTGTCCCCTAAGAGGGGTGGGGGGAAAAATTTTATACAGCAGATGTTAAGTTGGAAAAACAGTTAATAATATGAAGTAAGTCCATTAAAGAAAAAAGTTTGATACAAAATCTGACCCCCTCTTTGGTCTCCTTAGAGGTGGGGGGGAGGTAATTTTTATACACCATATGTTGAGTTGGAAAGAGGCAAATATATCTGCGAAAACCGTATGCAAATCGGATCAGTAGTTTTCGTGTTAAAGCAAAAGTCTTATACAAAATCTGACCCCCTCTTTCGTCCCTTTAGAGGGGTGGGGGGAAAAATTTTATACACCAGATATTAAGTTGGAAGAAGACAAATATATCTGTGAAAACCGAATTCAAATCGGATCAGTAGTTTTCGTGTTAAAGCAAAAGTCTTATACAAAATTTGACCCCCTCTTTCGTCCCTTTGGAGGGGTGGGGAGAATTTTTTTTATACACCAGATGTTAAGTTGGAAGAAGACAAATATATCTGCGAAAACCGCATTTAAATCGGATCAGTAGTTTTCGTGTGATGCTGGAACAAACATACAGACAGACAGACAGACAGACAGACAAAAAAACTAACTTTTCGGCTTATATAGCGATATTGTGACACCCTCCGCTTATTATTTTTTGAATATCTTTAATGTACCGAATTGACATTTCTACAGATTTATTATATGTATAGATCTAGAACCAATATTTTGGCGTGGTTGAGGTCGCAAAATTATTTAAACTTGCAGGCCCATAGTAAAATAGGCATCATTCTTCATTCCATGCAGAGTAATGCTTCTCCCAAACTTGTATAAAGTAGAGACTAACTCCAGTATGGGCCATAGTGTATTTAACTAGGGTACCCATCATAATTGGCCGCAGTTAAGTATATTTTGTGTATTAACCAACAATCATTTTTTTGTTGAGCTATAAATGCAGTTTAAAAAAAAGTCGTGTTCTAAAATATGATCTTAAGAACATGACTGCATTCATAACTACCTATATACGTATGGTTTTGTGGGAAGATACTTACACAAAGCGCTTGACTGCGTCCAATTTTGAAAAGCTTATAGCGTGTACAACCAATTGCAATTATATACGAATATGCCCGTTAGAGCCGGGACACAAAAACACGGCACGACGTCGTACGTGTCATGGAAATCCACGACGCGCGTCGTAAAAAACCACGACACGGCGCCGTACGGCGTCGTACGACGTTGTGCCGTAGAAACTCACGTAGAAATTCAAGATGAGTTTCTACGGCACGACGTCGTACGACGCCGTACGGCGCCGTGTCGTGGTTTTTTACGACGCGCGTCGTGGATTTCCACGACACGGCGCCGTACGACGCCGTACGACGTCGTGCCGTGTTTTTGTGTCCCGGCCCTTAGCAATCGCTTGTCTATGGTGAGGCAATAAAATGTTTTGTGGAAACTGATAGTCCTTGAATGATAATAATAATCGTATAGGTGACGGATTCATTCAGTATGATTGCGTATGATTACTTGCAATCTTGTTGTCACTATAATATTCCTCAGTGGGCGAAGACGTTGTCAAGGCCTAAAAGAAACACGATAATATTATGAGCATGCTAGTATATTTTCTGCTAGTCTACATTTGACATTCATATTATTATTGAGCAAAATAATTATGAAGTCAGTTGTTCAGTTCAGTTCAAGTTCAGTCATGTGTTAAATAATTATTATTATTTACAAAAAATTAAAACCAACTTCCAAGGTAAAAAGAATAATAACATCCTTATCGCTTCAACTCCCGTAAGGCCCAAGTGGGCCGCGATAACAATTGAAAGGCATTGTGTCTCGTTTTTCCGCGATCGAGGGATTAAAATATGAACTTAAAAGTATTAAATAATAAAATCTAATATAACAAAACAAAAATTCCCAAACGGCGGAGTAATCGTTGAACATACAAAAAATATTTATATCCACAGCCGAACATATCATAACCTCCTCCTTTTTGGAAGTCGGTTAAAAATAGAATTTTAAAAGGAGATTCTTTTATCGCAAAACAGTTTGCTGCATTTTCGTAGCGCTGAAATTCGTTTATCACGCGGTGACCTACATCCGCCATGCTTATTTTTGTGTCTTTTCTCATCACTCAAAAAATCTTATTTTAACGAAACCGGTACCGAGGGAACATGAAGAGGTAATTAAAGGTAGACACATTGATTAGACAGACATTTTATCACACAAATGCCAGGTGATCAATCGGATCACGCATTATTACCATTATCTAATGAAAACATTACCTTTGAAACAAAAAAATTTGTTTGTGCTAAAGCACAAGTTTTGAATCAGATTAAGTGTGTGTGTGTGTTGAATTTTTGTTGGTATTAAAGGGGACTACATAGTTTATCATATGCGATGTGTCGTGACACATGTAGGCGACGTTTCACCTATCACTGTGCTGACAAGGAGTTTATTAATTATTATCGCATAACACAGTACAGTTGCTGGGAAATATTGAGCGATTTTAGTAAGAATTATTGAGAGGATTTTAATATGTTGTGTTAATCGCACAGTGTTATATTTTGTTATTTTTATGTTTTTCGTGTGTTGAGCAATTGATGATTTGGACAGTAAGATATTATTTGTTTTTTTTTTTATTGAAAGCCTAAAATTTTTATCTTAAGTTTAAAATATTATGTCCTTACATTCATTACTATTCATGTAATTATTATAGATCTAGAAAAAGAGAATATACCTGTAAAATGTAATAATTGCTAAAAATAGTATCTACAAGGAACAAAATTATTATGTCCAGTCGGGTGATCATGAATATAAGCCATTGTCATATTATTTAATACCAAATGTCAAGTAAAACTTTCTGAGTTCGCAATTCGCATACAATTAATTGTCATATTTGGTATGCAATAGCGTAAAGCTTATTTTTATCCTACCAGAATTTAATTTGCTAACCGACTGTACAATATCTGTATTGATAGTAGCTAATAGAGAAATAGGAGATAGTGTCACAAAATTGGGTAATTAATAATGTGACGTCACATGACTGTGACGGACAGGACAAAACCGAACGCCTGATAATTAAACATTAATTCCATTAGTTTCAGAATTTCAATTAACAGTAAATTGTTTCTGAAAATTTTGTTGTTCCATAAATGATACACGGAAGTGACGTGAATAATAATAATAACAGTGATTATAATAATGCAATTAACCTACTTTGAATTTCATTACAGTTCGGTATGTTAAAAATTTTAATGTTTAGTAGTATTCACTTATTTTGTTAATACCTAAGGCTGAATTTATATTATGCATCCACCAACGCACGGCTTGGCGGCTACACCGTGAGATCAAAAGCAAAATATTATTATGTTTGTAACGATTTAGGGTCAATTCAGACCGCAACGCGACGGGTAGATGCATTTCTAATTTGACATATTTGCGAGACGTGTTGACGCTCGCGAAATCTGTTAATTCAGTACAAATTGTTGTTGTAAAATTTTTTAACTTAGCTTATCACTAAAATTACTAAAAATTATAATCATTCTAATTTATATTAAACCAATACACAGTAATAATTATAATCAGATGTCCATTAATCATATTATGTGGTAAACTAACAAGTCATACCTACTTGAGTAATGAATTTAGGGTTCCTCTCAAACGCAATAAACACAATTGATGTAGCTCATAAAAACACTCATCTAACGGGCGGATGGTCATTTCTTCTAATTTCCTTAATTACTTGATAAAAGAAATAATAATAAGTGAAATAACGGGTGTCACTAAAATAATAGAGGATATTTTAATTAAAAGGCATTAACAAAACTAGAGGCATTAAGTTCTCATCGCGATATACCTCCACATTATTTTAAACTATATTTAGTAACGAGATGACGCCCGCAACTCCGTTGCGCCAAAAAAGTATCCTATGTCCTTTCCCGGGACTCAAAGTATCTCCATACCAAATTTTAGCAAAATCGGTTCAGCGGTTTGGGCGTGAAGAGGTAACAGACAGACAGACAGACACACTTTCGCATTTATAATATTAGTATGGATATTACAGACCTGAAGAATAATTGTTTGTTTGAACTACTGGACAGATTTTAATGTAATTTGACACATACTTACATATAATAAAATACAAGATGTTAGTGTAAACACCGTTGTCCTTAAAACCATCAAATGTGCCCGTCAATGTGAACAACTTTTTCTATGAGAACAATGCTGGGAATAAAAAAAAATATGTCTTCATACCCATACAAATTGCCAATCCGGGCATCCGTATGGGTATGAAAACGGCATTTTTTTTTGAGTTCCCAGCATTGTTCTCATAGAAAAAGTTGTTCATTTTGACGGGCTCATTTGATGGTTTCAAGGATAACGGTGTTTACACAAACACACTGTACATTACATGGACAGGACATAGTCTATTTTTTGTGGAAAAATGTAAGATCCCGCGGAATTCCTAATTTTCAAGGGCTGATCCATACGGGACGTCTAGTAAATACATAAACGTGTAAAAAGGAAGCAAAAATATTTTCGCTTCAATCTAGGCCCACTAGTATTTCTATTCCCGAGCCCCGAGGTAACCTGAGCTATTTAGCCTAGCCCAGGCGATTATCTTTGTACCTTCCGAGTTCCGACCCTTTCAAGTAAACACCGCCAGACCTCAAAGAGTTTTATTAGTATACAAATTTCATGTTTTCTCATGTTATAACGAATCACGAGATTTAATGGAGTCGAGCGTAATCTTTTATTTTTGAAGGATTAACATACGTAATATTTCAGGAACTTAATACATTAATTATTTGTCGTTACGGCCAGGCTTACTTTAGCTTATTGCTTAAGCGTAATTAACTGCTCAAAGTATTCGTCTTAAATTTTAATGACATTATTTCAAGAATGATTGCGATCGAAATTAAGAAAGAATAATGATAGATAGAATATATTACTTTCGTTATCATCGCTATCAATAACGCATGTAATATTCGAGAGAGTAAATCACAAACAGCTGTAATAAACATACGGCTCATGTAATAAAATGTAGCATACTGTAATATCACGGAACATAAGTTATTGCACCTTTGAAATTGAGCTCGATGTATGCACCTCGTTACGCTAACACTAATTACGCCATGTATGTATGGTGCGCATAAATTTACCGCCTTTGTCCGCGCGGACATCGTTTGTACTCCTCGTAAATTCCTACAGTAATTAAGCAGTGACCGACTAGAATAATATAGTACGAGATTTCGGCGGCAATATCGGATTTTATACGCAAAATACCATTTTACTGGAGGTCACTCTTAAGATGACGCCGCGTGAATGTAAAAAACCGTGTTGTGGTGTTGGATATGTTTTAGATTGCTTGCCGGCCTCTCATAGAAAACAAGAAATGGAAAGGGCGTAAGCGACAAAATGGTTTTTGTCGCGTAATTTAAAAACCATAAATATATTTCATATAAGCTATGGGCAAATTAAAGTGTATGCTTGAACCAATCTATGTACAAATTTTGGAAGCTTAAGGTGACGCCGCGTTAAAGTCAAAAACCGTGTTGGATACGTTTTAGATTGCTTGTTTTCTATGAAAGGCCGGCCCGGCCTGTCATAGAAAATAAGCAATGGAACAGCAAAAAATGGAAAGGGCGTAAGCGACAAAATGGTTTTTGTCGCGTAATTTAAAAACCATAAATACATTTCATAATGTAAGCTATGGGAAAATTAAAGTGTATGCTTGAACCATTCTATGACAAATTTTGGAAGCTTAAATCACTCTCCTCTGTTGGCAAAATAGGAATCCCTTTTTTTACAGGGGTCTTTTTGATTGATTATTCTGTGTTACAAAAGTTGACCAATCGTGTTATGCTATGGGTAATTCAAAGACGAAGGCATGATGAATACTGACAATAAACTTTAATTTCTTAGCTTTGTAAAATCAATATCGCTACAGCCAAATTATCAAGGCGTCGCCTTAACTACGGTCAGTCGGTTCTGCGATAGTCCTAATTAAATTTAACTTCGTTACTCCAGAATCAATAGCAATTAAAAAAAATGTTGTTGCTGCATTTTATTCCACATATAGCGGGATAAAATGTAACGAATAGTATTGCAGCACTTAGTAAATGAACAAACAAACTCCTAGCTTTAGAACAAACAAACTCCTAGCTTTTCAGCAATACCGCAATAGAAAGGCGTCGTTATTTACATATCAATTGGATTTGTTTTTATTCAATGAAAACTTTGCCTCTAGAAATATTTTTAAACAGAAAGCTGAAATTCAAAGTTCTGTGTGATTTAGAAATATGAGCTGAGGGCAAGGAGTCACTTTCTACTCGGCAACAACACTTTATGTAGCCCAATAATTGGTTAAACACTTCGAGCTTATAATATTGTTAATCCAATCATAACACTACACATAGAATATCAAAACACCTTTTAATAATATTCATTTTAATTATTTGCGTGTTATTTCAATCACGTATGAAATTTTTGTTATTTTTGTGTGAATGGCTAATGAAACCGGGATTGAATTCGAACAAACGATAAATTGATAAACATTAGAACCAACTGTACCGAAATTTTATTGCTATTTCAAAATAACATTTTCGAAATCAGTTTTTCATTTCAACACTACGTCTTTTTGGCAAACATAAAAATGCAAGCATAACCTTTATCTCCTACAATTAAGTGAAGTGTAAGTAATATT
Source organism: Polyommatus iphigenia (assembly GCA_963422495.1). Taxonomy (NCBI): domain Eukaryota; kingdom Metazoa; phylum Arthropoda; class Insecta; order Lepidoptera; family Lycaenidae; genus Polyommatus; species Polyommatus iphigenia. The sequence continues at coordinate 30,669,106 of OY730182.1, forward strand.
TTAGTCAGTCTTTGGAATCAATAACACTATTTTAAGCGCAAGTCATGTTGATGAAAATATTATAGAGAAAACGTTTTGTGCATTAACTAAGCACTACAAAATATAAATTATAATGTTATTTTTAAAGAATTTATTAAAATGGAAAAATTTAAAACATAATATTATGCAGTTATGAACAAAGGCTGTTGTATAGGCTTGCGAGAATTTGATTAGTTGGTACTTGGCGAAGGGCCAGCACTTCCCGGTTGATGTATGGGCTATTACTTTTAACTTCTGTTTATGATTAAATGAGAGGTTAGTGCTAAATATCTTCTTGTACCTTTACAGACCTGCAAGGGCGTTTTAGTGCGTGGATGATATTGTAATCATAGAATTCTGGATGCGAAATAGCTGAAACCAGTTTACAATTAAAAAATGGGCCAGTTCTGAAGTTAAGATTTAATGACAGTGAAAGGGATAATGCTCTCGCCGCCCCCCCCCCCCCCCCTGAATTGCAGCACCTGTTTCTGAAATTTAAGACATAAGTGGTAAAAATGAAAAAATAATATGTAATATCTTTAAAGTTTACAATCATTACGCATGAGAATTTTGTAATTTTGATTTTTATGAGACTGGCATTGTCGGTTTCGACACATGCCTTTAAATAAAGAAAAAAAAAAAGTTTACAAAAATAATTTCTTTACAGTTTTTGAACGGAGTTTTTGGCGGGCATGTGAAAGAGTGCTGTTGTGTTTTTGTATTATTTTCCTAAAATTGTGTTAGCTGGGTTTTTAATGTGTAATATTGGTAGAATATTAACCATTAGATATTCGTGTTCATGCACAAGTGTAGGAAAGTGATGTAATATCCAGAAACGTGCTATTTTGTGTTCCCTCCAAAACTCCATCGAAAGTTTCAGTAAAGCGTCTACCACTTTACTGAATCGACCGACTTGACTCCTGTGACTGTATTGACTTTTACTTAGACTTTGACTAGACTTTAGACCTGACGATACATGAAAACGATGATGAAAATAATAATAGGAGGAATATGGTTTTCCCGCCATATTCCTTACCTTTTTACCTTGTCTGTGGCACAACATACACATCCTTTGTGTCAAGTTGCCAAAACAGAAGAAAAAGAAAGAAGAAAGTTTTTGAACACTCGATCAGACCGATGTGAAACGTTTAACAGCGTCGTTGAATCAATTGCACACAGGCATAATAATATTTTAAACATAGTCCAAACTCGTTTGCAGTCAAATCGGTCATTTCACCAGAATGTCAATCGTAATCGTCCCAAACCTAGTGCAAGCAAAGTTTCATAACTGGTTAGTTAGAATTTTGTCGATGCTTATACTTGTATCTATATCATTTTATATTGTAATTCTGTTGTTGTTACAGATGTATTAGCTAATGGCCTGAAGCGAACTGATAACAATATATCTTAGGGTTTATGTTGATAACTAGCTATGCCTAAATTCGGACTACATTAACTGTGTCGATGATTTAAATTATATAAATGTAAAATATTATCACTATTAAATAATCTCTCTCAATTAATCGTATATTATGGTGTACAAAATGTAATTGCAAAACTGATAAAGCTGGAATTATTTTTGCTTGATTATCGCGTGATTACAAACCGAATAAAATATAATAATTTACTAAATTGTAAACTATTTTCGTTGCCACTGATCCAACTGTAAGCTGTTGGGTACGCGCTGTACGCGCATTAGATAGGTAAGACATTTTGTACTTCGCGATCGCTCCGTGCGAATGCATACACTCTAATAAACCAGTCTGTTAACCGCCGCCCTTGTTTCACTATGTATCTAACTCAGCATATTATAGTTAGTTATAATGCTTCCAATTTTAAAACTATTAGCAGCGCCAGAAATAATATTGACGCCACAAATCACCCCTCAATTTTGTTCAGTTTTTTTTTATTTAACCCATCAACACCCAAGCGGTACCCGAGTGCCGCATAACAATTGAAAATATATTGTGTCTGTGATGCGAGGCATTAAATCACAATAAATTGACACTAAGTAAGTATATATTTTAAAATAAACCCAGCTTATTAGTAAACATGGAAAAAGTTTTCAATACGGAACGAAATTTAAAATTCCACCCAAACTAATAGTAGGGGTCTGGCAGACGTCCAAAAAACTTACGGAACCCATCTCGATACAGATGATAGCGTTGCTTTTGCGAAATGAATCCGGGCAAAGAGCCGTAATTACTAAAGCAGCTGAATAAATACCGTCTGGGGAAGCTTCATTGAGAGTGACAATGGTAGAGTCTGCAACAAAATCTCCCACTCATACTTAATGCTCTATAAACTGAAATACATAGTAATATTCATCTCTCTATCCTTACGTTAACTCTTAAGGGCCCTATAGCACATGGTGACTTTTTATAGCGGTGCAAAACGCGCACGTGCGTTTAATTGCAATTTTTTGTGCAACTGTATCGTTGCATTTTAAATGATCAGGTGTTTTTTTTAATGAAAAAATCCATCTGAATACAAGATAATCATTATTGAACTGTAGTTATAAACAATATAATATCCAGGTACCTACATAATAAGTAGCATAATAATATGTATAACATAAACCTGCATACTATCTAAGGTAAGTTTTATCTACAACTAGATTTCCTGGACTTCCATTTAAATATTTCAAGACAAAAATTACCGAATCGGATCAGCCGTTCTCTTGCTAGACTAAAAAGATTTTTTCTCTTAATAGATTTAATCCAGCACCTAATATTCAGACTGTACATAATATATAAAAAAATCAAGTCCATACTAATTATGCAGGTTGGGGCTCTTTGCGATGAGACCTTAAAGGCGCCTTAACAATTACAATGTAAACTTTGTCGTGCTTGAAGTTTTTATGTATACGTCGACCCGTGTTATACGTACAAAGTTCTTTTAATTCATTTGCTAACATAAATACCTACAACTACAAGACTATTTCACAATTTCCACATAACTGACATATTTCTCAGTTATTGGGAAGAGCAGAAAGTTATGAAGCTTCTTAAATTTAATTGAGCTACAAAAGACAAAACTTTACATATTATCCTAGACCCATAGCCAACATTACATTGTAATGAGTTAGGTTAATTATGCTGAGAGCAGTGGCTGTTGAGGAGGTGGAGTGGGGACCTGGCGCAGGCCCAGTATGGTCAACGTACTGCTCAGGCTCTGCGTCCAGTTCTTCCAACGTGGATGCGCTGCAAGAGAAAACTCCTCACCCTCCGCCTTACACAGGTACTCACCGGACATGGATGTTTCGATGCGTGCTTATGTAAGGTCGCCAGGAGGAGCCTACGTCAGCCTTACCATGAGTACGGCGCTGTGGATGACACGGCCCAGCACACCCTCGAGGTGTGCGATCGTTGGGCCATGCAGCGCCGTGATTTCATGGCGGTGCTTGTATTACGGGAGGTCACGACATTTTTGGTAACGATATCCAAAATGACTTACATTGCATTGACAAGATAAAGAGCAACTCTCTGATGCCAAATATGTCGGTCTGCCTGCGTAAAGTAGTTGCGTTCTCTGTATAGGGCGCCTGAAAACCCAGTTATCATGACCAAAAAAAAAATGATAAGGTAAATGGCTGAGTAAGTTATATTAGGTAAGTACTAGTTGTTCTCATATCAGTAGCGTAAAAACTGACCAAATATTCGGTTGCGTTATGAAGCAACGAGCGTTCAAACGTGACTTATTGTGACAAAAAAAAAAAATGATCAGGTAAATGGCTGAAAATTACAAATCGTAAACTGTCAGTACGTACTAGTTTATTAGCACCAAAACTGACCAAATATTTGGTTGCAATTCATAGTTATCGGCGACCTATGTCTGAACGTATATTCTTTAAGTATTTTACTAGTAAAGTGCTTGGTTTAAAAACGAAAAACACACGCTTTTATGACTGGTGAGGAAACTTTTCATCGATGATTCAAATATCTAATCGCTAAAAAATCTGAAATCTCACCCTGCTCCGTCATCAGACTCTCACCGCCAACCAAGTGTAGCGAATTAGGTCATCAGTAGAAAACAAATGAGCCCAAGTTCAAGGGGTTTCGCAACAGCCATGGAAGAGTTATATTGCCCACCACGATACCATCATCGATCAGCTCGATGGTAGCAATTGCAATTATTAACGGACTCTTATAAACTTCATCATCATCATCATCATCGTCAGCCACTAAGAGTCCATTCCTGGACATAGGCCTCTTCCATTTCCATCCTTTACGGCGATCTTGTGCCCTCCTCATCCAGTCGTGACATGTGTTATAAACTTACAAAGTTTCAAATCGATACGATAATTAGAAGTAGGCTGAAATTGAATTCCAAGATTTTCTTACATTGTGACTAAGTTACAGGTGAAGCTAATAAAAAAGCGTGTTAAGATACCCACACAGGTGAGATTCTTCGATTTGCATATTGTACTTATCATGATCCCAATAATCGTGATCGTAGGGTCGGCCTTGTACCGATAAGTTTTTCAGAAGTTATATTCATTCTTGTCATAGTAACCGACGCTCTTACGGTGGAGGAAAGCACCGTGACGAAAACCTGCATGTATCAACTTTATCAGAGTAGGTCATCCCAGCATTAAGACGTAAAAAGGCTGAACCGTAAATTTTGATATCGCTAGTTACCTATCTATACCTACTAAAATAGGCACCAGTACGCGCAACTTTGCAGCTCCCCCTCTGACGCCATTTAGATTCTTTACAATGACACGTAATCTTGTCTGCGTTTTCAAACTTAGGTTGTTCTTATTTGTTAGACTACGAAACGGTAGTAGAAAAAGAAAACTCTGGTAAGTAATTGGGAGTTTTTTAATGAAATATTTTATATTGCAAAATCATCTTCTTCATCGCTGACATCGCCCTCAAGGCATCCAGAGGAATCTGTAAAAGAAAAAAATATAAATAAATTTAAAAGATGACACACTACATGAATAACTTGTAACGTTTTATTTACAAAACCACCTTGGCTTGGCGAGCACCAGCAGAGTGACATTGATTCGTTAAACTACCTACCATTTATCAATTATTTATAATTTATTGATTACCTACTACAAATATTATAGGAAATATATAATGTGAAACTATTAGAAAAAACAAATAGGAGTTGTCTCGTATAGTGCGCTGCATTCATGTACCGCTGGGTTGCCACCACCACTGGTTAAACTTATGTGTTTGACCCCGTAGCTGGCTATGCTTGCAGAAAGCTGGTTAAACGTGAATGCATTCTAAGTTTGTGACTTACCAGCAGCGTTGCAAAAATCTTAATGTAAAAAATAATGCACTATTAATTACTTTTTTTAATGGAAATTTAATTGGTATCCATTACTCAGTAAACGATTACTGTGTAATGTGTGGTCCTGCATTACACATTTAAAAAAGTAATGTGTAATGTGTGGTCCTCCATTACACATAAAAAAAAGTAATGTGTAATGTGTGGTCCTCCATAACACAAATATTAAAAAAAGTAATGAGTAATGTGAATATTCACATTACTCATTACAAAAAAAAGTAATGGAGTATCTTACATTGCCATTTTACAAAATAATGAGCCATTATCGGACCTTCATTATTATTAAAAGTATTGTAAGTATAGTGGAAGACATCTCATTATGTTAATAAAAAAATTATTAGGATGGTATAGTTAAGGAGGTTTTTTTTTTAATTTTGATGAGTATACAAAGTATTACCGAGTAATAAGGGCGACAACTATTTTCATATTCAGGAGAACAGCGAGGGTACCGCACAAGTACCTTCGGGCAAGCAAACTTTCAAGACTTCACCAACATCACGGCTCATAACTCAGCCATCTTTAGTCCTGGACCCCCCGAGTGAGAGGCCAGGATCGTATAGAGGGGAAAAATCCAGGAAGAACAAGCCGAAGAACCCCATATCCAGGACAAACAGTTGCCGAGTTGTAAGCACTCAAACTTTGACATTGACAGCTCGCAACTGTCAAACGTTGAACAAAAGCGGCCATAACTCCGCTCCCAATAGGCCTAGAGGAACGGGGTTTCTTCTAACATCAAAGGCACAGCTCGGCTATCTTCTCCCCGAATTTGAACTAAATCAGAGACATCAAATTTTTTTCTCAATTCTGAGGCCAGGATCGAATAGAGGAGAAAAATCCAGGAAGAACAAGCCGAAGAACCCCATATCCAGGACAAACAGTTGCCGAGTTACAAGCATTCAAACTTTGACATTGACAGCTCGGCAACTGTCAAACGTCTTACAAAAGTAGCCATAACTCCGCTCCTAATAGGCCTAGAGGAACGGGGTTTCTTCCAGCATCAAAGGCTCGGCTCTGCCTCGGCTACGAGGTACGTACGGCTACGTTTCACGAGAGTGATGTTGGTGAAGTCTTGAAAGTTTGCTTGCCCGAAGGTACTTGTGCAGTAGCCGGTACTTTCGTGGGGGAGTGTTTGGGGGTTTTTTGAAAAAGTTACATACATACAGAGCAAGTCAAATAAAATCTTTTAAAAATAATGTGTAATGGTACAGTAGGTACTCATTAATATTAAAAATTGTAATTTGTAATATACATTTTTAAAATACACATTAAATTAAAAAATGAGGAATGTAAAGATGACACTTTTCTCATTACAAAATAAATGTAATGAGAATTTATTTTTATGCCATTAAAAAAAAGTAATGAGTAATGGGAACTGACACCATTACTCAATACTAAAATTAATGAGTAGTGGAAATTTCTCATTACTCATTACTAAAAGTAATGAGTAGTGGAAATTTCACATTACTCACTACTAAAAGTAATGAGTAATGGAAATTTCTCATTACTTATTACTAGAAGTAATGAGTAATGAAACGTCAATGCATTAACTAAAGTAATAGTGGAGACAGTGAACGTTTTCACCTTCGATTTCGTTGAACCTCCATCGATTTTCATGAAAATTGGTAAGTAGGTGGAGGATACCCTAAGAAACAAAAGTGACATAGTGCCAACTTGCGCTTTGGCCCTGGGGGTGGATGCCAACCCTTCTCGGGGGGTGAATTTTTTTAGTAAAAATAACCCCAGGAATCAATAGACACACAAATTATAAGCAAATACTGTTATTTAAAGTTTTTTGAATAAATCAATACTTTCGGAGTTATTAAAGATCAAAGATCATGTTTTTGTGTAAGAAAAATACTTGTCTTAAAGCGGTTTTTCATAATTAACTAAGAAACTATAGGTTTTTACTAAAAATATGTAATTACCAAAATTAAAGGCAATAAAAAAAAAACTAATATCTATTCTAAATTGCCTTCCTATATTCACCCAAAGTGAGGTATAGGTGATTGTATATATATTTTCTTTCGGTGAGTACCTAAGTCTAAGCATTTAAACTTAAATAACGGTAAACCGATGCATTTTATGACATGTACTTCCTTAAAATTTTTTAAAGTGCTTAAAAATACCTTTCTAATAAGCATTGTAAAAAGTTAAAAGCATCAAAATTGAACAAGTTATGATAAAAATAAGATGACACTTTCAATTTTTTTTTGGAAAAATCAAAAATTAAAACGTTGACCATAGCTACAATAATTCAAAATTATGGTTATCCCCAAAGGATTTTCTTTATTTTAGCATAAGTAATGACCTCAAAAATTTTTCTTGGTTTAGAATGCTTAGTTTTGAAAAACAGAATGACTTAGTAAAATCGAAATTATTCAAATTTTCTTATATATCATTTTGTTTTGAACATAACTTCAAAAATATTGAACTTTCGTAAAAATTATAAAGAACGAAATTGGTGTCCACTTTCTAGGAAATCTTTTGATTTTCTTTTGATTTTTATAGGATGAACAACAACGAAGATAGAGACTTTTAAAGCCTAACTTTTACTGCAAGAACCATGAAATCGGGACCTTTTAACCCAATTTTTTTTAAACCAAGGGCTTTAAAAAGTATTGTTCAAGTTGGTCTTAAAGCTCTTTAAATTGCTTTTAAAATGGTCTATAAATGAACCCGATAACTTAAAAATTAACAGTGCTATTGTGATAAAACAAAAATATATTTTTTTGAAAACAATTTTGAAGCAGAGATTTGGGATGCAAATATTGTAGAAAAACCTGTCAAAAGGTACATCTATACTAATATTATAAATGCTAAAGTGTTTTTGTCTATCTGTTACCTCTTAACATCCAAACGGTTCAACCGATTTTTCTGAAATTTAGTATGGAAATACTTTAAGAGTCTTGGGACTGGATATGGACATAGAATACCTACTTTTTATCCCGAAAAATGTACGGTTCCAGCGCGATTGCAGGCGTCATATAGTCCTTACTAAATATATGTTAATCTTTTCAAGTCTTTCAATATTCGGATGTAAACAAAACGGCAAATGTCGACTCGATAAGAGAGGGGCTTTTTATAATGATGTGCGTCTATTAAATATTTCAGTCTAGTAGATTCAGCCTTTGCGTAAATTTTGGAGTTTACTCTTTAAGGGGCCGGGTACCCTCGAAATTCTCATACATACGTAATTCCAAAATAATTTTCTCATACGAAAATATTTAACATGTTTGAGTTGTTTTTCAGTTTGAAATAGTAATTATCTAGGTTCCTGCACAAAAATTTACTTCAAAATATTTAAACAATAAAAAAATATTTTTTGTTTTTAATTTTTTTTTAGTAAATTTACTACTAAATATTTAAACACTAAAAAATTGAGTAAAACACTAAAAAATATATAAATAAATAGTTAATTTACTAGAAAATATTTAAACTCTAAAAATTAATTATTTTAAATATTTATATTTTTTAGAGTTTAAATATTTTGTAGTAAATTAACTATTTATTTATACATTTTTTAGTGTTTTACTCTATTTTTTAGTGTTTAAATATTTAGTAGTAAATTTACAAAAAAAAATTTTAAAGCAAAAAAAATTTTTTTTGTGCTTAAATATTTTGAAGTAAATTTTTGTGCAGGAACCTAGGTAATTACTATTTTAAACTGAAAAACAACTCAAACATGTTAAATATTTTCGTATGAGAAAATGATTTTGGAATTACGTATGTATGAGAAATCCCAAGTGTACCCGGCCTCTTAAGAATCGATTTTCATATATAAGGCGCCCGGTATGAGAAAAATCTGAGGGGTAAAACCTACTAATAAGTAACGAAAATGTGTCACGTTTTTGGTGCGCACCTTTAGTGCGCAACTTTCTAATTTGTCTGTGAGTGTATTAAGACCATAAAGGTAATATACCTATCGGAATATAATATTATATAAAATAATAAAATAATATAATAATAAAATATAATAATTTAATTATAATTATATAATTATATAATATAATAATATAATTATATTATATTATTATATAATTATATAATTATATTATTATATAATTATATAATTATATTATTTTATATAATATTATATTCCGATAGGTATATTAACTTTATGATTAAGACGTACATATGGTATGCTGTATAGGCGACTATACCTATATACTATATGTTATTGGGCTTGTTTGTTTCTATCAGTGTCGATGTATTTATATTGCTATTTTTGTTATAAATATCAATAATTAATATTCTTATTGTGAAGTTATAATTTTTATCATTATACTGGCTAAAGTGAACTAAAAGTATTTTGAAATAAAAGTATTTTGAAATGACTATGGCATAAAGGGGTGTAGATAATATTGCCGGAACATCTGATTTCATATGATATTAATCTTTTTTCAGTTGAATAAACTCTTTTTGCGTATGGTTAGATACTCGTACTTAAGGAGTAAACTCCAGTCGTACGTCGGAGCTGACACACTTTTTTATTTTGTACAGAGGGTAGTTTGAAATCGTTGTTTGAATATTTTGGACTAAATAATATCAATGTTTGAAATATATTAATAAAATTTATCTTAACTATGAAAAAATATTAATGCTGATATAAAAAACTTAAAATAAAAACTTAAAGCTTATTTTTCAGACATTGGGTAGTTTACAGGGGTAAAAATATCGCAAAAAAACTTAATAAGAAATTAATTATACTAAGTAAATAAACTGAAAAAATTGGGTCCAAAAACATAAACCTGTTAAGTTTTTGAACCCAATTTTTACCGTGATTCCGCAATAAAGGGGTTTTGGGGTTTTATTATTTCAGTCTTATCCAAAAATTATATCATAAATAAACAAACTGTTTTAAATACAACGTAAATATGCGATTTTAAAGTTCAGAAGTACAAAAAGTGTTTTTCACGATTAAAGGGATGGTTGCCATAAGGGTTGAAATATTTATTAAATAATCATAAAATATCAAACTCAAACTCAAACTCAAACTCAAAATTTTTTATTCAGAATAAATTTTTGCAAATATTTTCTGAAAGTCTACATGATGCCTACCACCGGTTCGGGAACTAACCCGGCGAGAAGAACCGGCGTAAGAAACTCGCAGGGGGCCCACTTTATTTACCAAAAAAAGTGAGAAAAAAATTAATCTTTTAAAATAAAGTTTACAATGCTGTAACTTAAAATTATACAATGTCAACATACATACATAATTGTAAGTCATAAAATAATGTAGAAGTAGCCTTGCAAGCAGCCATCCTACTCCCAAGATGTGCCATCGTTTATGAAATCATTGACCTTATAATAGGCTTTGGCACACAAACGTTCTTTGACTACTTTTTTAAATTTATTAATGGAAAGATTTTGAACTTTTTCTGGGATTTTATTGTAAAGGCGTACACATTGACCTTTAAAAGATTTACTAACTTTACTAAGTCTGATCACCGGTATTTCTAGTTTGTACTTATTTCTAGTGTTTCTTCCGTGACTGTCACTTTTGGTTGTAAATTTACTAAGATTCTTTCTAACATATAAAACATTATCCAAAATGTATTGAGAAGCAACAGTTAGAATACCAATTTCTTTAAACTTTTCTCTCAGAGATTCAAAAGCTGACATTTTATAAATTGAACGTATAGCTCGCTTCTGCAGCACAAAAATCGTATTAATGTCGGCAGCGTTTCCCCATAAGAGGATGCCATACGACATTCTACTATGAAAATAACTGAAATAAACTAGTCTTGCTGTGTCTTTGTCAGCAATTTCCCGTATTTTTCTGACTGCGTATGCTGCAGAACTGAGCCTATCTGCAAGATTAGCAATATGAGGACCCCACTGTAGTTTACTATCTAGTGTAATGCCTAAGAATACAGTGGTGTCCACCAAATCCATCTTCTCATCATTTAATAGTATATTGGTTTTAACTTGCCTGACATTGGGCAAAGTAAATTTTAAACATTTAGTTTTCTTAGAATTTAGAAGTAAGTTATTAACGTTAAACCAATGTACTATTTTTGAGAGAGCACTATTTACCTCGTCGTAATTTGACTGTTGTCGCTTCACTTTAAAAATAAGTGAAGTGTCATCAGCAAAAAGTACTATCTCATTATCCTTAACAAGATAAGGTAAGTCGTTTATGTAGATGAGAAAAAGGAATGGACCTAAAATGGATCCCTGTGGGACGCCTAATTCTATTTTGGTCCCATTGGACCTTTTACTATTAATGTCAACCCTTTGAGTTCTATTTTTGAGGTAAGATGTCAAAAGGTTGAGTGCTGAGTCCCTAATGCCATAGTGGTGCAATTTCCTGATTAATGTAGCATGCTCAACACAGTCAAAAGCCTTGGAGAGGTCGCAAAAAACCCCTAGGGCATCCTGCGAATCCTCCCATGCTTCAAATATACTATAAAGAAGACCTATACCAGCATCCGTTGTGGATCGACCCTTAGTAAAACCATATTGATTTTTGTGCAATAAACTATTTAAGTTAAAATGTAATAGTAACTGATTTAAAATTATTTTTTCATATATTTTACTTAGAGTCGGTAGAATCGATATAGGCCTATAATTTGTAGGATCAGATTTAAGTCCCGCTTTAAATAAAGGTACAACCTTACTGTGCTTCATCAAGTCAGGAAAAACACCACTCTTTATGCAGTCATTAAAAATCATTGATAGATGAGGAGCTATGATGTCAATTATTGATTTGATAATTTTAGTAGACATACCCCAGAGATCAGTAGTATCTTTAATATTTATTAATTTAAAAGTATCAACGATATCTTTGGGGACAATCTCTCTAAACCTAAAATTGACATTACATTCCTTTACATTGTCTCTGAGTAGTTTTTCAGCAGCTGCAGGTGAGGAGTTTAAATTTTTCGTAGTTGAGACCGGAATGTCAGCAAAAAATTTCTCGAAGACCGTCGCAACCTCATGATCATTGGTAATCTTTTTATTTTCAAAATAAATTTCAAAATCAGAGCTACGACAGGTGACGTTTCCAGTCTCACCAGCTATTACTTTCCAAGTAGTTTTGATTTTATTTTTCGAATTTTTAATTTTATTCCTAATGTGAATAGCCTTAGCGGCTTTACAAACTTTTTTAAAAATCTTTGAATAGTTTTTTACATATGTTTTGAATTTATCACTAGTATTCATGCATTTTTCATCATACAATTCATATAATCTTTGTCTGCTTATTTTAATTCCTGTAGTTGCCCATACTGTGAAATTATTATTTTTTTTATGGCTTTTTTTAACCGTTCTAGGAGTAAATACAGTATTAAATTGGGTTCTTATCATCTTAAACAATTTGTTAAATGCTTCATCTGAGCTATTCGTCTCATCCAATAATAGTTGAATACTTGAACTTAAGTTATTTCTAAACTTCTCAATACGTTTTGTATTCACAGGAACAAACACACGCTTTTCCTCTAGGTAACTATCGCAATGTATATTAAATGAGGCTAGTTGCCCACAGTGATCAGAGCTAAGCTTATTTATTATTTCTTTTTTACATGGAGAAAAATTTGTAAAAATATTATCAATACAAGTTGCCGTTGTGTCACAGATTCTTGTTGGCTCATAAAACAAGTAATTTAGGTTATATGATTTAAATAGAGATGTGAATCTAACAGTAGTAGAGTTCAAGTCAAATAAATTAATATTAAAGTCACCACAAACGATAACTTTTTTGTTAGATGCACATATCTTTGATAATATTTGTTCCATGCTTTGTTCAAAGGAGTCATATAACCCTGATGGTGGCCTGTATACGCTTACAATAATTAGTTGACTTAACTCTATGCAGGCTACTTCTATTATCCGTTCAGAAGAGAGGTTCACAATGTCTTTACGTTCTTTGAATTTTAAATTTTTTCTAATTAATATAAGTGATCCGCCTCTAATGGCATTCTCTCTGCTGAACGAGCTTGCCACCTGGTGATCATTGAGATTGAAAATGAGTTCATGTTTTCTAAACCAGTGTTCTGAAATACAAATAATATCAATTTGAAATTGTTTTAGAAATAACTCAGTTTCAAGCTCTTTACCTACCATTCCTTGAAAGTTCTGATGCACCAAGCTTATAACATTCTTGCTATTTATATTGGAGTAAATTTTGGTAGGATTTTTCACACTTAAGCTATTAGTGCAAGAGACATCCTCCATTGTCTTATGGTCTAATTTAAATAATTAATTGGAACATATTCCAACTCGTTACTATAACTAGAATACTGCTCAATAGAAGCAGGAGTCAAAGAAGCCAAATTCTTGGCTTTCAAAGAAAATAAAAAATTTGATAGCATCTTTGCTATATGTCTCTTACAGTAATGAGATAAGTAATACTTATCTATACTTATATCATTAATAAATTTACTATCTAAATTATTTATATCCACAACCTGACATTTTGGTTGTGTGTCGCTTAAAACTATACAATTGTTTGTTGTCATGAAAAGAACATTAAAACATTTATTTTATCGAATTAAACCCAATTAGTTAAGCCAGAATGGTTAAATCTGCATTTATTCTATTTTCAACAAAAGGGGTGGATTTCACCCCTAAAATAAAAAAGCGCAATACGAGCGTATGTCACTTTTAAAGTAGAGGGCTTAATGTACTTAATCCCAAATTTTCATCCAAATCGATGAAGGTTCAACGAAATCGGAGGTTGAACCTGATTTTTGCCTTCATTTACTGTACTATAATGCATTATTTGCAACTCTGCTTACCAGTATAAATATCTTCGTTTTCATTTTTATCATTTTGTTTGTTTTCATCGTTTATTGTTACATCAGCCACACTGATTGGCAGCTGTGTACCAAACAGGAATGTACTTCTCACAGTCTTCCTTCACAAAATAACTGTAACCTAAACAACCTTATACCCATGAATTGCAACAAAATATTTGGTCAGTTTTGGTGTCACTAATCTAGCACATACTGATACTTTACACTATGTTGTTTTCAGCCATTTAACTAATCGTTTTTTTTTTTGGTCACGATAAATCACGTTTGAACGCTCGTTGCTTCATAACGCTACCGAATATTTGGTCAGTTTTTACACTACTGATACGAGAACAACTAGTACTTGCCTAATATAACTTACTCAGCCATTTACCTTATCATTTTATTTTGGTCATGATAACTGGGTTTTCAGGCGCCCTATACAGAGAATGCAACTACTTTACGCAGGCAGACCGACATATTTGGCATCAGAGAGTTGCTCTTTATCTTGTCAATCTAAAATAAGTCATTTTGGATATCGTTACCAAAAATGTCGTGACCTCCTAATCTATTGGGCGGGACCTCTCGCTCGTGAAGAGACCGCCGCCTGCTAGATCTCATCGCTCTCGAGCATGCGGCGAACCATGCTCGAGAGCGATGAGATCTGGCAGGCGGCGGTTCGCCTGCCAGATCTCCGTGCCAGGTCCGCTCCGCGACCGCAGAAAGAGGTCGCGGAGCGGAACAGAGGGGATGATCCATCCTCCGTTCCGTTCCGCCGGCGTAGGACGAGAGTGCGGAGGCGTTGTTGCGCGAACCTCCAAGCTTCTGTCTAATCCGTGGCTCCGGCTAAGGGTGGGGACCTTTTTTTTGCCCGGTTTAGCTAGTCCCGGCGCCGAGGGGAACTCTTCAGTTTGCCAAAGCGGTTTGAGGTAGACCGGCCGGTCGTGGAGGGAGTCGTGTGTTAGACAGATCCAGGATATCCCTCCGTGTACGGCTGAAGGCAAACCGCAGGTGGTTTTAGTGGGTAAGCCCGGCGCTTCTCGCCGGGAGTCCCAAATACCCCCGGGGTGCTTCAGCTTAACCCCCAACCCAGGGCACCCATAAAGGGTTTCCCCTGCGCACCAAAAAAAAAAAAAATTAACAGTCGAAGAACCTACCAAAAACTTAGTCATGTTTTTGATATGGTTTCTTGTAATTAACTAACATGATTCATACATCTTCGCTATATTATACGCTAAATCACGGGTGAGGTCTGCAGGTATCCCCACATAAGCAAAAATGTTACTTCTCTTAGCAGAGGAGTGACGGACTTTTACTCACTGAAAGACCTCGCGTTGCATTGAGATTAGCCGAAAATGTGCGATCGTAACTTGCCAGTTTAAAAAAATGCCGTCAAAAAACAGCGCGTGGGGTCTGCGTAGACCCCGTCCGTCACGTTAAAGGTTAATTACGCTAAGTAAAATATTTAACAATCGAAGAACCTACCAAAAACTAAGTCATGATTTTGATATGGTTTCTTGTAATTATTAACTAACATGAGTTATACATCTTCGCTATTTCATTGCTAGGTGTCAAAGTGGAAAACCGAGTAAAAACTATTTTATACAAGCTAAACGAAACTTGAAATCTATTATAGTCATTTCCATACACTTTCGTCGACGTTAAGTTATCTGAATAAGGCCGTAAAATTCCTGAACTCAAAGAATTTGTAGACGTCTGAGTTCTGACGGTTTTGACAAGGGTATTGGAGATTTCTTCATGACGAGCCGTGCCCCAGTTCAGCTAAATTCTTTGTGAAAGTTAACACTTTGAATCTATTCAAATTTCAAACGGTATTTTCAAAGTCAGCTGTTCTTAGGTCTCAGTTATTATTTTATATTTCTTCTTATATTTTGATAGGTCAAAATATTATATAATACGCAAATTTATAAATATTTCTTCTAGTAAATAATTATCTGGTAAAAATCTGAAAGCCTAATTTTATTGACAAAAATAATATGCAGATAACACTAATAGAAGTCGAAACCAAAATCCTAGGGTTAGTGATGTTACATAAGTATCATTATAGTACCTCCTATATTTTCCAGCGCTGCATCACAGTATAGCAATAATATCCCTACAGTAGTGAAACGAATGTACTTGCGCAGAGCAACGGAGGGGTACCCGCGGGGAAGCGGGCGGCGCGGACCCGCGTACACAAACTCGCGGAGTTTGTGTACCTGCCTGCGCAGGGGTGACGTTGGCGCGTTGTCTACGAGTTTTGTGTTGTAAAACGATAACTTATCTTATAAACAATGGGATATAATATGTGTTCAGTGTCCGGATGTAAATCTGATTCAAAAAACAAAAAGGATTTAAATTTTCATAAATATCGGCTCACAGTTCACACTAATATTGTGTTGGCCTTGGCGGCATTTATTTGCATATCTGTTTTATTGTTTACGTTGTAAGAAGTGTAACACGGAGAGAAACAATACTTATAGAATAATTTAAAAATCTGTCAAATACCCTGTTACATGCTAATTAACCCTTCAATCGTGACAAAAATCTGTCAAAAATAGGAATCCAAAATCGCAAGAAAAATGACACCCGGCCCTTACCCCCTTTTTACAAATAATATAATATTTTTACATTAAAACCATATTTTATGTTTTTGTAAAGAATTTTATAATATCTAATAAATTTTTTATCTATCAAGCCATCATAATATAGTATTTAGTCTGATTTAATATTCTTTTCAGAAATATATATTTTGAAAAATGTTTTTCTGACTATTTCACATGAAATAAATGAATATTTTGTTATGTTCTCGACGACGGAACCCTAGAAACAATAGTCTATTATTCAATTTATCGTCACAGCTTGAGATGTTTACAAAAACAGGTCATAAATATCACGACAAAAAATGCGTTTCATATTACCCACAAGCAAACTTCGTCATTAGGGCTTTACAAATAAAGTTCAAAATGGCCGCGGCCGGCAGAATATGGTCGTTACCTGTGAACTTTGACCTCTTTGAGAATTGTTTGTTTTAGGATCGTAAGAAATACTATCGGTATAATAGTCTTGTAGACCTTTTGTTATAACTTCTTTAAGCGTTTTACGTTATGAATTTACAAATATATGAAGCAAATTACGTTCAAATGACTTATAACACACACAACTATTTTCTCAACTTTCACTAATTATTACGACGTATTTCTCGCAAATGATTATCTAAAATTAATTCTAATTACTAAAGTAAACTATTTTACTACTTACATTCGTTAAATCCATCAATTATTTCACAAAAAACACACAAAATGTCACAACACACACGAAAAACTTCACGATTTTCTAATGACTGAAAAATATTCGTCGACCACAGATTGTACAATATTTTGCATTCAGAATGTGTCAAATTTATCATAGATCGTAACTAACCAAACTTTTTCATACAAAAGTAGTCTCTAAATCGACGTAATACGTATCTCGATCGAATGAAAGAGCGCGGCCACATACGGCCGCTTGGGTCTTGACGGAATAGCTGCGTTTAGATAGCGCGGCCGGATCCGGCCGCTTGGGGATTGAGAGGCTAACCCATCAAGCCCCATAAGCTCACCGGTGAGCAAGACACAATAGAATAACAATAGATTTCCAAGAATCCACGATCGAAGGATTAAAATAATGAAACACATTCGAATATATCTAGAATATATAAAGTATCCAACAATTAATCATAATATAACAATAATTGGTAGGTACGGTAGGCCACACGTCAGGTGTAACAGAAGCACTTCAAAACTCGCTCTTATTACGTGCGCGGTAAGGGCGGTCCAAACTCCAAAGGTCAAAATGTTACACTAAGTGTAACATTTTTTTTATCTATGGCCCTGTGTACCTAGCTAGGTAGGTATTAGTGAAATTTTTAAATCCATACTAATATTATAAATGCTAAAATGTGTCTATCTGTCTGTTACCTCTTCACGCCCAAACCGCTGGACCGATTTTGCTGAAATTTGGCATGGAGATACTTTGAGTCCCGGGAAAGGACATGGGACACTTTTTGTCCTGGAAAAATGTACGGTTCTCGCACGATAAACGAGTTTTGGCACAACGAAGTTGCGGGCATCATCTAGTAGAGAATTGAAATCATCTAACAATAAAGTTTCACGTAAATATCGATTAAACAGATTAAATGATAACATTACAAGCACAATATTTTATTTTTATTTTATTTCCCGTTTCGTGGCAACCCTGGCATATCTGCTCGGTACCTACACCAGTGGCGGCATCGTGCGACATCAAAGGCGTTTCGTTACTGTAGGGATATTGCTATACTGTGGCTGCATTATCTTCATTGCAACGTGGCGCATTAGAGCGACAGGAAAATACACAAGCTTTACGATTGTTACGTCTAGGGCAGTGCGTTTCAAAATGTGTGTGTCTAACCACAGAATATATATTATATCCCACCAAAAACAGTTCATGTAAAATGATACCTCGACGACCACAAAAGGTTTGCCCTGTGAAAAAGACATCAGATCTAATGTGGAGCCAAGCTTGTAAATATACGCGGCCTAACTACTATCTATCGACCCTAACTCCAACAAATTCTACATATCAGAAAATATGTATGGCTTCGCTGTTTCGCTACCGTCGTGGAGGTAAGGCGAATATATTTTAGTTTCTGATCTGAAGTAAGTAACGAAACAGCCAAGCCAAACTACATACTTACCGATTTCGTCACTGACTCACTGACACACTGATGTGTCAGTGAGTCAGTGACGAAATCGGTGTATTTTAGATATCAATAAAATCTAAAGTATAAGAGCTATTCAATTGAGACTTTGTATGCTCAATAAGTCTATTGATGACATTATATCCTGAAAATATGAACTATGTGCTACAACTGAAACTAATTCTATGAAGGTTCAAAAAAACGGCGAAACACTTCGAGAAAAGGTATGTAGGTAGTGCCCTTGCGCTTCGCTTGGCTCGTCTCGGCGGGTGCACTACCGTGCAGCCAGATTAATAGTACCAAGTCTAACAGACAAAAGTAACTTTCATAATAATATTATATGGA
Organism: Polyommatus iphigenia; assembly: GCA_963422495.1. Lineage (NCBI taxonomy): Eukaryota > Metazoa > Arthropoda > Insecta > Lepidoptera > Lycaenidae > Polyommatus > Polyommatus iphigenia. Next base: position 30,688,225 of record OY730182.1, read on the forward strand.
CGCAGTATAAGACACACATTAAGACTGGGTGCAGGGGCTGGGTGGGCCACATTTTTCATATTCGCCGCGTTAAAGTAAAAAAATCGTTTTGGATATTATGTTTTAGATCACTTGTTTTAGTGTTATGTTATATAATATCTATGTTAGGCCCGGCCTCTCATAGAAAACAAGCAATGGAACAGCAACAAATGGAAAGGGCGTAAGTGACAAAATGGTTTTTGTCGCGTAATTTCAAAACCATAAATACATTTCATATAAGCTATGGGCAAATTAAAGTGTATGCTTGAACCAATCTACGAGTATGTACAAGTTTAGGAAGCTTAAATCACTCTCCTCTGTTGGCAAAATCGGAATCCCTTTTTTTACAGAGGTCTTTTTGATTGATTATTCTGTGTTATAAAAGTTGACCAATCGTGTTATGCTATGGGTAATTCAAAGACAAAGACATGATGAATACTGACAATGAACTTTAATTTCTTAGCTTTAGTCATTGCTGAGAAAAATCGATATCGCTACAGCCAAATTATGTTTTATTATATTATGTTTTATTTTTTAGTGCGCCATCCCTATTTTGCGGTGCGCTCCGTCAAAATTGCGGTATCTTTAAATTGATTGTTTATGAAGTATTAAAAAAATATTTTTGCCTAATTAAGCTTAAACATAATAATATTAGCGATTACGAACATAATATTGTAAAGGGGCTATATTCAATCATAGTTGCACACGAATCAAGATGTAGAATGTGCATGCTTTTATTAGATTGACAACTATAATAAAATAACTACATATTATTTACTTTTTCTTTACAATAATCAAGTACCCAAGTCATTTTTATCAATTAATAAAGAAAAACAATAAAATATATCAATAACAATAAGTATGTAAGTTTAGACGAATTCAATGAAATTTTCGTAGGTAGGTATTTGCTACCTACCTACGAAATAATATAATGCGCATCTTACACGATAGTTACGGTGCACTCCAGGAAATTTCCCTTTATGTAGGAAGTAAGTTTGAGAGCCGCTGGTCGGGGGTCTTAGTGCTTTACGTTCGCCCACAATTAAAGTTAAGCTTGTGGACTCATTAAACGAATTAAGTTCATTCTATCGAGGCAATTAAGTCGTTTCGCTTTGTTCTGTGTATTTCTATTTTTGTTTATCTCCTATTTATATCGGTCGTAAAACCCGAGATGAAACGGTAATGGCGTCTTAAACTCAAAAAACTAGTTTCATAGATATATAAAACAGGTGATCCTGTTAGTAAACTAACGAGCTATACACGATTCACGATATGCTATTCGTGCGTCATAAGAAAAAGAAAAAGGGAATGCGTAACAGATCAAAGCATAGGCCAAACCTTCAGAATTAAAAACTTTAAAGTTAGCACACCATTTTTTCTAGCATCATTAATTCCCGATGAAAACTATTATAAATACACTAGAATCTAGATGACGTCCAGGTGAACTTTGTTACACATTCACCTCAATCCAATGTATCATTACCCATCAGTCGTGGCAAAACGAGACACAATAGCTTTTTCATTGTTATCGCGGCCGTATGTGGCCGCTTGGGGCTTTATGAATTAAAACTTCCTTGACTTGAGGGATTTCCTTATTCGAGGTGAGGAATGAACTGTCAAACCTGAGGTAGTTCAGGATGTACCTTAAGGCTTCCTTGAGTGTCTTCACTGTCTGTTTCCAACCATTAATTTACAAGTAATCGTGTTTAGCATAAAAAAACATTATTAGGTTTTGGATTATGTCCATGAAAATTCACATAATTTTGCTTGGCGCAGAAGATATTTGCGTGACGCTCAAAACTCATTAAGCGCTTATTCCACTTGTCCTATTTAGGAAGTCCTAGCTAGGATCCTAAAAAATTTAGTCAAGTGGAATAACATTTAGAAAGCTAGGAAGCTAGGATCCTGAATCGGAAAAAATGTGCCTTCTAACTGACTAAATCAGTGTTGCCAGATGGTTTCAACCTTTTATCTGTTGTGGGAACTGCTAAATCTGTATTAAAGTCAATTTATATTATGTTATAAGACCTGGAATCCATTCGTAGGTAATTTCTTAAGTCTGCTGGTTCCAAGTAGTTCAGAAAGTTCATAATTCATAATTTTACGTGGGGCAAAAATTCTTTCAACCATCTTTTTCGCCTTTTATTTATTTTTATTTTCATTGAGCCAACAGCTAAGCCTATAAGAAGACCAATTTTTTGTTGCTGTGATAGAACTGGAGCCATTAAGAAGACGTCTGACCAAAATGACAACTGATTTAGTCACTAAATTAGGACAAGTGGAATAAGAAGCTTCTAATTAGTCTCCTATGTAGAATCCTAGCTAGGACTTCTAAATAGGACAAGTGGAATAAGCGCTTTAGGGCGGTATAGTGATGAGGACAACCCACTAAAATAAAGTTTAAAAAACCACACGAGTTTGCAAACAATTATCTTTTCTTTCTTTCTTTTTCTTCTTTTTTGGCAACTTGACACAAAGGATGTGTATGTTGTGCCACAGAAAAGGTAAAAAGGTAAGGAATATGGCGGGAAAACCATATTCCTCCTATTATAATTTTCATCATCGTTTTCATGTATCGTCAGGTCTAAAGTCTAGTCAAAGTCTAAGTAAAAGTCAATACAGTCACAGGAGTCAAGTCGGTCGATTCAGTAAAGTGGTAGACGCTTTACTGAACTTTCGATGGAGTTTTGGAGGGAACACAAAATAACACGTTTCTGGATATTACATCACTTTCCTACACTTGTGCATGAACACGAATATCTAATGGTTAATATTCTACCAATATTACACATTAAAAACCCAGCTAACACAATTTTAGGAAAATAATACAAAAACACAACAGCACTCTTTCACATGCCCGCCAAAACTCCCCAAACAATTATCGCAACAACAGCTGATCACATAAACACATATTCTTCTTCTTCTTTAATTATGGCGGCCTGTGATATGACACAAAATATCAATGAATAAGAAAACATATGGAAGTGACATAACTACAAAAAAGTGTGGCCGGCGCCATATTGCCTGGAACTAAACATGGCGGTCTATAGTGATGAGACACTCGGTTGATATTTGTCGAGGATATCGATAAACTAAGATGTTTTAAGTGTAATTAACATCAAACACTATAGTACAGCGATGCTTTAAATAAACTGATGTACGTCTTATCACTTTTAATTTGGGTTATAGAAGTTTTATGTTTACATAATGAGTAAAATTGTTATTGTTAGAATGAAAACAAAGTGACTATTGAAATGACATTGATTTTGTTATGGTTAAGAACAGATAACGAGGCAGATTAAGGCTAAAATCTTTAAAATATTATATGAGCAGATTCTTCACCTTATATTTTTTAAGTTCGATAAAAAAGTACATCACCAACCAATCAACCGATCAACATAAAATCAACCGGAACATAAAATGGCGGACCGGCCACAGTATTTTGATTTGGTATAGACCATTATGCCGAGTCCACTCTATAAAAGTCAATGCAAAAAATACATAACAATGTGACATTGACAATGGCACTGACATTACATTTAAAACGAGGAGTTCATAGACAATCTGTCAAATTGGGGTCGATTTCCGTCGGTGTTGACAGTAAAAAATAACTTCCGTGACATCATACCTCTACCTCCACTGATTCTTACTGAATGAGTAATTCGTCGAGTTAAGTATGTTTAAGAATATTTTTTTCGTGGGTATTTAACAATTTTTTTTTCAAATGACCTCACTTATGTAATAGCGAGTATTGGCAATTAAAAATACATGATCAAATCAAGTCGAATTAATTTTTAAGAGTGGGTTGCACGTTGCACCCAAGGCGTGGTTTAAGTTACAGTTATGGTCAAAGTTATTAACCTTAACTTTGACTACAGAATTTGACAGAATATTATGTTTGTTGCGTTTATTTTACTGTTAAAGCTAAAGTTAGTTAGTTGGGTTGAGAGTATAAAAAATAAATTATACGTAAAAATTGTCAGGAAAAATATTTGTTAGTACAACAACACTGTGAGCCATAGTTACGATTAATATTCCGTGGTTACAATTATTATTTTCACGAAATCATTTCAATATAAGTTTGAGTGGTTATGGTTATCGTTAATTAAATATGGCTTCCATTATCTATTGACTTTAACCAAAGATTTGACATTTTGCGTTGTAGTTATAATATAAGTTATTGTAGTTACAGTTATAGTTATGGTGCAACCTACCCTATGGGTTATTTTAGTAGTATTATAATATTACAGTCTCCGTCATTACACTCTGAGGTAGACGATTCACGCAGGAGCAATTTAAAAGAAGAAGTATTCTTTGTTCTGTAGTCTATCCAAATGTCAATTAAAAACAAGGCTGTTGTTAGAAAATGAAGGTATTTGATAAAAAAAAAATGTTTTTGTGTCAAATTGAATTTGGAAAGTAACATAATAGTGTTTTATTTTTACAAATGGGGAGTTTCAAAAAAATACTACAACAGACAAAAATCGGCCAAAAATAATAACTTTCACATAAGGCGGTTTTACGATTTTAGTTATTATAGTATATTACTAAATTTATTAAATATCATATTTTTTTGTAACTAATAGACTATTTACTAGTAAAAATTTCAAAAATATGTGAGTTAGTATCAAATTTGTGTCCGTTTTGTTACCATAATCAAGTTGAATAGAAATAAAACTATAATATATTTTGAGACTCTTAGGTATTTATTGAAATAATATAGTTCTTTTACGTTATTTACATAAAAAATTAAGACACTGCACATTTTAAAACAGATTAGAAAATCTAATTTTTATTTCGGGTTCCAAAACTACATCCATTTTTAATAGTACTTTCTCAAAAATTGAGCTGTTTAAAATCTGAATGCAATTAAAAACGCTTAAAATTAATTGTTTTAGCTAAGACAGGAGACATATCTCATAAGATAGAAATTTACGTCAAAATCTTAAAAATACCTTAAATAAATTCAGGGACAGTAACAAAACCGACAGTAACAAAATTTTAAGGCATAGTGTACAAGACTTAGAATTCAATATTATATTAAAATTAGCAATTATTTTTTCTTTAAACTCCACTCGTCTATTCTAGCTTCTGCCTCAGCTGGATTCAGTTCCGATATGTTTTTCTTTTTTTTATTTAATCTTCGTAAAATTTTCCTTAAATTACTCTGGATTTTAATTTTTTAACCTCCCCCTTTACCTATTTGTAAAACAAAAATTTTAAACAAACTATCAGCTATCTGTAACTTTACAAAAACTGTATTCTGATACTGAAACTTCTTAGATAATTTATCACCATGCAAATCCACAGTGTATGACTAGCTTTATGCTTTCGGTTTTGTTACTTTGCCGTACCGTCTATATGTTACCCTATAAGCAGTAACAAAACCGAAGTAACATTATGCGTCTACCGTACACTTAAAGACATGTAAAACTTTTTTTGTTTTACGCTGAATCAAACTACACACACTTACTTTTATTTCAAAAATCAGTCTATCTTTACAAACTATTATGTTACAAATAAAGATAGTAAAAATTATCAAACAGTCGTAACAAACCTGACTATCAATTTTGGTCCATTCCAACTGACTACACATTTCTTTGCACCACCGAAAAAATTACTCAGCCAAGCCGTATTAAAATGGCCCATCGTACTGAATATTAGTTTCGCCATAAACAGAACACAAAAAATATATTTTAGTAGAATGTTATCATGAAAAAATTATGGTAATAAACTGGAATGTCCGGAAATAGCATATTCCGGGGACAACAGATAACTGCAAATTTAAATGGATCAATGTAGTCTTACGCTTTAAATTGAGCCTTAAAAGTAAAGAACATGGTTCATTTAACCAAAAAAACAATTGAATGTGTCAAAGTATTTCCAGAAAATTTTAATTTAATTCAGTCCGAAGTTTTAAATTGTTACTGGGGACACTGGAAAAAGAAGGGCTTGATAAATTATATCACCATAATTTCTTTTTTCTTTCTATTTGAATTAAGTTTTTAATATCATAAAGTACAATTCAAAACTCATTCAGTTACTTTATGAATAAATACCAATAATGGTCAAAGTTTTTAATAAAATAAATATTAAAATGAAGGACATGCCAAAATGGCTGTTGTATTATTTTTTTGAAACTCCGCAAATACGCGATAATTCGGCTATTATTGTCGATTCAAACCCCTTATTTTATCTAGAACTACGTGTTTTCATGCCAAAAATACTGAATCTTCGTAACAAACAAGTAAGAACATTTTGTATGGGGAAAAGTAAATTGTCGTCTACGAATCGACTTCTACGAATATTTTAAGACTCAAATCAGCCCAATCCGTTCAGCCGTTTTGCAGTTTTAGCGCGACTAACACATTTGAAAATCCATTTTTATATATAAGAAAAAGAGAAGAAGAAGATTGATATAGATAAAATATAATGTTGAATCAAATTGGACTTGCTAGATCTTCCTGAATACCTAAGTTATGTAACCTTAGATGTAGCCTGTAGGTACAGCTCGACTGTATTTACTCGTATTATTGTGGCATCCAGAAGGGGAAGTGGTCTTGGATGGCATCCAGAAGGAGTACATAAAGAATCTAGCAAGACTTACTGACGCATAAATGAATTTTAAACTGGGTGTCTAGACATATCGAGTGACTCTTAAACTGTTCTATTAAAAACTAAGGAAATTACTTTTATCTTTACGTATTTTGAAGGGGTATAAAATTTTTATTTCCGAACTCGTTGCTGGTCGTAACTTTTGGTCATATATTTTGCTCTCTAAATGCATAGTAAGTTAATATAAAAACGTCCGTTTTAAAGTTTGCTTGAAGCTGGTTTTAGGTAGTAATCGAATTCCTAAAAGTGTGATGTAGGTAAAGGTGCTCCCAGAAGTTATATAACGTCAGATAACATTTTTGTATAACATTTTGTTAGGTCAATTTTATTTTAGAAATCTAATATGTTTAATTTGAAAATTAAGAACAATATTTTTAGTAGTAATTTAGTTTATATGATTCTGATTTGATTAAATATTTAACTTGAATTAACTAACAGGATGTAATGTAAAGTAAATGATTACAAATTAAAATAAGACGGCTAAAATCAACAAATGTCATTATAAAACGATGAATAATTATGCCATATTTATTAAGGTTGTTTTTGGATTTTTGTAAAACTGTTGATTAAAAGTACTTTATTGCAATTTCTATAAATTTTATTCAAGGGTATGTAAAATTAGAAAGTTATCTTATTAAAATTACATATTTATTTAATATTTATTGAGAGTATGTTAAGATTTTTCTAGTGCTGTTAAAATAAAACAATGTATTAAAGAAAAGGAAGTTGCATTTGACTTCCCTCATAGAGGTCGACGTTGATAGCAGTTGGCGGGGGCTGGCGGGAATACCTGGGTATAAAATAGAGGGTTTCAGCCCTGTTTGATCGATTCTGGTATCAACGTTGATCTCGGCAGGTTCTACTGGTAAGTCACTTTTTAGAATTATTAATTATTTACTGTTTTGATGTAACGTGGTCACATTTTTGTTAGACCTATTGTTATTTACTGTTAATAATATTATAATAATGATTAATAGATGTATGTTAAATAAAATATTATAATTATTGTGATCTTGAGTTTTATTACAATCTTTTAACAAATTATAACAAAAGTCACGTTTATTTTTTGACAATATTTTGTTGTAGCGTATGTTACACGATGTTATAAAATGTTATCGTGTAACACAATGTTTTAAAACGTTATATAACTTCTGTCTGGGAGCACCTTTAGAATATTAATTTTGTCAATATAACTACATATTATGTTATTTTATTTGATGATTTGATCTAGAACACGTGGAATCAGTTCCTCAGGTAATCCTTACTCCGAGTTGTAATTAGGCGTAGGTTTAAGTAACATAAATACATAATTGGTTTGATGTGTTTACGACGAACATGGTACTTAGCGACTGAATTAGTTAACAATTTGATAAACCAATATCTTACTAATGACATATTTGATAGAACTTAGAAGTAAATATCTACAAGGATTAGAGATTATGTCGCGTGATTTGAATCAACAGTATGAAGGGCTGTTTCAGCGTCAGCAAGAATCATTTTGTGTGTGCAATGAAAACTAAGACTGGTGCAGCTATTTTGTGTCATCTTTGTGCTTCGCATCCTTTGACTGTCTGAAATTATGTCAGGTTAGTATATTAGCATCCCCCTATCTTTTACTTAGTTTTCTACTAGTCGCGCTTTGCTTCTAAATTACAACCAAACTTCAAAATACTACAATATGCTTATAGTTTTCCCTATCTATCGCTCTTCAGGTTAATGGGATGTCTAATAGTTATTACGAGTTATTGAACCAATAATTTTCAGAATCAGTGTGTAATAAAGCAAAAAACTTAAATTACATCGTCTTTAGCAAAAGCACTATAAATTGTGGCCACTGAAACATTACCAAAGATATATTTGGCAGAACGCCAGGCGGGTAGCGGGTTCGATGCCAGGATGGTTTCATCTACTAACGACCACCTGATCTCGCGAGTTCTAAGCTTTGTTAGATCCTGTTGCATCGTGATAAATGATCTTTGAAGATATTGGATTTATGCAAGCAATAAATATATTCGGCATTACGTATTCAAAATTCTGCAATCTGCATGCTGGCATATTGGAATTTTATAGGATTCGTTATTATAAAATTGTAGAAAACTATTTATAGATTTGCAACAAATTAGTCGGTTTCAAAAAATAATCGTCGCGTCGCGTCGGTGTGCTTTGAAATTCAAATTAATCCTTCGATCGCGGATTCTTGGAAATCTATTGTTATTCTATTGTCGTCGCGATCACCGGTGCTCTTATGGGGCTTGAAGGATTAAAAACTAAAAATTCGTTTACACAACATTGTCAATTTACTGGTGGTTATTACTTAATACCAAAGGTTGAATAAGGTAATAATAATATTATAACCTTAAAATTTCAATTCATGAACGTTAATACATTAACTTTTAACACAGAGGCAGGGGCTGTAGACAAAATTCAATATACAATAAACAAGATTTACAAGTTACAGCTGATGTTGCAATTCTTAAGCTAATTATTCAAAATCTTTAACGGAACTCAACAAATTTCAACCGAGTTAAAGTCTCGGAGAGTCTAATAAGTCGTACTCTTCCAATTCAATTTGGGAGCCGAACACCTTAAATAATCTTACGATTACAATATAGGCGTTATGGTCCACAACAAGGGATGAGCACAAAAGTTGATATAAAAATATGATGAAAGTTGTATGAAATTTTGTAAGTTTAGTTTCGTTGTTAGGGCCATACTGAGTAATTGAGTCGCACGATACTGTAACAATAAAATATACCATTCATTAGATTTTTTCGTTTCCCTTGATAATGACAGATTTACCTCCGCGATTGAGACTGCCTACATAATATTATCAGATATTATAAAGGAACACTAATAGTACATTTGTAGTTACAAAAGACAACAATTTCTTGCTCACAAGAGCTCGAGGGCGAGACCTTAGAAAGGCAGGCATGACAAAGTTAATAAAGTAAGTTGTTTTAGGTATAATTTAGTTCATTTGAACAAATTCAAGTGGTAGTGGTAATCGTACTCTGTCATTATGTATTAGTATATTATTATATTCTGCATTGAAAAAAGAAGGTAAAAACAACAGTTATTTTGAACTGTACCGTAACTGTTTGATAGCTGGATATCTTCCAAGGTGGACGCTTCACAATCGCGCGGAGAGGGTTTAGTGTATTACTTCCTTTCGTAGTTGTTTTAAAATTTGTGAGTTGCTTTAGGAAGTGTGTGCGATTTGGCACCGGTATCGACTTGGTATATCGCAATATTGCACTTCGTATTTATCACTTTTTATCGTTCGGTTTTTGTACGTTTTTCCTTCGTTATTGTTTCCTTTGTCGGTTGTATGTGGGATATTATTTTTAGATACCTTTGCGATTTTAGATTTAACTGTTACTAATTGTTTGTTGTGAAGTTACATATATTACCCGTATCTTCCTTTGCACATCAATTTGTTTGTATTTAGAGTTTCTAAACACACCAAAGAATAATAAATAATAATTTATATATTTTTTTATTTATATAAACGGATTTACATAAGTTTTTTTTATGTCCGTTTACTAAATTTTTATCCTTTGTTCTTTTACCAAAACTTATCTAGCATCTTCAAGACAAATTTAATCGTTTAGTCGTTTCAGCCTGAAGAGGATACTGATAGAGAAAATTTTTCGTAAACCTAATTCATCATACATTTATATCATGTACGCATTTAAATTGCCGTTCTTACATTAAAATGCCAAGTAGCAATGATCCCACCAAAGGATCCCACTTAAGTTACACAAAAGCAACAAATACCATAATATCACAATTCACAATAGACATAACGAACCAGTAGGCCAACTTCAAACAAGCTGACAAATCATCGCGGCTATCCCTATAAGCATGTTATGAACGGCTAAGTACAAGTATGCCGGCCGGCCGATATGTGCTTACTACCGCGTCAAACGTATTTTCTGGAAGACTTCTAAGTCGACTTCTCGTTCCTTCTGTTCATTGTGATTTGTGACCATATTATGGTCAAAACTAACTCAATTCAATAACACGAATAATGTTATAAATACGCATCAAAAGTACTTAACCCCAACCCCAACCCACATAACGCAAAGTACACTTAGATCACCTTCGTGGGGACATTAATCTTTGCCGCCAGAGACGTGAAACATTCATAATGATTTTACGACAGTGGGTGGATTATTCATATTCATCTCTTCTACATTATGCACGGAGTATTAACTGGTGTTCGAAATTTGAATCGTGCAAAGTACTTTGGCAGTTTATCAAAATATTAATCCTTGTAATGAAACATCCGTGTTGAATTTAAGGACGTTTTCAACACATTAGTTTAATTTTGTGAAGCCTAAATTGAGGTGCAATTTGTAACATAGAATATAAGACACAAAAAAATTGCAGTTGATGGTTAATAAAACAATATAATATAATTAGTAATTACCACAATTATGCATATTGAATTTCTGATTATGTACTTAAATCAAGCTGGTTTTCATATTACTCAGTCTCTTGGTTTTTTACGAAAGAGCATCATTGAAAGATTTAATAAAAACAGTCATCTGTAGAATATCCGGATTGTTACAATATTTTATCGAGCAGGAATAGCACGTTTGCCATGATAACATTTCTATGTGCTTTCCCGAAACCTTAAGTCTATATCAAATATCGAAATCGCTTTATTGATTTAAGCATAAAAGACAAACAAGCAAACGCCGATAATAGTATAAATGCTCGAAATAAGAGGTTGCTTATATTTAAGTACGACTTAATCACGTTAGAAAATCCATAGCTATTTTTGGGGATCGGTAATCCCCATCCCCCGTCATCTTTATCCCGATACGTATTAGGTGTGTCAGAATCAGACGGGATACGATTCTCGTTGTGGGTTTGGCATGTTGATAGAATAATCTCGCGCTAAATACTTTTCTGTTTCTAGGATACTTTTATTTATTATACTTGACCTTGAGTAAGCTTGAGTCTCAGACCGTATAAAAGTAGAGTTCTGTGAATAAAGATGCTCCCAGACAGCAGTTATATAACGTTATAAAACATTGTGTAACACTATAACATTTTATAACAGCGTGTAACATACGCCACAACATAATATTATTGTCAAGAAATTAACGTACTTTTTGTTAAAATTTGTAAAAAAAGTTAGACAACAATGTTTTCTAACGTACTTATATATAACTGCTGTGTGGGAGCACCTCAAGAAAGTGTAGCCTGTATTCAGATGCGAAAACTACGAGTAAGCACTTGCAATTAAACTTGATCGATTTCGATGAAATCTAGTACGGAGATGATTGAAGTCCCGGGAAACTATAAAGCACGAGTTTGTTACAAAAATGCACGGATACTGTGCGATCAATAATTTCTATACACACAAAGTTATTGCTAACTTCTCATAAATATTATGACTTACAACATTCTTGATGATATAATATTATTATTATTGAAAAAACCTCTAAATAATAACTGTATGCCATTATTGCTTCCAGGGTAGACTTCAGAAACGGTCCACCAGTGCATTGGGCCGTCGCGGGGGAGTTCGGTGCACGTGCGCACTTCGTGCTGAACGAGTCAGACCCCTCGTCTGCTCATCTCGCCGTGGCGCAAGTCGCGAGATACGACGAGGGGTTATACCGATGTAGGATAGACTACATCGACTCCCCGACTAGGAATTATAAAGTTAATTTGACTGTTATTGGTAAGTTAGTGAAATCGAGTGGAAATATTCTTTTACAAGTTGATTTCTTATTAATTCAATGGTTGTACCGTAGGGTGGAAACTTATGTTTAACCTATCAAGCCCTATAGGGACACCGGTGACCGCGACAACAATAGAATAACAATAGACTTCCAAGAATCCGCGATCGAAGGATTAACATTCATAAAATACGATCTTCTTGCATGATTTCCGTTACATTTACTAATTACCGAGACTTTATAAGGGAAAATAAATCGGGAAAGGACATGACACCGTTTTCATCGCGGAGAAGTGTATGATTCCTGCGCGATAAAGACGTAGAATTTCAGACGGCATCTAAAATAATAGAAATAATTATTTTAATGAAAACAAAATTTAATTGTTTATTATTTTACAGTCCCACCCGATGCTCCTCGAATATACGACTCTGAGGGGAAGGAAATCGTGGGCGCCGTAGCTGGGCCTTTTCGAGAAGGCCAAGAACTGCTTCTCTCCTGCCAAGCCTCCGGCGGTAAGCACAGAGTTTCACACATAATTTCCAGTACGCAAAGTAAATTTTTGTCCGAAATATCATTATATGTCGAATTTCGCATTCGACTGTTTCAAGTTAGGACTTGCGCACACATAATTTAAGCCGTCGTGACAGTCGATTTTTCATCGTATTTACTGGATAAAAATACGGGTATAACGACCAAAATGATTTCACTCGTTACGCAAACATTCGTTTTCGCATTTATTTTATGTTTCACAGTATTTAGCGTCGTTTACATATATTTCAACTGCGAAACACATGTTTCAAAATAAATCAACGATGTTTCATAAACGTTTGATCCGTAGATACATTTCATTTTTATATATTTAGCTATCATTCATCAATGTATTTAGACTACAATTTATTTTAGCGTACCATCGAGGAAATTAATTACTAGGCAATTTACAGGGCAACGTCATATTTTGGTCGGATCATGTCAATTCAATGTTAATTATTGTGATCTGTCGGCTGGGTTTCACGTAACGCCACAGAATATATATTAGTTGTACCAAGTAACGCGACCTAACTACGTAGGTCCCTATCTGCCTAGGAATCAACTTCTCTGATAGTTCAATGTTTGTACCGTCTTAAAAGTAAATTGCTCGTGAGCGCACAGCCTTAGTTATTGCTAAAGCTCGCTCCCCTCATACGAGCAATTCATTGTTTATTTTCCATTAACAATTCTATTATCAAAATACCGAGTTAAAACGTTCTAAAACGCCGGAGCTCGGGTAAACAATTGTATTTTCAACAGGGAAGCCTCCGCCCGACGTTTCGTGGTATCGGGGCGAGGATCGTCTGGCCGTGACCAAAGATGGATCGGTGTGTCAACTTCATCTGCCTTCGCTATCAAGAGAGATGGCCGGCACGAAGTTACAGTGTAGAGTCCAACCGCCGCTCCTCAGACCGCAGTTCAGAGACGTCACTATTAAATTGTACCGTAAGTTCCCAAGTGGCCGTTCAGATGGAGAATTTATTTTGCTGCGGATTTGTAAAGGGACCCGAGCTTCACTGCCGCAGATTAATTTCGCATTCCAAAAGGCCTAAACATTACTCTTGGAGAAAATGTATGGGATATGATAATAATATACTACGCCGCTGAGTGACGTATAATTTGAGACGCCTTGTTCCTAATTGCTATACAATATTAATTTGAAACCTTGACGCGTAAGTTAACGAAAGCAAAGCTGAGAGGGTTGTTCGTTTTTGCCAACTTATTAAGCAATACTTAAAATGGAGATTTAAGATTGGTGGAGTCTCATTTTATAAATAACATATTACTTAGATAATAATCAAAGAAAGCCCTGACAACAGTCAATTTCTTAAAAATCAAAAGCTTTATCACAAACTTGCTAATTGGGAAAACTTTATTGCTTACTTTCTGCAAACACCCAATTAAAAGTTTTTATTTACTGAATTTTTTATTATTATCTTGAATGTTATTTTTCATTTACATAAGCATGAATAAGTGTGACTTTCCCCATTTAACTTTGTACATTATTATCTTTTTCTTTGTGAGGTGAAAAGTCTTTTTTAAAAAGAAATTCCGTTGTTTTATTTTAACAGTTCTATAAGTTAGTTAAAACTATGCATGGATAAAAAAACAACATTCAATTATAATTCTTTAACCGTGGATTAGGCTGCGTCGTTGGAACATATAATAATGCAGTTTCATGATACAACGAAGTCTATATAATATTATGAATAGTCCAATAGAATCACTGCCCTTAGCAATGTTATACAAATGAAGCTATTGGTTCTCAAAAACACATTCCTCGTATCGTTACTCCGGTGAAAACCGCATCTAGGGCGTTTTCACACTACGACCAAAGTCCAAACGGAATCCTATCCAAACCCGAGATTCACATATGACGGAGAGAAGTGAGGTATCCGAAGCCGGATTTAGCGCGTATGTTATAATAGAAATACTCGTAGTTCTACTTTGACCGCATTTTCAGGGGTCCTTATCAGGCGTAGTGCGAAAGCGCCCAGGGAGCGTTTTGTCTTTTGCGAGGAGTGTGATTTTGATAACCAATGGAATCGCTTCTTGTGCATGACCTCGCAGAGCACAGTGATTCTGTTGGATCTTATGGCGGCTTTACACACTCGAGAGGATCCTCTCGCGAGGAAAACCAGAGCAAGCATGTACGGCCACATGCTTGCTCTGGTTTTCCTCGCGAGAGCCCACGAGACGAGGACAAGAGCGCCCTATACACACTCGCGCTCGGCCTTTCTCGGGGTGTCTCGTCGAGTGTGTACAGCCACCATCAAATGTATTATCTTGTTTTCCAGTCAAACCGCAGTTCGTCCGCGTGTCTGGCGGCGGGGCGACCCGCGCCGGCCATGAGCGGTCGTTTGTCTGCACGACCCGCGGCTCCAAACCGCCCCCCAACATCGACTGGTTCATTAATTCACAACGGATCGACTCCACACTAACGCAGGTATAATTGATTGAAACTAACCCTTCGGGGTACATTGTGGTACGACTGGGCGGTTCCTGGATGTAAAGCCAAATCCCAAACACCCACGCATAAGGGATATGTCCCCAACCTTCGTGGATTCAATTTTTTCACTTTACGTTGTCTTAACCTAATGCGTATACGGCAAATTAATCTCGGCAATTTCCTGAGTATAATATTTATTATGTACTAGAAACATAACTCTCTGTTTTTACTAGTAAGTTATTAATGAGCCTGGTATGTCATAACTAAAACGTACTATTTGTACCAGTTCCGTTCTAAACTCTTTGAAAAAGAGTATAACCGTTTATTCCGTATCTTTAAAGATGCTTGAACTGCACTTATCAAGCTGGAACGGGTTCGTAGATCCGCTATTCAGTGAGCTATTTCGGAAAATATGAACTAATCAAAATTCAAGTGTCATGCAGTCATGCAGATGTACGGTCGGAGCGCACGTAATCCATATGCAATGGATAAAACTCATTGAATTAGCCCGAGCCGTATAGCCAGTCGACTAGAGATGTCAATAGAGATTGCGCCGCATACCGAATCTGTAGATCAAATATCCAGGTAGAGCATTCGTCTCTCGAATTGAGGTCTTTTTACACGTATTACATTTGTTGTGTCCGACAAATCGTACACGGAAAAATAACGTTAGTTTTGTTAAATTCCGAAAATGTAAGACAAAATTGCGTTAAGAGTAAGAGAATCAAGAATATTAAATCATCCCACGATTTTTTGACGTGATAACGTCTTATAATTCGATATGGGGTGCGCGCCCGAAAAACATGACAGTTCATGCGGCGTTACCTCGCTGACAGCTCTGAGCCGTTCCATTTACACTCTCAAGTCTCTCAACAACCGTAAGGCCCACCTGGGTCGCGCTCTTTGTTTCGATTATATTACGTATTTCGATGACTTAAAGAATACTTTTGTATGAAGAAGTTTGGTTAGTTATGACCTTTGATACATTGACCACACTCTGAATGAAAAATAAATAAACAATCTGTGAGCTATTAGTATTATTTCGGCAATTCAAAATTATGCTCTATTTCTTACGTGTCAAGGTATGACTTAATATATGAAGAATAAAGTATTCGTTTATTTCTTCTGAACAAGTCACTAATTATAGTTTCGAAAGTTTAAAATTGAGAAACTAATATTACATCGGACTAAATACTATATTATGATGGCTTGATAGATAGAAAATTTAACATATATTATAATGTAGTTCACACAAACATAAAATATGGATTGTATGTAAGGATATTACATTAATTTTACAAAGAGGGTAGGCCGGGCGCCATTTTTTTTGCACATTGACCTGCCAACTTTTTTGCATAGATTTTTCCCGGAACTGAGGGGTTAAGGCTATGACGTTGTCACGTTCAACTTTCGTCAGTAAATCGACTTTACAGACAACCGATTTTTTTGTAAATATAAGGTTTGCAGAATATGAGCTCGTGCAATTCAATGAAATGCTTACATCAAACTTAGTGCGTGTGACTATACTTACTAGCTTCTTTCAGTAGTTCTAATGACAACTTCATAGTAAGTGCCGCATACAGTATGAGCTTGGTGCGTAGAAAATAGTTTTCGCATATCATATTTATTGCCATCCCTACGGTCAACTCTAATGGCACTCCGTTATGCTCTAATATCCTCTAACCTCGCTATTGTATTTGGCCCTGTTAAAAGTTTTTGACGCTGGAATACAAACCTGTTAAAAATATAGCACGTTTACTAAAAACCGTTACATTGTTAAACCTATTTTTCAATATATTTTAGTTAAAACTAGGTATATCTCAATTTACAAAATGAACAATTGTAGTTTTGTGCAATTGCGGAATATATGATATTTGCCGGCATTAAACGATATTTTTTGCTGACTGTTTATTGACTTGATTGACAGGTAGAAGTTGATGGGGAGGTGACGAAGAGTATTCTGACATGGCGCGTCAGGAGAGAAGACAGCGGGAGATCTCTTGTCTGCAGAGTCTCCAACCCCTGGTTTCCAGCCTACACCCTAGAAGACGTACTTACATTGGAAGTTCTTTGTAAGTACCTTTGGTTTGAAAATATCCATGCGTCGAATATATAACCTCCACCTCTAAATAAAAGTGGGCATCAAGAAATAGCGCGAAATCTATCACAGTACTATGACTGGCTCAATTTTTCGTATTATGCCACTTATCCTATTAGGCTACTAATGCTCGGTTTCTTACGCCCCATTTCACCAACGACTGTTAAAGTTAATGCTAGAATTAGTATCACGTGGTGAAATTGAGCCTCAGGCTTTTTAAAAAAAGTTTTACTTTTTCAACGTTGATATTTGATGGTAGCCAATAGCAATCACTATTGAACAGATTAACCCCGGTTAAAATTACTCAGAAACCAGACATAAAATAAGTTTATTTATTAAAGCTCAAGCTTGGTGATATTAGCGCCATCCTTCATGTAGTGTTTTATGCGCCGGCTCGCTATTAAGCCGAGAATGTAAAACTTCGTTAATTTATTGTTCATATATTTTATTGTACACATACGGGCGCCGTTCGTTTTAAGAGCAGTAAACAAATTCTAGCAGCGCATAAAACAGAATTATTAAGCTTATGATTTTTTTTCATTCAAGTAAAGAAAATCTTGAGATTAGCTACGTTAGCTTTACATAATATATTAACATCATATAATATGCTATACTTATGCAACAACTTTTTTTGATATCATAATAAAAATAATATCTAGACACGCGGTAGCGTGTCAAGCCAAGTTCCAGCATAACAGAATGTCGAGCAGCACCGTGTGTAATATTACAGGAACCATTTGCAGCTACTTTTAACCCTCTCATAATTCAGAAACTATTTCACATAAACGTTTCAAATTTGGCTCATATAATGAGACTTGCAAGATAACTACATGCTCTAAATTTCATAAGCACAGCTCAAACGGTTATTAAGATATTAATGTCCGAAAATCTACATTTTTATTACTGACTGACTGACTGACTGACATATAGATCAAAATTCTAACCCACTTCCAGATGACCTAGAAGGCTGAAATTTTGAATCCAGCTCGGTAATTGTGCGAAAGCGTAGGGAAAAATCAGAAAATAAAAAAAATCGGTCAAGTGCGAGTCGGACAGAGCGAAAATAGGCAAAAATTGTGTTTTTTTGTATGGAGACCCCCCTTTAATATTTATTTTATTTTACTTTTATTAAACATTATGAAAATAAAAATATAATTAAAGATTTTGTGAAATTTTCAAGTATCTACCGGCTGCCATTATTGATTTTGAGCAAAAAAGGCCAAAAAATCACATTTATTGTATGGGAGCTCCCCGTAAATATTTATTTGTGAAGTGAAAAAACTTTAGGAAATTAATAGAAGGTGACTTAATGAAGTGTGTCTGTCTGTCTGTTACCTCTTCACGCCCAAATTGCTTGTACCGATTGTTCTTGGTATGGAGATATAGTTTGAGTCCCGGGAATATACATAGAATTCCTATATATAGTCCGTCTGTCCGTCCGTCCGTCCGTCCGTCCGTCCGTCCGTCTGTCCATCCGTCCGTCCATTTGTCTGTATGTTTGTTAGACAGCTATAATAATAACTACTTTACTTCCGCACAATAAGGCTAATACCTATAGTTAATGGTTGGAAATACACTTGTGTTATACCGTATTATTCCAAGGCCTCCTGATGGTAGTTGCTTTGTCCATTCGCTTGAATTTTCTTTGTTTTATTCGTCTGATACTCAACAAGGCTCAGGGACTGTTTCACTACTTCCTGATAAGGCTATCCACCACTTAACTTGACTGAATCTGTCAAATAAGCCTATCTGGCACCTTATCAGGAAGTGGTGAAACAGGCCCTTAGGGGCTATTTCCCCACTTCCTGATTAGTTTCAGATAGGCTATCCACAACTTATCTGACAGATGAAGGATCTGTCAGTTAAGTTTCAGATAGGCTATCCACAATTTATCTGACAGATGAAGTATCTGCCAGATAAGTTACGGAAAGCATATCCGACACTCGTCGGGAAGTGGTGAAACAACACCTTAAGGTTGCGATTGAATGTAGTCAAATATTATGTATTTTTGAACTGGGAAGATTAAGATGTCTACTGTCTACCCTTGCTCGTAAAGTTTTCTTTACAAAAAGTAATGATATCCCACCAAAAACATAAAATATGTAAAAATGGAAAGCCAAGTTCCATACAAACATTATTCTTGTCTATGGACTTCGCCGTAAAAAGGATGGAGATCTAAACGAGTGCCAAGTTCCATGGAAAAATGAAATATGTATGTATAGGAACCAAATAACATTATGAACAATTTATAATAGAGTCTATTTCTTTGCTTTATTGAATATATTATATAACAATTAATGTTATTTAAATAATGTGAGATCTTAAACTAGATTAGATTTGACTTGGCTAGTTTTCATCAGAATTAAAATGTTCAATAACTTAATGAAATGACTGATGTAATGAAAACTGGCCAAGTTAGATCTAATCTAGTTTAAGATCTCACATTATTTAAATAACATTAATTGTTATAGATATTCAATAAAGCAAAGAAATAGACTCTATTATTTGTTCTTAATGTTATTTGGTTCCTATACATACATATTTCGTTTTCCCATGGAACTTGGCACTCATTTAGATCTCCATCCTTTTTACGGCGAAGTCCATAGACTAGAACTTGGCTTTCCATTTTTACATATTTTATGTTTTTGGTGGGATTGTTATTACGTCAGATGTCAACAGTAACAATATTATGTAATTTGACAATGAAATACACATCAATCCAATTCATGAATAAACTTCTCCAAAAAATATGTATTAAAACTATAATATTAAAACTATAATAAATAGTATTAAAACTATAACTCCCACACCGGTTTCGGTGACGGTGGCTGGTTTCATTGAAACCAGGCCAGTACGCAGGAGTAATTTTATAGTGCCCAAGTGTGTGCGCAGTACACAAGAGTACTCTCTATTCCTTTTATCTACCAAGTGGGACGGACGACCGACACGACTGGCGAGAGATCAGGCGCAGGACCGAGTTTTTACATGTCCATCCGACGTATGGATCGTCTTACTTGTCAGACAATCAGGTGATCAGCATGCATTGTACTAACCAAAATTAGAAATTATATTAATCCTTTAAGCCCCATAAGAGCACCGGTGATCGCGACAACAATAGAATACAATAGAATTTCCAAGAATCCGCGATCGAAGGATTAAAACTACAGTAATTGGTACAATACGCGGGCAAAAATATGAGCTGAAAGTTATCACGTACGGTGATGGAACACCTGGAAATAGAATGTCCGAAGGGATTCCTCGTTATTTATTCACTTGCTCGCACAAAGTGAAAAGACACATTGTATTTCTATTTAAAAACGTTTCATCTTGAACATGGTGCAAACTACGCCACAGTATTGCTGTATTTTTACTACGTAATTGCATTTTTATTAAGCTGAAAGCAGTTTGCATAAGTTAGTATTTTATTACTTTAAATATTCATTACTAATGTTACTGATAAGTTACTAGATGACGCCCGCAACTCCGTTGCGCCAAAACTCATTTATCATGCGGGAACCGTACATTTTTCCGGGATGAAAAGTATCCGATGTCCTTCCCCGTGACTCAAAGTATTTCCATGCCAAATTTCAGCAAAATCGGTTCGGCGGTTTGTGCGGGTAACAGACAGACAGACAGATAGACTTTCGCATTTATAATATTAGTATGTATAACAAAGTATGTATATCTATCATTATGTCTGTTACCTCTTCACGCGTTTTACCGCTGAAACGAATTAGTTGAAATGTAACTGCGCTAATAACAACAATAAATAGGGTAAAATTTTAGTACACAGACAGCGATAAATATAATATTATGACAACGCAATACAATCAATGAAAAATCCGATTTAACTATGTAAATAATAATCTACTTTTTTAGCCATAAATAAAGACAATGCACCGACGAAAGTTCACCTAAAGTGAACAATTACATAGAGCTTTTTTAAGTTAGACAATACATCGAAAGCTCGGCGAGATAAAGCGCGTTCCGCTCGGCAAGCTTGTGCCAACTTCCACGTTATCTATCTGAAAATACGTTATGTATTTTGAATACACACTTTTGACGTGACAACGTCTTATAATTCGATATGGGCTGCGCGCTCGAAAAAACATGACGCAATATGCGGCGTTACCTCGCTCTGAGGCGTTCCATTTGAGTTGTTTAGCAGAAATGTACAGTCGGGGAAAATTGTGCTAAGCAGAAATGTACAGTCGGGGAAATGAGTTGTTTAGCAGAAATGTACAGTCAGGGAAATGAGTTGTTTAGCAGAAATGTACAGTCGGAGAAAATTGTGCTAAGCTGAAATGTACAGTCGGGGAAATGAGTTGTTTAGCAGAAATGTACAGTTGGGGAAAATTGTGCTAAGCAGAAATGTACAGTAAGGGAAATGAGTTGTTTAGCAGAAATGTACAGTCGGGGAAATGAGTTGTTTAGCAGAAATGTACAGTCGGGGAAAATTGTGCTAAGCAGAAATGTACAGTCGGGGAAATGAGTTTTGACGTGACAACATCTTATGATTCGATGGAGCCGGCTGCACGCACGAAAAAACATGACTCATGTGGCGTTACCTCGCTCTGAGGCGTTCCATTTAAGGCTTGAAGTGCAAGCGAGAGCGCGGAACGAGCGACAAAGAGGCACGTTGTCACGTTCAACTATCGTCAGTAAACCGACTTTACAGACAACCGTTTTTTTTTTTAATTTAATTTTCTAAATGACTTACGTTTGAGGAGTTCGTGGACACTTACATATTATTAAGTGTTTTAGGACAGCGTTGGCGTCATCATAGACCACGGAACTAATTACACAATAGACATAACTACCAGTAGTTCAACTGCAAAGAAACGGACAGGTTTCAATATCTGTCAAATTCGTCGGGTTTCACTAGGATTATGAACGGAATGTGCCTCGCGCTGGCTGATATAATTTATTTTTAAATATTTAAAATAAAGATTTCAAAATTGGATTCTGACAATTTTAAGCGCATGTGCCAAAACACCAACAACAATACGACCAAAGAGGAACACGTCCAGCGAATATGTCATAGTTTTAAATTCGTAGGTAACAAGTTAACAACCCTAGCGACGATTTTCGTCATAATACGTCAAATTTAAAAATTTCAACATCAGTTCTAAGTCGGCATACTCTATAATTCTGTCTACTCTGCTAATTAGCTCCGGCCCATAGACTAGTCTGTGCCGTCACATTACGGCAATAAATTAACGGTGTAACTTAACAGCTAATAACTAATACCTAATGGCCTCGCAAATCGGATACATAATAAGTAATTATTATGACCAGCATTTGAAAACTGTTCCTTTTCGCATCCGGGAGTGCCGGCAGAAGTGAAAACTTGATCATTAACGTTGTGCATTATTTTTTTTAACATCGTTTTTTTTAATTAATCGAAACCCTTACAATCGATTAAATTTTTAACCCATTTTTTATAAAAATCAATTTTAAAAAAATCGCTTTTTTATTAATCGAAACCCTTACAATTTTTTTAAACCATTTTTTATGAAAATCGATTTTTAAAAATTCGATTTTTTAATTAATCGAAACCTTTACAATTTTTTTAACCCATTTTTTATGAAAATCGATTTTAAAAATCGATAATCGAAAAAAAACAATCGACAAAAAATATCGACAATCGAAAAAAAACAATCGATTGTTCGATTAATCGATTTCGATGTTATAACACTACTCTCCAACCGTCTTACGGTTTTTCGATCAGCACGAGAATCTGACGTGAGTTTCACAGTTTTTACCCTTCCCACAAAAGTGCTCAACGCCGCTAAGAAGTTTTCACTTCAAAAACTTACTTACAATTTTAAAAATATCACAGAAACATAATAATATAAGTTACAATATTATTATTTATAAGGAATGTACCAAATCAAATTATATCATTGTACACAGTCGTAAAGTTTTCTTATTGTATTAAGGGACTCTTTTCAAATAATAAATTTTCCAAAACCCTCCAAAAGAGGCATCCCTCGTGATTTTCTTTATATAAGTTTATAATATACGCCCGTACTAAGCATCTAGTGTATGTGTCGTGAGTTAAATCCTTAGGGCATTATGCGATTTGCTTGGCAAACTTCCGTGTAATTTCCTCCTCGGCTTTTTAAAGATTTCGCCGGCGTTTTTTCTGTTGTAATTAATTTTACGCTGTAATAAATTCAGGTTTTCTTGGTATCACGTGAGCCAGCAACATGAAAAAACAAAAATTTTCCAACTTATGATGGTTTTCTTTGAAATTACTCATCTATTTTTAAAGCTTTTTATTTTAATGAGTAGGTATTTAAAAATAATTTTATTGTTCTTTAATTAACATTCTTGATGCAGTTAATGAGTAACAATAAAAATTTTGCAATTTATAACATATCTAATGTGAAGATTTTTATGACTCTAGAAGTAACTTATACCTACACCTTAATGTTTACAATTTTGGCTTTTAAACTCTCTTTTATAGATCTTAAACTGAAACCCTAAAGCCCTTAATTTGCCCTTTTTTATCTGGACAACTTAATTGGTCCGGTTTATCTTATCCTATAGGATAAAACCTGCAGGCTAGGTGGCCGTATAAAGCTAAATTAAAGTAATAAACCGTGATAAAGGAGCCAATAACGTATCATAGTTGCACTATCAAAGGCGAGTTACATTGTTGAGTCGGGAGTAACGCTGGGAACTAATTGACATAATACGTATAAGCTATGTCCACATTATGCAATTTCATCTTCAATTTTCGTCATCTTCTTTTCATTCAACTTTCGTTTGGCATATTCAATAATTGAATGCGTCAAAATCCACCCGCGTTGAAAGAAAAGTGTCATAGCGAGCGCTACGATTTCAACGCGCGTCACGGGCATGCCTCACGTTCGCTGTTGACTGCGCTATAACGCACGCCCTTGATGAACAAAAAAAGGCCAGTGTGGACAAAGCTATAGAGTCATCTGTCGAATTCACTCGTAAACTTAGGGCCTTTTTCACCACTTCCTGATAAAGTGGCGGATAGGCTATCTACAACTTATTTGAAAATTCTCCATGCTCTATCTGTCAAGTGGTGGATAGCCTATCCGGCACTTATCAGAAAGTGGTGAAACAGGCCTTTAGTATGTTTTACATTTTACACGGTGTAACAAAATAAAGTAATAATACTTTAGAGTTTAGGGTATGTAATGTGTCCCTTACAAAATACAGAGGGCTCATACAGACACTAAAGTATTCTGTATTATCACTTTGTTTTGTTACGCTCTGTATAACGTCTTCACGGTTCAGTGGTTGTCAGAACGTAGATGTATACCTGAAGGTTATGGGTTCGTTTGTTTTCAAGTTTGGGTAGGACAATACAGGCTGATCATCAAAAGGACATGTAAAATATAGGTCCTGCGCCCTATCTTCCGCCAGTCGTGTTAGTCATCCGTCCGGCTGTGTTATCAGAGTATTAAGGATGAAAGAGTGCTCTTGCATACTGCACACAAATTACATTATAACTTTGCCCCTAAAACTAGGCGATTATGAACGTGTAGAGAAGTATATTCATCAATAATTGCCCATGCTCGATGACGATTGCGCTTACATTTAGACAGCTACGCAATTATGGCGGCAATCGAGGCGTGGCAATTTGTCTAAAGACCTACCTACGTTATTGCCAACGTAGGTCTTTAGACAAAGACTAGGTATTACAAAAGGACAGCAGCTCTTATGTAAGTCTTTCTATATCATAGGTTTTGCGTTGATTTTCGAAGATCATTGCGTAGATCATAAATATTATTTTTCCAAAGAGATTTATGACAAACACTACTTACTGCTACATAAAGCAGGTCAAATGAAACAAAAGCGTTGCAATACAATATGCACAATGCATGAACATTAGGATGCACCGTTAATCTCGTTTGACAAAATATTTTAGGCAAATGGGTTGTACCGTTGAAAACGCACGAAAAACTCAACTGTAAACTTAATGCACGTACTGAACAATAAACAGAAACTTTGTGAACAAACAACGTAATAATCGCACCACTGCATACTTCAAACTAGGGCTGCCACGTGTTGGAAAATATAATTATAATTTTCCTAATGATTTAAGAAATAAGTACATACAACAATTATTATTTATTGAAAATTTCGTAAAAATGTTCTTTAGATAACTGGTTTATTATTATAGGTAAACTATAGTGATAATCTAATATATAAAATTCGCGTGGTGTGCGTGGTTGAACTCCTCTGAAACGGCCCGACCAATTTTCGTGAATCTTAGCGAGCATATCGGCTAGGGTTGAGAATCGGACAACATCTACTTTGCGACGGGATAGTGATGGACGTTGCCATGGTGACATACTTATTTAGTCACTTCGATAAAATAATATGGGCGAAATACTTTATATGGCAAAACAACGTTGCCGAGACAGCTAGTATAATAAAATAATCTTAAACTTCATTGTCGACTTGATGTACTGAGGCATTAATCCTTCGATCGCGGATTCTCGGAAATTCTATTGTATTCTATTGTTGTCGTCACCGGTGCTTTTATGGGCCTTGAAGGATTAAATTAAAAAGTACCCACTTTCCGAGCTAGAAATTTCCTTCATTGTATTATCGATTCTTTTTCTAATCTAATCAAATAAATTCATAAATTATAAACTCGAAGAGTAAGCAAAAATCCTGGATTAACATTTTTATAATATTTCAGTAGCCCTACAGGACTGATACAAAATTTGTCAACTCGTGCTCTGAATGAACAATTCGCTGTCTGCTCCGATGGGAACTAGTTTTGAGTTTGCCGAATATTCTGGCGATATTATCTTTTTATCATTCTATTTGCAAAGCCACTCCGTGACTAGACGCTACCAAGTTATAGGAGAATTTACTTATCGAATATACTTTAACTATCATTTATAAGATATTTGCCAGAGATAAGCAGATAAAAGTAACTACGTACGTCTTTGCAGTTGGCTCATTAACAATTTAAAGTATTTCTACTTCATCAGTTGATACAAAATCTTATCCCTTCTTTTGTCCCCTAAGAGGGGTGGGGGGAAAATTCTTATACGCCTGATGTTAAGTTGGAAAACACAGTAAATAATATGAAGTAAGTCCATTCGAGAAAAAATTTGATGCAAAATCTGACCCCCTCTTTGGTCCTGTTATATCGAAAGTCGAATGGGATTATATGTATATTAAAAACGCTTAGTTTTCACTTGCATTTCATAGAATTGCAATTGGAAACTTTTGCTATTTCTTTATTTCATTTTGCGGTGTTTTTCATCAGATCGAATTGGACCTTCGTCGGGTGCAGGTCTTCTTTTAAGTTTAATATTAAGTTTTTGAATAAATAATTCCAGTTTAAATAAAAGTTTATTTTTTAAAAAGTCTCTCCGAATCCGCCAAGTAACAGTGGTGTCAGAAGTGGGATATCAGCATTTATTAAATCCGTCGTTCCGCTGGTATTCCTTAACGGTTCGCGAAAACTGAACTGAAAAGTGAAAAGAGAACTGAGTGATTAGAAAAACTATGAACCAATTCGTCTCCGGAGTGTGATTATGTCATTGTCCACTTCGTAAAAACTCAAGTACACTGTGTCTCGACAATAAGCCTTGCGTCGTAAGCCTGCAGACCAGTTCTGTACCCCTGCACCCCGACATCTCGCGCACGATAAATCCGTACCGCCGCCGTTCCTGCCGTCGTTCCTGACATTGTTCCTGCTGCTGTTTCGCCGCCGTCCCGGTCGTCGTGCTGCCGTTCCGCTGTCGCTCTCGTTGTCCCTGACGTTGGTTGCGTTTGGAAACGCGCCGCCGCTGCCTGCTGTCGCTCGCCGTGCTGCTATGCCGCTCAAGTTCCTAGTGTTCCTGCCCCTGTGAGTCAAACATATTATTATTTGTTATTGCTGCATTTCAGCTATATTTTATAATTATTATAGTGTCGTTCAATATACTTACCAAATTCCTTACCAATCTCTTATCCTTAAAGTAACAATATTATTCTTAAATTACCTACATAATATATACTAATTGAGGATTAAAATAATTTAGTAATTCTTTAAGCTAATTTTAAAATGTCGGTCGATAAAAAGGCAGAAGTCCCAGCAAGCGAACAATTCCCTATTAATGTATTATGTAATTTTATTAGTCCCTATAAAGGAGATCGTGAAACTCTAACTGCATTTATAACTAATTGTCAAAACGCCTTAGATTTAGCATCGCCATCTCAAAAGAATTTATTAAATAAATATATCTTATCGCGTCTAGAAGGCAAGGCCCAAATTGCCTGTTCGAATAAAGTTATTGAGGATTTTAATCAATTAAAAACTTTCCTTAAACAAAATTTCGGCGAAAGAAAACATTATAATCATTTATTACTAGATCTACAGTCATGTAAGCAGCAATTAAATGAACCTGTCGCACAATTTGCCCTGCGTATTGAAAGTTGCCTTACTGATTTACAATCCGAAATCTATAATTCCGAATCTCTTAAAAAAGATATCTCTGGTCGCATTGCTATGACAGAGGATTTAGCATTATTTTCATTTTCCTTAGGGTTACATTCGCGTTTAAGTAATAATGTTAGATGTAGAAGTCCTAAAAATCTAAATGACGCTATTAATATTGCCCTAGAAGAAGAAAAAATTCAAAATCTTTTATATAAAACTAATATTACAAAATCTAGGTGTAAAACCTGCGGAAGGACAGGGCATATGGAATCTGAATGTAATTATAAAGATAGACGTTTTAATCTGTCTCGTGATTTTTCAAAATTTCAAGTTCAAAGGTCATTTAATATGAATAACAATAATCAATCCAGTTCTCCGGCTTTTTGTAGATATTGTAAAAAAGACGGTCATGACATTAAAGATTGTTATAGACGGAAATATAATAATGAAAATCGTAATTCGTATAATAACCATTCTAATAATTACAATAAGTCCGCAAACGCGCATCATATTACATACGAGCCGCCGTCGCCACCGTCACCAACACCTTATGAAATTTCTTGTGAAAATGTCGGCGACAATGCTTTAAACTAAATGATCGGATTACGAAAAAGTGCCGCCGTTTTCCGACTAATTCAGGCACATTGCAAATTCCCTCTAAATATAATAATAAATTTACTCGTTTTAATACAAAATCAATGGACCAAGACACGGGTAACCAGCCCCAAAGTAGTGTCCAAAATCATTTTTCAATTGACCAAGACACGGGTAACCAGCCCCAAAGTAGTGTCCAAAATAATATTTTAATGGACAGAGCCACGGGTAACCAGTCCCAAATATGTGTCCAAAATAAAAAATCGATGGACAGAGCCACGGGTAACCAGTCCCAAATATGTGTCCAAAATCAAAAGTCAATGGGCAGAGACGCGGGTAACCAGTCCCAAATACGTGTCCAAAATCGAAAATCAATGGGCAGAGACGCGGGTAACCAGTCCCAAATACGTGTCCAAAATCTAAAATCAATGGGCAGAGACGCGGGTAACCAGTCCCAAATAAGTGTCCAATCTCATAATGAAAATCAAGTTCAATCTCAAACTCCAATTTATGAAATAAAATCTTTTATAACAAAAATATCATTGCCTCATATAGAATTAAAAACCGAATTTTCTGTCCGTCATTTACGTTTTCTTATTGATACGGGCGCAAGTATAAGTCTAATTAAAAAATCTAGTTTAAATAATAAATACATTTTGTCTCGCGAAATCATTAAAATAAAAGGAATAAATAATATCGAGCAATGCTCTGAGTCTCTAGGTACATCTCAAATTAATTTCTACTTATCTAATAATATTTATAATTATAAATTTCATATATTTAATGATGATGTAAGTTTAGAATATGACGGTATAATCGGTAGTGATTTTCTCGGTCATTTTAAAGCCAACATTAATTATGATTCTAAAACAATTAATATCTGCGGGCAAACCATGGATATGAACTATGTCCAGCCAACTTATATAATTCAAGCTCGTTCCGAAGCCGTCATCGAGTGCGCGGTATCTAATTACACACCTGAGCGTTATCCGAACAATCAAGGTTTATTATTAGATCACACTTTAAAAGATGGTATTTATTTTGCTAATAGTATTGTTACAATAAAATCAAATAAAAGATTTAATGTTTCAATTTTAAATACTACCGACTCAGCTATCGAAATTAAAGATTATTCCGTAGAGTTAAGCCCTTTTGAACAAGATAATTCTTCGTGTAATATTCCGTCTCAATCCGTAAATTCTATTTCTTATTCTAGTTCCGATAGAGTCCAAAAAGTCCTCGATCTTATTCGCTGCTCACATTTAAATCAAGAAGAAAAAGAAAGTCTTTTGGAATGTTGCTCACATTACACAGATATTTTTCATATGGAAGGTGAACCTCTTACATTTACAAGCGCGATCGAACATAATATAGATTCAGGAGACGCGCCTCCTATTCACGTAAAATCATATCGTTTCCCGGAATGTCATAAAGAAGAGGTAGATTCACAGATTCGTAAAATGCTTGACCAAAATATCATACGTCCCTCTGTTTCACCTTGGAGTGCTCCTGTATGGGTCGTCCCTAAGAAGATGGACGCTTCAGGTAAAAAGAAGTGGCGAATAGTAATAGATTATCGTAAGTTAAATGACGTCACTGTATCAGAAAGTTATCCGCTACCTCTCATCACAGATATTTTAGATCAGTTAGGACATTGTAAATATTTCAGCACCCTCGACTTGTCTAGTGGGTTTCACCAGGTTAGGATGAGCTCGAAAGACGCCCCGAAGACGGGATTCACTATAAATACAAATTCGAGTGTCTCCGGACATTACGAATTCACTAGAATGCCTTTTGGGCTGAAAAACGCCCCGGCCACATTTCAGAGACTGATGAATACGGTTCTCTCTGGTCTTCAGGGGTTGCATGCATATATATATTTAGATGACACTATTATTTATAGTCACGACCTTCAGAGTCATATTTCAAAACTTAAGTTAGTCTTTGATCGTTTAAGAAAATTTAACTTAAAATTACAACCAGACAAGTGTGAGTTTCTCAGGCGCGAAGTTGCTTATTTAGGTCACATAATCACAGACAAAGGTGTCTGTCCAAATCCGGATAAAATCAAGGCCGTAACTCAATTTCCAACTCCTAAAAATCCAAAGGATATAAAATCCTTCCTAGGCTTAGTCGGATACTATCGACGTTTTATAAATAACTTTTCACAACTCACAAAACCTTTGACATCTCTATTAAAAAACGATGCAATATTTAATTGGTCTCATCAACAAGAATTAGCTTTTAATAACCTTAAAGATAAATTAACCTCAGCACCTTTACTTCAATACCCAGATTTCAATCAACCTTTCTTATTAACTACCGACGCTTCTAATTACGCGGTAGGTGCTGTATTATCACAAGGAGACATAGGCAAAGATAAACCTATCTCATATGCGTCACGAACCCTAAATAATGCCGAAGGCAATTACTCTACCATAGAGAAAGAACTCTTAGCGATTTTATTCGGTGTAAAAACATTCCGTCCCTATCTATATGGCCGTAAGTTTAAAATAATAACAGACCACAAACCTTTAGTGTGGCTGTTTAGTGTCAAAGATCCCGGATCCAGACTTATTAGATGGCGCCTTAAATTAGAAGAGTATGACTATGAAATTGTATATAAAAAAGGAAAATTAAACGCTAACGCTGACGCATTATCTCGCTATCCAGTACTCGCCTTAGATGAAAATGCAACTGATAATTCATTATTATGTAATCCTACACTGTCACCCGGAAGTGACATCGACTCTCATAACCTTCCGTCAATATCTGAAACTTACGAACAATTTCTTCAAATCTCAAAACAAATCGGTGTTACATTTGACACCGTAATTCAGGAACATAATGAAAGCCTATTAAAAACTAAAATAAAATTAATCGCGTATCCTACATCAGTCGATTTAGATGATTCTATTCCTTATTGCAGCGAAATTATAGACGCATCTACTAGTGAGCCTAATATCCGAAATATTGAACGCGAGCTTCATTCATATTATTCAACATCTAACGATAATCATGTATTTACTCATTTGTTTATTAAATTAAATCATTTTGATGAAATGACTTACAAAGATATATTTAATGTCCTTCGTGAATACCGAGACATGATAAAATACTGGTATTCCGAAGAAAAGGAAATAGCAATATCAGATTTCACAGATCCCTTCTCTAAACTTTCATTTACAAAAATATATAATATTATTTCGTTTCTTTTTCATAACTGTAGTATTAAAATTCATATCTATCATAATTGTATAAAATATCCTACACCTAGTGAAATTAAGCAAATATTAAAAGATAATCATGACTCACCTGTAGCCGGACACCCCGGTATATCGCGTATGCTAGAAAGAATAAAATCTCAATTTTGGTGGAAAAACATGAGACAAGACATCGAAGATTATGTTAAAAATTGTCGCTCCTGTCAAATTAATAAGCCCTTACGTCAAACCAATCGGGCTCCAATGATAATTACTTCCACAGCATCGCGGCCTAATGAAAAAATATATTTGGATCTTGTCGGTCCATTACCTGAAACCTATGAATACAAATATAAATTTTTACTTACCGTACAGGATGACCTCACAAAATTTTCACAGGCTTATCCTATGCAGTCATGTTCAGCCGAAGAAACAGCTAGAACTCTCGTTAATTATATTGCTCACATGGGAATACCTAAAATGATAATTTCAGACCAAGGCACAAATTTTTGTTCAGATCTATTTAAACAGTTAGCTAAATTATTCAGTATTAAACATATTTTTGCTTCACCATACCACCCTCAAACTTGTGGAGCTCTCGAAAGGAGCCACTCCACCCTCAAAGAATATTTAAGATCTTACATAGGCGAAAATCAAAATACTTGGGACCTTTACATCCCGAGCGCCATGATAGCTTATAATTCAAATGTGCATAGTACAACGGGTTATTCCCCTCTAGAACTTTTATTCGGTTTTAAGCCCTACATACCATCTAGCATAGATATCCTCGATAATAATACATATACAGACTATATTCGAGCATTAAATCATCGTCTTTATTATAGCCGTCAAAAGGCCCTACAAAATATTCAAGCGTCTAAAGAAAAATCTAAAAATTATTATGATATACGAACAAAGCCTATTATTTATAATGCTGGTGATATGGTGTATGTTCGCTGCCACCATAAACAAAATAAAGCCTTATCCCCAGTATGGAAAGGCCCTTATAAAATAATAAAGCTCAATGGCAATCATACGGCTACGTTGTTAATTAATCGTAAGCACGTACGTCATCATTTCGATGAAATAAAGCCAGCAAGTGACGACACATCATAGTGTCCTAGGTCAGTAAGATAGTTGTAACTATGATATAATAAGTATATTAACATAATTGTTACATAAGTCCTTTCGTTCTATTTCAGATGCGCGCTGTCGCCGCTAGGTATATCAGATTACGTATCGCCCATCATTAGTAGTCCGGGCCTTTATTTCGATAAGCTCTTAGATGTTAAGTTTACTAATAATGATTGGAAAGTCTTAGCATATTTAGATATAAGTCATGTTCAACCGAATCTAGATAAGATAGAATTTTTATTAGAAAAATTAAGTGTATTCTGTAATTCTCTTACGTCGTCAAAGATACAGTCGGATTGCATAAATTCACTCACGGCGCTGAAAAATCAGCACCTTATTAATGTTAATAAGTTTTCTTCGGTTTCATATTTGCTTCAAAACAATAACGCAAAACAGCGTTTTAAAAGAGGTCTTATTGACTTAGGAGGTTCTATCTTGAAAACTATCTTCGGTACATTGGATGCCGAAGATGCTGTCAAATATTCAGAGGCTATAAATAGTGTCCAGACAGACGAGAAACATCTCGCTCATCTTATGAAAGATAATATTCATGTCATACAATCCACTATTTCATCGTTTAATAATTCTATATCAAAAGTAAATTTAAATGAAAAACATCTTTTGGAAAATATGGAAACAATACATAAAATACTAGATTCAGTTTCAAATACTAATGATAAGCTTACTTTAAAAACTCAAATTAATTCCTTATCTAACTCTTTGGAAGCTATAATTTTAACGTCGTCATTCGATATCGATGACATAAATAATGCTATTTTATTTGCGAAACTTAATATTTTACACCCGACTGTACTCAGTCCCTATCAGTTATATAATGAATTAGATAAGCATAGAAATAAACTCCCTAGCCATTACGATTTGCCTATATCATTAACGCTACAAAATATACAGGAATTAACCGATATTTCGAAATTAGTTTGCTATTATCATCAAAATAAAATAATATTTGTCCTCCACATTCCTTTAGTCCTACCTCAAACCTATAATCTTTATAATATAATACCATTACCTGTCCCATACGATATATTGAAACCAGACACATACATTCTAATAGAGCCGACTAGCTCATATGTAGCAGTAACAGGTGATCGCATGTTCTATTCACTATTAAGGGACATTGACAAGTGCAAGTTAATAAGTGAAAAGTGTTATGTGTGTGTGCTCGCCGACTTGTTCTCAGTCGTTGCCAACCCTACGTGTGAAACAGTGTTATTAACTGAAGTGGTAACTAAACTTCCAGACTTTTGTGTAGCTAAAATTGTTCATGGTTCTGTAGATGTATTTCATAAATTAAGTTTTAACCGTTGGATATTTGTACAATCAGAGCCAGGAAAATGTCATATTACCTGTGGAAAATCTGACGTTAATTTAGATGTAATTTTATTCGGTACTGGTATTTTGACCTTACCGAAACACTGTAAATCATTTTATAAAACCTTGCAGTTCACCGCAGTCGACGAAACGTCACTCGGTAATGTTACAAACGTTATCTCAAATTTTAATATTTTATTAGATGATTGTTGCGAACAAAATAAAATTAATAAAACTCTTTCTAAACTTCCACATTCTAATTTAAAGAACATTGGTAATCTTGATTCTCTACTTCATGCCAGCATCCATCTTCGCTCGATGGAAGATGAATTGTATAATTTAGAAAATCCGTCTCATTTTGATACATATGGAAATTATTACATGTCTTTAAGTTTATTTAGTAGTATATTATTCATATTTTATCTCTTATATAAATGCCGGAAAAATGTTACTTCTCAGAAAAATCCTTGCTGTATTCAAATCTTCAATCAATGTCACAATTCAAAGACTCGTACCGATCACCCAACATCTCTTGTGGTGTTCAAAGATAATAACAGTGTAAAAAATGATTCTATGTTAGAAGAAACAAATTTTGTAAGTACGCCGACTCCTTTAAAAAGAAATGTTGTCATAACCAATGTTGTAAAGGATCATGAAATGTAATTTTAAAATTTTTAATACTGTATAATTTTATTCGATTAATGAATAAATAATAATTAACATTCATTCTAATAATAATGATAATAATTTCTATATTAATATTTGTCTTTTCATAATTTTGTGTTTTTACTATGTGTTAGTTAGTTAACAGTGTTAGTTAAGTTCTTATTTTTGAATAAAATGTGTTAGTAATTAAATACTTAGTTTATAATTTAGCTACTTCCTTGTATACTCCAAACGAAAGTCCAATTTCTCGCGTTTATAGTAATTTCAGTTTTATCTCTCATCACTTTGAGATGTGATGATCGATCTTAACGGGGGGGTTGTTATATCGAAAGTCGAATGGGATTATATGTATATTAAAAACGCTTAGTTTTCACTTGCATTTCATAGAATTGCAATTGGAAACTTTTGCTATTTCTTTATTTCATTTTGCGGTGTTTTTCATCAGATCGAATTGGACCTTCGTCGGGTGCAGGTCTTCTTTTAAGTTTAATATTAAGTTTTTGAATAAATAATTCCAGTTTAAATAAAAGTTTATTTTTTAAAAAGTCTCTCCGAATCCGCCAAGTAACAGTCCCCTTAGAGGGGTGAGGGGAATAAATTTTATACACCAGATGTTGAGTTGCAAAAAGATAAATATATCTGTGAAAACAGTATGCAAATCGGATCAGTAGTTTTCGTGTTAAAGAAAAAAGTTTGATACAAAATCTTACCCCCTCTTTTGTCCCCTTAGAGGGGTGGGGGGAAAAAAATTGAAAAAAACACCAGCATGTCAAGTTGAAAGAAAACAAATATATCTGTGAAAACCGCATTCAAATCGGATCAGTAGTTTTCGTGTGATGCTGGAACAAACATACAGACAGACAGACAGACGGACATACAGACAGACAGACAAAAATCTAACCACATTTTTGACTTCTATAGCGATGCAATGACACTCCCCGCTTATTATTTTTTGAATATCTTTAATGTACAGAATTTTCATTACTACAGTTTTATTATAATATGTATAGATGTAGGTGAATATCCGTCCACAGCTATTCCAGTCTTCACATTTAAATATTAAACTATCAGGAGACATCTGCGAAATAAATTTAAAATAAACCACGCTATTAGACCTAAACGGAAAACTTATTACACGCCGCCGTAGCCACACAAGGACGTGTAGTTATAACTTTATTCTCACGCAATTTCACATGACACACATAATGGTACGTTAAAACAGTTATATTATGCTGTAAAATCAAAATTCATAACCACGGTACTGTAAAAGTTCTCACTACTAGTACTCATGTAGGTATACTGTTATTGATTGTATTACTTCCGTTTCTAGCAATTTTTCAAAATATGGCTAACAGCAGCTGTTTTATAAATAAACTTTCGTTGTATTATAATTTATAAGGCACCAAATGGTTCGTATAATATTATACTCGGCGCTGGCTAGCCAGTTCTATGCTTGAACTTGGCTTGACAAGCTGCCGTGTAGTGTTTAGACTCTAGACTAGAATCTAGATGGTAAGGGATGTATTTGTTTAGGAGCATCGAACTTAAATTCATATCATCAGAACTCGAATATTATTAACTTCAAGCAACATCTTTTAGGAGTAACTAATTAATAAATTAATTAAGAAGATTAGCAACGAAGTATCATCTTGCCAAATTTCTAACCAACTTCTGACTTAAAACTTTTGAGGTACTTGTGAGTTGTTTGTTGCGTGTTCATTACAGTTTGTACATACAAATTACAAAGATACGTACACGACTTGACGTACCTTTATTCTCGGTTATAAGACCTTTATAGGACTCATGTCGGTACCTTTTTTCTATCTCTTCATCGCGGTTTAATGTTTTGCATATTCCTAGGATGTGCTAATTATTATCAAAAATAACTCCTTGTTTATCATACTTTGTGTATAATAACTCAAGGCTTCTCTGCTTGTAAACTGTTTATTAATTGGCTCTACCTTTCAGTTGCGTCTTTCATTTGTTACAGACGCACCGTTTACTCAGATATCTCTGATAGAACCCAAAGACCCGCACTTGCTGCGAGAGGACGAGGATGCCGAGCTCCTGTGCTCGGCTGATGCTGCTCCACCATCGTTCAATTTTACCTTTTACAAGGGAATAGAGGTAGGAATTTTAACGAAGCAAGGTTAATGAAGAGCTTGTTAACTGTTTGTGAACAAGTAAATGTGTCGTTCATAACGTTGCATTCAAAATAGTATCTATAATACAGTATTAACTAGCTGACCCGCAAACGTTGTTTGCCATATAAATTATTTCTAGTATATAAAAACCTATTCTCAGGCCTAACGAAGATACATAAAAATTTCATTAAAATCAGTTGAGCCGTTTTGGAGGAATTCGCGCACAAACACTGTGACACGAGAATTTTATAGTTATATTAGACAATTAATATCAAAGATAATTAAAAGCAATACAGCATAAACACAAGAATAAACGGCCATCGATCACCCAACAGCTTGCATTTCCAACCATTGCAAGCCTGCACGCTCTCGAAACATACAAAATAAATCCAATTATACTCGTAGTTGGAAAGAAATAGTAAGTCATCTCCTCGCCAAGAAAACTTTATTAAGTTTTGTTTTGCTAACTTCTTTTTAATTCAAAGTTTTATACAGTATAATAGTTTGCGTCAGAAAATACAACATGAATTAAAACTTTTGATTTAATCAAAATTTTATAATGATTATATCATTTGTCATGGCGTTTACTTCGTACACGTGATGTAAGTTTTTAGCATGCTAGTAACTTGCAAAGTAACTTGCAAAGTAACTCGTGTTATAACTAGGCAGTTGACAGACCTGCTTAATTTGGCATAACGCGACCAAATAACGTAGGTCCGGCAACTGCCTATGAATCAACTTCTTTGATAGTATCGTTAGAAAAAGCAATCGTAGTAAGAAGATCTGAGGAGGTTGAGTATTGAAATACAAAGGCTAAATAAGAAAAGTGGATAAACCAGATAGGTAGTAACTTAAATTAATAATTGATTTATTTATGACCTACAAACATTGTTCTTTGTTCCTCCAAAAAGCTTGCTAGTAGCTCCATCGTAAGCGCACAATTTTTCTGCAAGCTACTGGCGCGTGTACGGAAAGCATTAAGATTCTCTTTCAGTAACCGTTCTAGTTGAAAAGCTCACGCAAATTGAAAGTTAGCCGTAATACTCGTGTGGCGTGACACGTGACAGGTAATGAATCTTTAATTTTCGTCGTAGGAAAATACCTTTATTGTTATAATAACTTTATAATAGCTATTGCTTTTTTATTTTGAAACGTTTTTGGCGGAATAGGGCGCACGTGGCTTTACACGTGCTCTCTGTTTTCTATAATAAATTATCTATTTATAAGGATAAAAATAATAGAATATGATTCTATTCTTTTTATCCTTTGATAAATTGAACAGGCGCTGGGTGGAGTTGAGTTTGCAAAATGTGAAAACCGCATTCTTTGAGTTGGATTGTCAATTTCTTAAAAATATTGTGTAAAAAACTTGGATCAATACGACTCCTGGAAATAATCAGAATCATAATCTGCATGAGTTCAACCCCATGTGGATGCGGTCCTCATATTCCGCATAGTCCTCTCCACCCAGCACCCGCTCCAAATGGGACATAAAAGATTTTTCGTAATAAATCTATTCGACACCTGGTTTTACCTGTCGCACGGGCCTGTAGTTTCGTACTTAATTAGGCTCCATGGATTCGATTACAGAGCGCCAATTAACTTGTTTCGGCTTTGATGATATTACTGTAGCTGTAGTCACAGGATTAAGCTAATTTTAGGGATTTGTATAGTTACATCTAGTATTAAGTTACTTCTTCTCTTTGTTCTTTATTAAAAATGGTAACATTTTTGAAGGTATGTATTGTATCGGACAGTGGTACTATTTTAATTTGATGATAATAATCCATAGCAATATTATAATTGCAACAATGTTACATAATATTATCGAATACCGAGCGAAGTCGGTCATGTAGCTAGTATATTATATATATATATATATATATATATATATATATATATATATATATAATTGGAATCTCGGAATCGGCTCCAACGATTTTCATGCAGCTCAGTCATATAGCTAGTTAACACCTTCACTGCGTAAGCTAATTTGTACGATCTGCCAAATTGGCGTTACGAGACCGAAAAGTATTCGTATCTTTCCTTTCGCAATGACGCACCGAGACTCTTTAGATCTCGTACGAGTGGCTTCCTTAAGGGCCCTCTCTTCCTAAATTAGCAGGTCGATTGTCTGTCAGTGCGAATATCGACGTAAATGACATTAAAATAACATTCATAACAGCGCGCCTTGTACGGTGGCGGTTACGACGCTCGCCGCGTCCATGATAGGGCGAAATAGGAGAAAAACCTTTTTAAGGCTTAATATAATACATATTTACAAAAAGTAACCAAACCAAATTATTAACTTGTGTATTGCAAAGCAGTAGATATTTTTTATATATTCTTTTGATAAGAGTAGAAAAAAGAATAGAAAAAATATGGCAAAACCAAATTACGTATCATATCATGTAGATTACTAATTATTTTTTTCAGATATAATTTCTCTGTTAATGCCGATGAAAAGTGGTTTCATCTGCACGCTTTTTTCGAGAGAGCAGCCTTAAAACTTTAATATTTTTCTGAAAACTGACTAATTTCTTGTTTTATTTACATGAAACGATAAACAATGAATGTATCTTGTAGTATGTGGTCCCGCCCGGAGAGAGCAGTAAAAATTATTGAGAAAAACTCAAAAGAAATTTACGAGAACTTAAGGGCCTCGTAATTGCACAATTGAGTATTTCAAAAAAAATAATTATTGCTTTTTTAATGTATTTTAAAACCTTAACCCATCAGTCGTGGCAAAACGAGACACAATAGCTTTTTCATTGTTATCGCGGCCGGATGTGGCCGCTTGGGGCTTCATGAATTAATATTAATAATGTTGATATTTAATGCAAGAATCTTAAAAAATGATTTTTCAATTATTTATAAGCAATTAAAAATTCATGAAATTTAAATAAAGTCACGTGACTTCTAAACGCGCCATGATTGAGATGTGACGTCACAATGTATACATTTCAATAGTATACGCCAATATTTACCTTATTTCGTTGACCTTTAAGGTCAAAATTGTTTGCCCTAACTATAATACCAATCTACGTAGCTAAAATTTTTAGTAAATCCACAAACTGATTTTAAACCGTTTAGAAGTACGCGTCCAATCAAAACATTCGTTTGTTAAGCATTACGTGGTATGTCAGTTCTACTGTTTTTAGTGTTCTGTGGTGAACATTAACAATGTGACGTCACACGCGCTAGGGTAGTGCGGGAGCTGCCGGCGTGTCTTCGGTATTTTTATTTTGAAATAACTTTAGAATTATTGCGAAAAACAATAAAAGAAAATTGTTTTGTTATAAAACTTATATATGATCTTTCCATTTATCACAAAAAAAAAATTTTGTTGAAATACTCAATTATACGAGTTCATTTGGATCTCGTAATTTACATTTTGGTTAAATATCGATAAATCAATAGTGATGGGAAATTAAACAATTAAACATATCGATAGTATATATTGAAAAAGGTAGCAAGTAACAAAATATTCAATGTTTTTCATTAAAACATGACGAACATAAAGTTTTCTTGCATTTATTACAAAACACTTTTACTTGTTTTGTTTTTTTGTCGGCCTCTCTGCTCGTCATTGTTTGGTCTTCTTATAACAACCAATACAGCGTCTTTTTTTACTATATTTTATTGTGTATTTATGTTCGGATACTACTGTTTCACTATTATAATTTTTTTCATCAAAATGGCTCTCCATTGACTTTTTGAATTAAAGTTTCAATAAATATCTTTTTCGATAGCACAACTAAGGTTGGGTTGCACCAACTAACTTTAACTATAACTGTAACTTTAACTTTAACTTTAATTACAATGCAAAATGTCAAATCTTTGGTTGAAGTTAAAAATGGACGCCATCAAGACGCCATATTTAACCATAACCATAGAGCTCGACAGGGTGAAAGGCTCGACAATGCACGTGACGAAAAAGGAACTAACGCTGTCATCATACAAAAACGCCCTTTTTGACCGTTCTCCTTTACCAGCAGCGCCCCCGCCCACGTTCATTTATAACCTTGTTGGACCAGCTGTCATCTGTCAATTTCTCCGGTCAAAGTTAAGGTTTAGGTTAAAGTTAAAGAATCATGGCCAAATTTGTATAGGAGCTGGACTCGACTTTTATTTTTGATGTCCCAAAATAAACTATAGTTAGATTTGGTTGTTCTTATGCTCTAAACATAATTCCGTTTGAGAATTATGTCTAAATAGCCACGATTTTTTATAATAATTAATAACGTTTACAATTATTTTGAGGTTAGACTTAAGAACTACCTTTCCCGACTGCGGTGTAGCCTACAAGTGTCTATTCGGCGATCTCGTTTCTAATTATTTCGATTTTTCCTAGAGTATTGCCCAAAAAATAGAACGAATGCGAATGATCGCCGGCTGTCAGAACATAACGAAACTAAAATATATAGATCTTTTTTTGTGGCTATTTATAGACACATTTCTAATGATTTTCGATGCCTTAAAATATTAGGGAATTTTTGCTATCGGGCATATCGGGACGCCACCACCCACCTGGTACGATTTGGCCATTGTTCTTTAGCCTTAACTATAACCATAACTTTAACCTTAACTTTAACCACGCCTCTGGTGCAACCCAACCATAGACACAACACTAATTAATTTCCGGGTGCGCGTCTTATGAGTGTTTATGGATCTCTTAACGCACTAGATGTAGATTATATTTCTTCGCTTCATTCTTTGATATATTAATTAACCAGGTAGTCCTTTGTTTATTTGCTAGGCAATCGCGTTTTTTTTAAAGACGTATGTGGGTACAAAAAATATCGTTAGTATACTCTGTCATCAGCGCGCTTCATTCTTTGTTAACGCGAGGCAACGCGAGCACGTATACTTAGTAACCATGCCAAAGCGCAGCGCTCAGAAGAAATACAAAGAAGGAAACCAGACCAGGCGTGGGCTTTATCACTACTAGACTTACCACGCTTTAAGAATATCAGTGTTCTAGGCGACAATTCTTCAGCCTCAGGCGCCCCTTTTTTGTTTACGTCTTATTGTTAATAGTGCCATGGGTGTATTAAATCCACTACAAATATGTAAATATTTAAGTCTTAACGTTTATAATATATATTATTATAACATAACTAGCTGTCCCGGCAAACGTTGTTTTGCCATATAAAGTATTTCACCCATATTATTATTTTATTGAAGTGACTAAATAAGTATGTCACCACGGCAAAGTCCATGATTGCTAACCCGTCGCACAAACAGTGGTCGCCGTCGACCTCGAGTTGTAACAATTTACTATTATTTATTCAACAAATTAATACACTTATCAATATAAAGAGTAGATGTTGTCCGATTCTCAACCCTAGCCGATATGCTCGCTAAGATTCACAAAAATCGGTCGAGCCGTTTCAGAGGAGTTCAACCACGCACA
This sequence comes from Polyommatus iphigenia, assembly GCA_963422495.1. Lineage (NCBI taxonomy): Eukaryota > Metazoa > Arthropoda > Insecta > Lepidoptera > Lycaenidae > Polyommatus > Polyommatus iphigenia. The sequence continues at coordinate 30,730,547 of OY730182.1, forward strand.
CCGTGACACGAGAATTTTACATATTAGATATATTATATAATAATATATGCCTATTAAAAACGGAATAATATAGAACAGTTAAATCCGTGTACTATTCGAGAGCTAGCTCAACTGAGAGGTGTTTTGACACCTTCATATCCTGATTCCTGACTCCCGCCACGGAATGCAACTGGTTTTCAGCGATTAAAATTTTTAATACTAAATAAAATATGCAATGATAAATACGATAACAGAATCATACTTATTCTTGAATAATAATTTTTAAAATATTCAGCCTGGTGGACCGAGAACACAATATTCTCGACTTTCAATCATATTTATATGCAATCATCACATTATCGACGACCACAGAGCCGGACCCAGTTAAAGCAGTATACTCCTTAAAATTTATTCTAAAATACTTTACTTCGACTTAGATTTTAGATAAATACTCTCTTCAATCTTATTAGTTAATAGACTTATTACAGAGATCCATCAGAGATCTACGTCCGCTCCATCGGAACCTTAGCCAAACAATTTGACAATGTCTGTAATACGATATCTTCTACAGCCATCACTGTGCACTGTCATTGTTTATGAACAATATTGACATTATTGGTTGGTGACATTGGCTCAGATGAATGTGTTATGTGTGAAGCGTCTTTCGAAAGAAGCTTTCCGGTAAAAATCCTAGCCCATACCTGAGTAGTATAGGACCTGGGATCCACTTATAAATTATTTGTTTTTTCTTGCACTCTGTATCTACTGAATACTGGTCATTGACTTAAAACTTTCTGCCTAATAAAACTCGGAAAAATAAAAAATTACGGTTTTAAATAGCGGTATCGAAATTTATATTACAAAGATATCAACTCCCGAGCGTGATTGGATCGGTGATGTTATTAAATTATGTAATTCTTTTTCATTAAAAAAGAAGTTATATTTAGGTTATTACGCCGTGCGATGGTTATTCAAGATTATATTAAATAGGATAATGCTACAGTACGGGTATTATTGCTAACGTTTAACGCTCTGCACAGAACAGCCACCTCCCAGTCGGTTAGCCGCTGGATAAAGCAAGTGTTGTGCGAGAGCGGCGCGGCGTCGACACGAGCGTCGACACGGGGACTGAAACTGGACACGATCAGTAAGACGACAGTCGACAGGCAGGACTAGGGACTCCAATACTTTCGCTATTTTCCTTAGCCATAATAATTTTACCGACGAACAAAGTTTCGCTGAATCAGTTATATAATCAACATGATCCCAGTACGTTATCATTTGAATCACAAACCATAGAGGTCTCTTAAGTTTTGTTTCTACTGACTATTATTATTATTTATGGGCATAATGTTTAATTCTTTCTCGAATATAATGATTACTATTCATAATGTATATTTATTTTATATTATATTGTATTTTGTAAAAAATCTTTCTTTCGTTACTCTGAAAATCTACCTGGTTAATTAATATATCAAAGAATGAAGCGAAGAAATATAATAAATGATCAAACGAACTTACCAAGTGAAGTTCGATCATTATTATATAAGTCGCTTCATTCAAAGATATAATCTCCCTCCCACCCAGTCTGCACTAAACTTTGTTTGCTGCAGTACCCAAAGAAATAAAGAAAGATTTTTTGCATTACCTCTCTCTAAACATAATGAAGCGCGCTGATGACAGAGTATACTAACGATATTTTTTTGTGCCCACATACGTCTTTAAAAAAAACGCGACTACCTAGCAAATAAACAAAGGACTACCTGGTTAACTAATTGGAAAACGAATTTGCCGGAACGAGTAAAACATACAAATTCACCTAAGCACCGGATGAAAGTCACAAACGAGATTCATAAGGTCTCGTACCGCAGTGAACGTGTTAATCGTCAAAAAGCGTGGTTCCGGGTGATAAATGAATTTGTGAGCGAAAGCGGGAAACATCTAGCAATATAAACAATAAACATTTATAATATTTGTATTGGCTCATCAGCTTATTTTCCATAGGACCATTTAGTCCGGGACGACCCTATAGGAGGTATATCGGTGGAAGGCAACAAACTGGTCCTGAAGGGTTTGAGGCGGTACCACTCGGCGAGGTACCGGTGCCGGGCCTGGAACTCGGAGGGTAGCGGCCTGAGCGAGCCCTTATCCCTTAATATCTTATGTAAGTACCTGAGAATATAAAATACGTCTAACAACTAATGGTACTAATGGGATAGGCTTGAAGTAAAATTTAAAATATACTGATTACTACTAACACTACTAACATACTTATATGAGCTAATTGTTACGAACTGTTATTAACAAATCTATGGACAAAATTAGTCTGAAATAAAGTTTTATTTATTACTAGCTGTTGCCCACGACTTCGTCCGCGTGGACTTCAGTTTATAGCGCGCCGCGCGCGTTACCCTATTTAATATAAATTATCATTGGTAGGTTTAAGGTTACGTCACTGCATAGATAAAGTACTGAGTAGTGACTAGTGAGATAATATTTAATAACGTGTATTATATAACAATCGAAAGAATCGAATAGCCAAATTATTATTATTATTATATTTTTTTTCGAATGGGTCTACGCTAGCGGCCCTGTGTGAGAGGGCCGAGGCTGCCGTTTAGCAGTCTTTTGGTTGGTTCGAAAGGGGTCAGGAGACTCCACGTCACCCCCCTGTGGGCGACGTAAATCCGGATATTGGGGAAAAACGGTTTAGATTATTTAGGGTTGGTACTAGGGGTCCGACCCCGGCCGCACACGCTGATGTGAGCAGCCGCTCGCGCGCGTAGCAAAACTAACGGCGTACGAGTGTTTATTGCGACAGAGTAGCTCTAATGTTCTATTATTTTAGACTGGGAGGGCCGGCCCTCCCCCCTCCCGCGTGCGGTCGGGTGGACGCGCGCGCGGTTGTCCTGATGTCGAGTAAGTTGTCCGCGGTATTGATAGAGCTCTCCGTGTCAATATCGCGAACGCGGTTAATGTTTTTGGTGCATATACTAGTGAAATTCGAACTCGTGCCCGGGCGCGGGTTCGATTCCGTGTCAGAGTAAGTCTGTATCCAAATTCAACATGGTACCACATCTTATAGAAAGACGCATGAGCAAGCGATAGCGCGATCTAGGCGTCTCTTAGCGCCATCTGTTATGATTTTTTGGAACTAACATAATTTGAACAAATTTACGCATAAACACCCCCTTACAACCCCTTTTTTCAGTTAAAAAGTTGCCTATGTCCTTTCTCAGGCTTTAGAATATCTGTATACAAAATTTCATTACAATCGGTTCAGTAGTTTTGGCGTGAAAGCGAGACAGACAGACAGACAAACAGACAGAGATACTTTCGCATTTATAATATTAGTATAGATTTATTTAATGGTGGCATATCAGCTAGGCTGGATAATGGTGGCACAGGAGTGAGTGAAAGACCCTGGGGAGGCCTTTGCCTAGAAGTGGCAAAGCGAACAAAAAACTACTATAAGCCTGCTGACTAGATAGTTAGCACCTCGACTGACTTTCTAGTTAGGTTTCTGTATAGTTTTTAATCATTATTGAGGTTTTTTTGCTGTACTTTTAGCTTCTTATCTTAATATACAGATTAAGATAAAGTTTCAAGTAAGTAATAATACTTAATCGTTCCTTTTTTTATTATATTATATCATAGAAATCGTTATTAAAGTTGAGTTATTAGCGCATTAATATATCTAATACTCGTATTTCCTGGAAAGTTTGGTCAAAATGATTTCCTTTGAACTGTTCCGTTTGAACTACAGTTGAATTTCAGTTGAAACAAGATTCAGTGCTTATTTCGTAGAAATCGAAAGTAAATGCATATTAAATAAATTGAAATTAAAAACATATTATATATTATTTTGTATAAAGGTACGATCAATAAAACATTAAACCAATTTAAAACTAATACGACTTTAGAATATGATTTCGATAGACGATAGGCATCATGAAATCGGCAGTAGATATTGCACAACGTATTTTGCTGTCTGTCACGTATTTCGTATACAAAATTTCTGACAGACAGCATATTATACTGTGCGATATTTGATGTCAAACGCTTCTTGGATTGCTGTTGCAAGATACTAGCGTAAGAGCCTGCGATGGCCAGACCTTCCTCCGTTTCGTAAAGCTGAAAGTTTACCTGTTTGTGGCCTTTATTTTTGACAGCTGCCAGAATTTCGCAACTGTCAAAAATGTCCAGCACTGGAAGACGAGATTCCTCCACTTACCGCGAAGAATATAAGCTATGAAATTGAGCTTTACACTTTCTGAAAGGTCAGGTAGACCTTCAGAACTGGATACCTCCTAAAGTAACCGCGACCGAAACTCTGCAGTGGCTGGTCGTTATTAGCTCTGTAAAGGCCACAAATACAGCTTTACGAAACGGAGGAAGGTGTAGCATCGCAGGCTCTTGGTCCATACGTTATTATTCTTTCAATCTCATATTTTTATTATATGTTACTATCCTCTATTATACTTCGTTTCGTCCAGCCCGACCTGAGTGCTCGGCCGGTACGGTGGTGCAGCAGCTCGCTGGCGCGCCGGGCGGGGAGGTGCGCGCGCGCTGTTCGGTCACAGCGCCCTCTACACGAGACGCCGGCCCGCTGCGCTTCTACTGGACTTACAATGGGACAAAAGATGTGTTGCCTGTGAGTATTTCTAAATAAATGGTCTTCTCTATCTGCTCCAAAATTACTTTATCTGTTACCATTAAAATCGGCCAGCCGGTCATGCAGTATCATATCGCACATATACTCGCACTGTGACTAAAAGAAACTTTTTTGTGTAAAAATGGAAAACAGGTTCAGATAAAGGAAAGATGAGCTACTTCAAGGCAAAGTGATTTTAGTGTTAGAAGAAACTCGAAATAAGTAGATAATAAATATGGTCGTTCAGTTTTTTAACCGACTTCTAAAAAGGAGGAGGTTCTTACAGTACCAAACTAACAAATACGGTTGCAAAACTTTTTTAATTAAAGGTGCACCCTCACCGAGAGCATTCGCTTGTGATGTAACGTTACAAAGTCGAGCATTACACCAGTGAGGGAGGAGAGCCGAGCAACATAATTACAATGCGCACCTTACATAGGCTGCTATTTATGTATCCGGAATTGGCCACTTACAAGAACAATATTTAAAAAGTAATTACATCATTTGAAAATAGAACTCTTTGGTTGAAGAATACGAGTACATTTTGTTTCATGTGACTGTCAATTATTTTTCCATTGTGGCGTCATTTTGAAAATTGCGTGTCTTCATTTGCCATGGATTTAACGCGTGAACATTTTCGTGCAATGATTTACTACGATTTTCGGCGTGGGCTAAATCAACAACAGTGCTTTATTCAACTCACCGCAACTTTTGGAGATGAAGCACCATCAAAAACCACTGTTTATCACTGGTACAGTGAGTTTAATCGTGGGCAGTCTATGCTCACGGATGAAAATAAAGAAGGTCGCCCAAAAACAGCTGTTGTCCCACAAAATATAGATGCTGTGCGGGAACTAATAATGCGTGATCGTCATGTTACATATCGCGAGATAGAGGCGTCCTTAGGCATAAGTATGACGAGCATACATAAGATATTACACGAACATTTGGCTGTAAAAAAAAATATGTTCGCGTTGGATTCCGCACAACTTGACAATCGATCAAAAACGGGCTCGTGTCGATTGGTGCAAAAAAATGATAAAAAAATACAACCGTGGTACGTCAAAAGCCGTTTATAATATCTACACAGGTGATGAATCTTGGATCTATGCATATGACCCCGAAACTAAACAACAGTCAACGGTATGGGTGTTCCAAGATGAGCCGAAACCAACAAAAGTTACTCGTGCAAAAAGTACTTTGAAGCAAATGGTCGCCTGTTTTTTTGGAATTAATGGACATGTGGCTACAGTGCCATTAGAGAATCGTAAAACGGTTAATTCTGAATGGTATACGACCATTTGTTTACCAGAAGTCTTTGAAGAAATAAGAAAGGACAACCGACAACGCAGAATCATATTACATCACGACAATGCTAGCTGTCACACCTCAGCTGAAACAACTCAGTTTTTGGAGGGTCAAAAGATCGAATTGACTGGTCATCCGCCGTACAGCCCTGATTTGGCACCTAACGATTTCTTTTTATTTCCATACGCGAAGAACAAATTATGTGGTCAACGTTTTTCGAGCCGCGAAGAGGCTGTTGATGCGTTCAAAATGCACGTTTTGGAGATACCTCAATCAGAATGGAAAAAGTGCTATGAAAATTGGTTCCAGCGTATGCAAAAGTATGTCGATCATCGCGGCGAATATTTTGAAAAGCAATAAAACCATATTAAATGATATATGTTTGTTTCTTTTTTTAATTCCGGATACATAAATAGCAGCCCTCGTATAATGATACAAAACCGAGCATTACAATGCGCGCCTGGTAATAATACAGTGTGTAATATTTTGATACAACTTTTAACACCAATTAGCTATGGAATGCTCAAAGTGGAATGTTACATTACACGTGAATGCTCGACAATCAGGGAGGTAGTATCGTTAAGTAATGCTCAAAGTCGAATCTTTAATGTTATATTACACGTGAATGCTCGTCGGTCAGGGAGGTATTTTTGTAATGTAATGAAAAACAAATCTACAATGTTAATTGTTACATTACAAGTGAATGCTCGCGGTGAGGCAATACAAACATAGATACTATATTTTGAATTTCTTGATTTTCGAACGTGAAAAATTGCTCTTTGAAGTAGACGTATTACAGAAACTCAATTAGTATTAAACAGAAAATTTCTTGTATAAAAAACGTAGGAAATAACGAGATATATTGCTCTCAGCGATCTGTTTTAATCAACTACTTTCTCAAGATGCTTGAAGTTAAATATTTATTTTGTAGAAGAAATCTAGGATCTATTTACTGGAAAAGTTATTATAACTTGTAAGTCTTTATCGAAGTTCGCAATTTAGAATCTGTGAAAACAATATTGTTCAAGGTTGGTTTTGAAGAGATAAAAGTTTTTGAAACGATCCTTTTCATTAATAATACTGATGATCGAGACAAGATAGGTCGGTCTGACTCATTTAAGGGCGGTATTTTTCTTTTCACTTCGCAAACAAATTCCATTTGGTAAATATTTTGTCAATCACGTAAAAATTCTTACTAAGGCTATATTTTATCACGTTAAGACAATGATCTCCATTATATTATGTATAATGGAGGTCAGTGCGTTAAGACTAATATTAGCGAATAAATAGAGGAAAATGTGGAAAAAACGGAGAAAATTATTTGAAAGGGCTAACTTGAACGTGCTAATCTCAGGAACTACTGGTCCGATTTGAAAAATTCTTTCTAAATTAGATAGCCCATTTATTAAGGAAGGCTATGAGCTATACGAGTATTTTATCACGCTAAGACTAATAGGAGAATGTGGAAAAAACGGGGAAAATTATTTGAAAGGGTTTATCTCGCGAACTACTGGAGCAATTGTTGTTATTTGGCACAGATAAGAAGTAGACCACGTGAAGGATCATTATAGGCTATTGATTTTGATCATTTTTTCAATGGCTATATATTTTATACCCGTGCGACACCGGGGCGGGTCGCTAGTATTCTATAATATTCTCACGTCATTTTGTTTCAGATACCAGCGTCAAATGTGACTGTAATGGGGTCTACAAGCACCGTGGTCCACGGTCTGCCGTTCCCTGACGGTGACGATGATGGCCTTGGCTGGCTCGCGTGCTGGGCCAGCAACGACATAGGCAACCAGCGAGAGCCTTGTTTGTTCAGGATTATGCCCGCGGGTACGATTTTTAATAAGCACCCATGATAAACAAAGTTCATTAAATCGTTTTTTTAAAGAGAGAAGATAATATTACAAATTGAATATTTTTATAGAACCTTTCTCTCAAAGCTGAAAAATATTTAATGTTTATACGGCGAAGCAATGGTTTTACAGCAAACAATAAACTTAATGCGCGTTTCTTGGTCAACACCAGGCGATGCAGGCGTTTATTAGCTGACTAGAGAAGTATCCAAAATTCGAGTCAAATCTTTTTAAATCAATGTAGGTACTTAGACAACTTTCTTAGAAAATAATTTCGATAAGGAGTTAGAAAATCAAATGAAAACATTTTTGATTTGTAACTCCGCGAAATTATCGAATGCTTACTAGTCCCCTGCTGGTTTACTCACGCACACTCCTGTCAATAGCGTTACCTGAACCGCCCAGCAACTGTAAAGTCGACGAGCAGTATCTGCACTGCGAGCCGGGCCACGACGGAGGTTTGCCCCAACGATTCATCCTCGAGGCGTTGGAGGTACGCCACCTCGACTCCGTGCGAGATGAGTCTACCATGAACGACCAGGTGAGGTGGTGGCGCGGTCGGCTATAGCTAAACTAACAGATTGAGTTTCCAAAATAATGTAGGTACAGATAGATTATTACATAGGTCGACAAAAAATGTCTTTTTTCTTGTGCCTGTTACTTATTGGCTATTATCCGATTGTTTGCATTAAAAATTAACCAGAAACACAAATTTCAAAAACTAAAGTTTGCTTTTATAGTCTAGGCGAAAACGAATAAAAATATAAGATTTTTGCAAAATTCTTAGATACTAACTCTCGCCGTAACTAATAAAAAGGGGCTTGGGTTGATATTAGAGTTGAAAGGGGAAGTGTGTCACTGGCACTCACTGTGCGTATTCAATTTTTAGAGAAATTTTGAGTTTTGTGTACTTTAAAGCGTAAAAATATCTGGAAAAATGTGTAAAATTGACGTGAAAAGTTTTTGCTATATTTTCGGAAAATTTATTGAAGTAAGAGCAAAAAAGTTACTCGCATCAACAAATAGTAGTATTAATCAAGCCTTCGAAATATATTTTAAACTTCTTATTAAAAGCAAAAAAATATGGGACCCACATATCTCACGTACTTACTAAAAATGCACGCTACAAGCTATCTTTGGAGTGATATTTTTTGTATTTAGGTGGCAACCTAAATACAAAAAATATCAATTTTTTGTATTTAGGTGGCACACTTCAACTTAATTTCTATATTATTTTCTTCTTAGTGAATGTCAATAATGACATGAATGTCATTAATAAATGTTTTATTCTATTAACACCAAAGTAAGAGAAATAAAATACAAGCGGCACCGGCCTATTCTACAAAATATAGTAGAAAAGTTTTTGCTACATTTGCGGAGAATTTATTGAAATGAGAGTTAAAAAGATAGTTGCATCAACAAAATAAAGACTTTGTCAAGCCTATGAAATAATTTTAAAGTTCCTATTTAATACTAGAAAATAAATGGGAGCGCCACATATCTATACCGGAGCACACACCGTATCCGTTTAGGGTATGCTCATCTAGATACAAAAAATATCAATTTTTAAATGTAAATTACGTACTTGTTCCATTTTAATTTTATTTTTTGGATATAAGCAACGATATAAATAAGAAAATTAATCATATATTTTATTATTTTAATACATAACTGAAGGAAGAAAATTCAGGTTTTCTTCAAAAATTGAAATTTCAAAAGCTCTCTGTTTCTATAAAAGCAAACTTTTTGAGTTAAAATCACTGATTCTGTAATTAATTAAGTGTAATACATCCAAATAGGGTGCACAGAACTCAGAGTCAAAAATCGTGTCGACTAGTGTTATTATTAACCTTTTTGTTTAATATATGGCAATGCTACAAAACAAAGTGATAAAAGATACTTTAGGGCGTGTCCCATACAAAAGGCACTGAAAGAGTTACTTTTTTTTTACTTTTGCATGTGAAAATTCATGACGCTGACTTGCCCATACAAACCACAAAAAATTTGCTCTTTCAGCGTTGCTACTTTTATAGTGAACTCTTTATAATGGGCACATACACATTACACACCCTTAGTATTATCACTTAGTTTTAAGTGATAGTAAAAATAATATTTTGTAAAGTTGATATAAAATAGCAGCCGTATCTAGAAAGTTAGTAGAGTCAATTACTGATTTGCGGTACTAATTTACTCATTTAATAGCAATATATGATAAGATAAATATTCTTTACTGTGCACACATAATATTATAAGAAATTAAAGACATTTTTAAAATAAAAGTAGAATATATTTAATAATCAAAGAGTAAATTCTCAAAATTAAATTAACATTCCGCGAAAAATAATAACGATAATTGCAAGTACACTCATATTGTTGAAGATCGCTTTCAACTTGTTTCCAACAGTGTTTTATATTGCTCATAAATATTATTTAATTAAAATCATCAAAGTAGCATTTGTTCATGCAAGTGAAAATGTTTTACTGTTATTTACTGAGTTTTAATTATTTCATCATTTTCGGCATTTATTCCAACAATGTTTCGTTATTTAAAGAATCTTTTAATTGAATTATCCGTTACAAAAGTTTGTGCTTTATTATTTGCGATGACTATTTATTATTTCGATGAAATATGTATTGTTTTATCGCATATATTAAAGTTCCTTTGAATACCTGTTTGATTGAATTGTTCATGGGATTTTTATTATTTGTATTTTTTTAAATATGAGTGTGTAATCTGGAGATCTCAGCCGATGTGTCACACATAAGCATATCCAGTCACCAACATTTAATTTCCTCCATTGCATTTTTTCTTCTATTATATTGAATATCCGACAACAGCTGTTCGTGAATATTCTAAACCATTATAATATCTAGGGCATATCCGGGCGAGGCCTGTCGGAGGCGGTGTACAGGGCGAGTAACGACGTAGTTCCTCAGTTCGCTCTAGACGCGTTATCTCCGGGCCGATACACGTTCCTGGTATACTCGGAGACGCCGCGCGGAAGGTCGCAGCATCCCGCCGCCTTGCACAGCGTTCCGATACGAACTGTAGATGATATGGATAGACCAGGTAAGCATTTAAGCTTTGAGACTTTTTGAAGTGAAAACTTCTTTAGCGGCGTTGAGCACTTTTGTGGGATGGGTAAAAACTGTGAAACTCGCGTCAGATTCTCGTGCTGATCGAAAAACCGTAAGACGGTTGGAGAGTAGTGTTGTAACATCGAAATCGATTAATCGAACAATCGATTGTTTTTCTTTTTTCGATTGTCGATATTTTTTTAATCGATTATAAGGGTTTCGACTTTCGATTAATTAAAAAAAAAAACGATTTTTTAAAAATCGATTTTCATAAAAAATGGGTTAAAAAATTTAATCGATTGTAAGGGTTTCGATTAATTGAAAAATCGATTTTTTTAAAATCGATTTTCATAAATAATGGCTTAAAAAAAATAATGCACAACGTTAATAATCAAGTTTTCACTTCTGCCGGCACTCCCGGAGTGCAACCCGTCTTTTTTTTATAAAATATTAGGGGGCAAACGAGCAAACGGGTCACCTGATGGAAAGCAACTACCGTCACCCATGGACAATCGCATTAAACTCGCAACATTAGACTAGCCTTTAAAATAATAGCATACCTAAAGCATATAATATCACAACAATATCGCGCTTACGCACATTATAGCGTAGTCTTAAAGCAGCTCTTTGTTACAGAATTACGTTGCAAGACGTATATTAATTTTTTTATCACTGATTATAAATATCATTGATAAGAAGGCGTTGAAAAGATTAATCCTTCGATCGCGGATTCTTGGAAATGCTATTGTATTCTATGTTGTCGCGATCACCGGTGCTCTTATGGGGCTTGAAGGATTAATTAAGTTGGCCATCTACAAAAATATTTACATTTTTGTTATAATGTTGAAAGAAAATTGTTTTATTGACCTTTCCAATATTTTCACTTTTCATTTTCACAATCTTTCTCGCGCGAGAGAAAACTCTTTCTAAAACTTCGTGTTCCAAAAATGCAGAGTTAAAAATTAATAATTTCTAGCACAGCAGTTTTATCTCAAAGATTGAGAGGGGATTTTTAAGGAAATTACGCTTAAGCTAATTCAGCAAAGTTCTAAAAAGGATTTCTTTGCAGGATCCCTTCAGACGATGACGCCCACTCCGCCGTTGCCCGCTGCTAATGACAGCACAACTTTGCTAATAGGAGCAGCTTTGTCGCTAGTCTTTTTAACAGTTCTAGCTACATTTTGTATAGCACTCGTTATTATGTGTCGGAAAAGAGGACATTCACACACAGATCCGGATCAAACGTAAGTGTTATTGAAATTGTATATTTTAATCCGCGATTAAAAATTATAATGCCCATTTCGGATAATTTGATAATCCTAATTTAACATTACGTGTTCATCAATCCAATTTTAGTCGCACCAATGAATTCATTTTATTGGACGTTCACCTCGATCCGACGATCTCTTTGATCAGAAATACAGACCTTTACAAATATTTCCAATTTAGGCACCCGTATTAAAAGTACTTGATCTAGAAAATTGTATTCCAAAGTCGGTCCAGCGGAGATTAGATTTAATTTCGATTATTTCGTTTACTCGGTAAATATAGGATTTACTCTTGCAGGTATTCTGAAAGGAATTTGACTATCGTACGGTATTAGTTTTGAACAGATCCACATTAATATTTTACCTGTCTAAAAATATCTTTTAGTATGATTTAGACAGCCTTTGTATGTATTGTTGGTTCTGTCGTATCTTACCTATGAATGTTAGTGAATGTGCTGTAAATATATTTGTAATGATAGCATGTATGTTTGTTCAGTAGTATTAAAGCTTCGGATCCGATTTAAGCGAAATATGAGGTATTAGATTTAAGTGAATGTGCTGTCAATAGATTTGTAATGATAGCATGTAATGTATGTTCTGTCGTATTAAAGCTTCGGATCCAATTTAAGCAAAATAATATGAGGTATCAATATCTTAATAGTGCGTAGCTACAATTATTATTCAAGTTATTTTGGTTATTTTCCTCAGGGCAATAATGCGTCGTAATGTGGGTGTGTCGATGTACAGCGGGTCGACGTTGGCGCAGAGCATCATGCCGACGGTCGTGGTGAGGGGTCACCGAGGGTCGCGCGTACTGGCGGCGCGTTGGTCGGGAGTGTTGGAGGACTCGCCGCTCGCGGTACTGGCGTTGGATACTAGGGCTCATGGTAAGGACCAGGCAGTCTTTTTTTTATTAACGCAAACGAGCAAACGGGTCACCTGATGGAAAGCAACTACCGGCCTTTCAAGAGGGAATACGCTCTCTTCTTGAAGGTTTGCAGGTCGTATTGATCCGAAAATACTGCTGGTGACAGTACTTGTTGTAAGTTGTGCATCAAGCGGTCACCTGGATAATGGAGAAGATCATTTTGTTTAGGATTTTGTAGTAAGGTTTGAGTCCGGTGTTTACTAGGAGATAATCAAAAAGATGTGTATTTAGCTTGGTTGCACGCCATGGACATCGCTCCTATATTTGATACTTTTTTTAGATTCGGACACCGCTGAGATCATGTTAGTTTTTGGGGTGTATTACCATTTGCATTGGTAACTTAACACTGTACTCATCATTGCTAAAATAGCAATTTTCTAACTAAAATCTAACTTTTTGATATGTTTGCTTAGAAAATATAATAATATTATTATATTTTATAAAAAAAAAAATATCAATAAGTTAGGTGAGTTACAATCTTAGATTTATAAATTACCTAAATAGAACGTGAAATAAAAACTAACTAGTGTCTTTTCTACTGTTGTTCGAGTATCCAGTATTCTCTGGAACTGATTCTTTTACGGTTTTATTATTATTTGTGTTGTATACTGAATATTGTTTTCGCAGCTGAGGCGGACTGTGGACACAGCGATTTCGAGCAGCAGGAAACTGAACTCACTAGGAACCATGACGAGCTATTGCTGGATACATAAAGGAATTTTTTTCTTTGCAATTTATAAGCCTTCATAAGACGGATTTTATTTAAGTTCAAACTTATTTGAGAAATTATGAAACGAAAAGTAAAAGTTATGTACATCGAGGAAATTTATTCCCAGGCAACTGCCTATTTGACATGATCTGACCAAATGACGTTGGTCTGTCAACTGACAGACCAACGTCATTTGGTCAGATCATGTCAATCAATGTTAATTGTGATCTGTCTGTATCGCGAGTCGCGACCAAACTTCATAGGTCCCCCATCTGCCTAATAAAATACCCATCTGCCTAGGAATTAATTTCTTCGATGGTACATTGTATAAGGATTGGGCTTCTTATCATATGACAGAATTTTTCTATAATAATCAGAACGCTTTTAGGATTGATTAGGAAAAGTTCTAAACACCACTGTGCTTTATGTAAAAAAAATCGCTTGACATGATTTTCTATTCGTAACATACGTGATGTAAATGTATACAGTATAAAGGCTATCACAGACAGAGCAGGTAATGTAAAGATGTATATTATAGCACGATACATCTCGATACATCTTTCTATAGAAATCGTCAGGAGACCACACACAACAGCTATAATGTATATTTTTACATTATAGCTGTTTCTATAGAAAGATGTATCGTGCTATAATATACATCTTTACATTACCTGCTCTGTCTGTGACAGCCTTTACTCTATAAGTGATAGTAGTGCAGTCGCCAGAGGTTTTAACCTCCGAAATTTGTAATAGTGAATGGATTTTTGTTTTTGAGGTGTCGTTTTCTTTTTTACACTATAACTTGCAAAGTTTACAAAAAAAAATTTTGTGCTTTTAATTTTTTAGTTACTTAATTAAAAAATTATATTTCACCATATAAAACCGGTCCAGAAAAAAAATTTTTTTCTTGTTCCTGTTATTTAATGACTCTTATCCGATTGTTTACGTTGAAAATTAACCAAATACACAATTTTTAAAAAAGAAAGTTTGCTTTGCTAAGCTAAATACAACTATAAGGTTTTTGCAAAGTTTTTAGAGATTAACGCTCGTCGTAACCAAGATAAAATGGTTTGGGTGGATTTAAGGATTGTACTCGTAACGTAACGTGTGTTAAACTTACTTGTTGTGCGTATTTAATTTTTAGAGAAATTATAACTTTTAAGTACTTAAAAACGTTGAAATATCTCCAAAAATATGTAAAATAGACCGAAAACATCTATACTTATAAAATTACATGTCCTGACTGACTGACTGACTGACTGACTGACTGACTGACTGACTGACTGACTGACTGACTGACTGACTGACTGACTGATTCATCATCGCTGAGCTAAAACTGTTAAAGTTACAGCCACGAAATTTGGTGAGTACGGTTGTTTTATTAAGTAGACACCCATTAAGGAAGGAATTTCGAAAACTTTACCCCGAAGGGGGTGAAATAGGGGTTGAAAGTTTGAATGAAAGTCCGTCATTTCTTGAGTTAGAAACATAAAACTTTATTTTTGGGTTACTGATTAAAAATGAATGGACACGTATTTAAGCGTTTTTGGAAATTCTACCCCCAAAGGGGTGAAATTGGGGTTGAAAGTTTGAATGAAATTCCGTTATTTCCTAAGTTAGAAACTGAAATTTTAAGTTTGGGCTACTGATTAAAAATGATTGAATACGTGCTTAAGCGTTTTTGGAAATTCCACCTCCAAGGGGGTGAAATAGGGGTTGAAAGTTTAAATGAAAGTCCGTCATTTCTCAAGTTAGGAACATGAAAGTTTATTTTTGGACTGCTGATTAAAAATGAATGGATAGGTATTTAAGCGTTTTTGGAAATGCTACCCCCAAGGGGGGGGAAATTGGGGTTGAAAGTTTGAAAGAAAGTCCGTCATTTCTTGAGTTAGAAACATGAAACTTTATTTTTGTGCTACTGATTAAAAATGAATGGATACGTATTTAAGCGTTTCTGGTAATTCTACCCCCAAGGGGGTGAAATTGGGGTAGAAAGATTCAATGAAAGTCCATCATTTCTTGAGTTAGAAACATGAAAGTTTTTTGACGTTTGCGTTTTACGTTTGCTTAAATAGGGTCCCGTTTTTACCCTTTGTATAAGGAACCACAAAAAGGGGAAAACTATCCATCTTTGTTATTATACTATGTTAACGCGTACGAAGTCGCGGGCAACAGCTAGTTTTTCTATGTTTGTTGAGAATTTATGTAAGTGAGAGCTAAAATATTAAATGCATCGACAAATGAAAGACTTTTTCTAGTCTTTGAAATATATTTAAACTTCCTACATAAAGCCAGAAAAAAAATTGGGTGCTACAAATCTCAGGTACATACTAAAGACGCATGCTGCGACCTATGTTCGGAAAATGCTTATCTGAATACAAAAAATATCAGTTCTTAACCTAATTTGTATTTTTTTCCTTTAAGTATGTTCTAGCAAATATAATTAGTGAAAAAAATAAATAAAAAATCAATTTTATTCTGTAAAAACCTAACCAAAAGAAATAAAATACAGATTTTCTTCGAAATATCCGTCAAAAGTTTGTGCTACACTTTCAGAAAATTTAATAAAGTAAGAGCTAAAAAGTTATACACATTAAGAAAAAGAAGGCTTTGCTAAGCCTAAAAAGTAATTTTAAACTTCCTATTTAAAACCAAAGAAAAATAGGAACGCCATTTACCTGGCGAGGCACACAACAAGCACATTTGGAGGTATGCCCATCTACATGCAAAAATATTAATTTTAAATCTAAATTATATATTTTTTCAACTTATTTTCTTTCTTTGGAATATAAGCAACAATAAAAATAAAAAAAATAATAATATATTTTATTATTTTGCTATATATTTAAAAGAAAGAAATATGCAAATTTTCTTCAAAATTTTACAGTTTGTGAGCTTACTTGGAGTGGTAGAGAATAATTTAAAAATCAAAAGCACAACTTTTCAATAGGTAAACTTTATTATTTATGTTACATATTCCTTTTTTCTTTTCAATTTTCATCCACTATTGCAAAAATCGGAGGTTTGCACGATTTTTACGCTCTGGGAACTGCACTATAGGTGTGTTTTAAAGTAAGACCAAGGTAGTGAAAAATACTTTTATTTTGGCTAAAATTTGCTGCCAGCTCCCGTAGTATTTAAACGTTTCCTTATATTCAAGTGAAAACGCCTTGGTATTAGCAGCATTTGCATGTCTTGAATAAAAAAAAGTTAAACTTATTTATAATTGTGTTCAAAACTATTTCCCTTAAAAGAACCTATATTATAATTTCCAATTTTTTTTAAAGAACGACACCAAGAAGACTATACAAATGTTGTATAATATTTATTACTTGAAATAATTAATTAGTAATTAATTATTATAGCACGTTGTTATACCCTATCTATCTTCGCTATTTCTTTACTAAAATTATTCCTAGTTGCTGTTTTTGTTTGTTAAGCGCTATATATCTAACGTTTTAGTTAAACATTAAACACAGCATCTATGATCATATTTGGTGTAAAAAAACAAGTAAAGGGGTTATATTTATTTTTGTACATACATTATAATCTTTATATTATACAATAGTAAGGACCCTGAGCCATGTAAGGCCAATCTAACGGGAAAATGCTTGTTACTCGTTTATTAACTAAATAAATTAAGAAAACAAAGTATCAAGTAATGCTCTGTTTCATAAGGTATCATCTTATAAATCTCTTTTTAACCTAGCTTCAATAGCCATTCAATAAACTTAAGTTTTGCTAAGCTCTTCCAAATGGCCTTGCAAGGAACACAGCTCCAAACAAGGCCAATGTTGTACATCAGTCGTTTAACTTGAAAATAGAGTAACTATTATTTTTTTATTTGCTTTTACAAAAACGACATTATAATTTATTTCAATTAAGCAACACATTAAATGCTCAATATATTTATATCATCTAAAAAAACTATAACGAACATTGCTTGAACATCATCTTATAACTAAGAATACATAAATGGAAATTCTTTAAAAATAGTAGCAATGAGTATCACATTGACACATTATAACTAATTGCCAATGCGTTTTATAATACAATCAAAAAAAAATTTAATCTAAAATGGCCTTCTTATAGGGCCCGTTCTCTATAAGGCCAAAATGTTCAATATGTGTGTATAAGTTTAATAATCCTAATAAGTAAAGATGTTTTAAAAAACAACATTATTTTAATTGTTACGGTACGCATTTATAACTAAAAATAACTGTTTATATGTTAATGATGTTTAGATGTTCCTTGTAAAGTTTATGTTCCCTAGCAAGGCCAACTATCAAATCTTTGGTTGGGCCTTATAAGGAACCACCGGCCTTCCTAGGAACATTACCAATATTTTAACGTTAATCGAGGCATAAGTAGATTTTCTTTTATTAGTACCATACATATATCCCTTAGATACAATAATGCCCTGCAATAAAATTTGAGATAGATACAGGTTTTGTAACTAAAAACTAAAGTTTTTCAGGGTGCGGAAATTACAATTGTAGCCTCGACAACCAAAGTCTACAAACAGTTAGATCTCACTGCCCCAATAGCGGCGCGATCGAGTCGCCGCCGCGTTTGTGGCCATAAGTTTGATGGATCTAAGTGTGTAGTAGAAGGAAAATGTCTTTACATGACGATAACTGCGACTTTTTGATAGTTGGCCTTCAAAGGAACATGGCCTTACATGGCTCAGGGTACTTACTGCTTTTTATTTTATTTTATTTTATTTGGAAAACTTACAGCTACTTAAAAATAACTATAACAAAGTTTCCATAATAGAATTTTATTCCTATAATAATGAGAAAATTAAAGAAGTAAATACTACCTTATATCTATTTGAAATGTAAAAATGTATACTCATTAATCATTATATTTTGATCTGAGCTAAATTAAATATGATATTATTATGTTTGTAATATAAACAATTCGCCTGTAAAATAATAATTTTGCGTTACGTGTCTAGTTTAAATTACTTTTTAGGAAAGCATTATAAAATACAACTGTTATTTTCCTGCTTGTATTGAATTTCAAAAATACACTTCCTAAGTATTAACTTCAAGTTAATTCAATCTTAGTATACGTGTTTAACAATTGGAGAAGTTTTGTCACTTTCTAACTTTACATCAAGTGATAGAGACAAAAGTTGGGAATAAGCTATCTGGCATTTATCTAGGAATTGTGAAACCGACTTCACTTCGGCGTTTATAGTGGTAGAACTAAGTTTTTAGTTAGCAATTTGTATAATATTAAAAAACGAATTTCTTCAGTTTATTTTTAATCTGAAAGTATTTCACAGTAAAAATATACACTTTTCATGCACTTATTCCACCTTTATTAATTTAATGATGATGATTATATTGAAACCGGTCGTGTGAAATATAATTGTAATTAAATAAATTAATAAGAGTGGAATAAGTGCATGAAAAGTGTATATTTTTACTGAGAAACATGAATTTCCACCAAGTAGTTACACTACATTCAATATCTATTTTAAAAGTATTTTTTTAAAGTATTTTTGTTTTTAAGTCTGTTTTTGCGTTCTCTTTAAACTTAAGCAGCTGTACTTCTTATATAAAGTTTTAAATTTACCAGGAATGTACAAATAATAGTTTTTATTCACAAAAAAAATATATATCCACAGCCGAAAATAGAACCTCCTCCTTTTTGGAAGTCGGTAAGGTTTTCGCGCAACGAAGTTGCGGGTAAACTCTAGTTTAAAATAAAACATTAGTAAAATAAGCCTCTTGTAGATTCTAGCAACTGACGCTACTAGCAATACCTTATCAATACGGGTAATAATGTAGACACTGTATTTATTTTTATCTGTAGTTCTCTAGTTTATATTCAGCTCACCGATAAATATAGCTTTATAATTATGTGACTAGGATTGTGAGCAGAACCAATGTCGGAATGAAACTGTTTTGTCTATTAGATATAAGTTGTAATAATATGAGTATATTATGAATCAAAGTGCGACATAGTGTCTAAGATTATTTAGATAATTTTTTGGGTTTTTTTTTTAATTTTTATTGTTACATAAATAACACATAAATTATAAACATGAAATATTTTCCTACTTCGGTAAACATTACTTTTTCATTTGTCAAAGAAATTGTACAATTGTTAAAGGAATGCCTGAAAAATAACTTTTTAGGATTCCGGTAACTAAATGGTAAAAGGGACTATTACTGAGATTTATTCGTCTGCCTGTCATCAGGCCTTATCATAAGCACAGTTATAATGAAAAATGGTTTAAGAACTAAGTAGCAGAGATACGTTGCCGAAAACTTTTGTATTTAGAAATACTGACCCTTAGTCCGGCCGCACATTATCCGAATTTCTGATCAGGAAAATTCGGATGCCCCCCGCCCCGCTTATACATTTTGACACGTAAGAATTCTGATAGTATGCACTATGCGGGGTCCACAACAAAATGTATGAACAGAGTGCGTTCCGGCAGGCGTCCGAATTTTTCTGATCATAAATTTCGGATAATGTGCGGCCGGGCTTACATACACCGTGGGGATAGTAATGCTAACTTGGTATTAATGTTTATGGCTTCAATCCCCAATAATCTGAATAAATTGAAATAATATTATGATTATGTATTAAGTCTTAAATTTAAGTAGGTCACAATAAATGTACGGACTAAAATATTGGTTGTTGCATGTAACGAGTAATTCTGACATTTTATCCCGAATTGCTTTTTCATCGATACAATATTTTTTTAACCTGTCAAAAATCGACGATCAATTGTTTTATTAATTTCATAGTAATTATAAATAATATTTTATGAAATAGTAAAATTGAAACCGACTATTAAATATTTAATTGCATCGATGGAAAACATGTTTTGGGAGTAATTCACAAATGTATACGTTTTAGTATCACATTTACAAATAATAGAATAAATTTATATTTTTAATCATTGATGTTTCATTGAAAATTCAATACTATAAAACCTTTTAATAATTTAAGTATAATCTAATATGAAGTCTAACTGCCACACTCAGAGTGGAACATTAATTACTTAAATGTGATTAATTCAAAATTTTAACATTTATAGCCCTACGAATAATAAAAACTAAGGAAACCTAACTCCCATACTTCAACCGTTTTAATTTTGGTTCCTTTTCGCACACAATATCAAAGAAACACTAACACTCAAATTTACGAAATGAAGCCGTTGAAATTAATTGTCACTTTTATATAATTACACGAAATTGTGTAGCGAATACACGCATAAAGTATGCATGTATTCGGATCACATTTTGTAGACTCGTGGACAAATTTTTTGACACAAACCTACGCGACCACGCGACTGCGAAGCGGCAGCGTCAATACAAAACACACATTTTACAACTTGTCAAATGTGTGTTTTGTATTGACGCTGCCGCTTCGCAGTCGCGTGGTCGCGTAGGTTTGTGCAAAGCGTTACTCTTCCTTAATTTTTTTATTATTCGTAGCATAAGCCCCATTACATTATCTGTCAAACTCTTAATTAAATTGAAGGTTAATCATAATTAAATGTCTCCGAGTACGGCAGTAAGTTTTATAAGAGTAAAAAATATGGAAGTTTCTGAGGCCAAAACAGACTTTTTTACTCATAACTTTTTTCATACTCGAATGGTAGCAATTTGGATTTCGAGAGTGTACCAAAAGCCTTCCACATTCAGTGGGCCGATTCTGTATCGTACATTTGTGAGTTAATCACTGAGTTACTAACGAAACGGAGGAGTGAGCAACGGAAAGTCTCACTTTTGTATGCAAGTGAGTACAAAAAGTGGCACTTTCCGTTACTCACTCCTCTGTTTCGTTACTAACTCAGTTATTAACTCACAAATGTACGATACAGAATCGGCCAGATGGTGGGATTTAACCAATGACACATAAAACTTCGTTTTATAAAACTTAGTTCTCACTGAACGCGTTCTCGCGGCGACGTAAATCTCGTTTTGCTTCAAATGGATTACACAAACTTCTTAATATGATCGCGATTAATAAATCCGAGTTCACGTGACGTCACGCGATTATTTTACATAGTTTTATCACTTTGGAGCCTTTTCACGGTATTTCATCAGCAAAATAGCAAAAAACGATACATAAACTAACCAAACGCATGTGTCAAAACTGTCATTTTGACATTTCTTTCGTCTATGATTTTAGATAAGCCATGACACTTCACTGACAGGACTTGAACGGGTTTTGTGACGTAAAACGCGAACATTGGGCGTTCAGAAGATAAAACTCGGATTTGTTGTGAACGCCTTCAGTTTATGTTGAAATACAATTCGGTGTTATAAACGCAAAAAAATGTCCACCTGTAACGACACGCGTGTGTACGTTGAAAAATTATTCAGAACTATAATAAAATATCTAATAAGTAATAACTAATACCCTTTCTAGAGGTTTATTGTGTGATTGAATTGTGCTCAAATGTGTTCTTGTGCCACCAAGGTTCGAAGAATTTCGGTAGCCGGCTGGCGAAGCCCCGACGTTATTTTTTTACTACCCACCTTTACAGGTAAGTGCTTTAACTTTTCTATACGTCTAGAGAGTCACTGGGTATCGAAGCGTAGTCTTCAGAGAAATACAGTTGCCTCTTGATGTGATATTTCTTTCAAATGTTAAAGAGACAAAACAAAAATTTAGAAACTGTAATTACTTATATTTTGCTGATCCCATTACAAAGCTTGGAGTCGAAATTGGAAAATATTTCCTTTTCGTACCGTCATCAAGTAAATAAGATTGTAACTTTTGAATCCGTTACGTAAGCCCAAGTAAGTATTGCCCAATAATGTGTATGATACACGACCAACCAATCATAGTACTGGTTTACTAGTACAACACTTTGTGATAGTTATAATTATTTATAAATTATAGTTAGTGGAAATAGTTTTCAAAAGTATTTAGAAAATCAGTAAATTCTTGAAGTTCTCAATAAAGTATTGCAAGCTGCTATTTAGTAACAAGGTATTTTGATTTATATTATCATCTATCTATCAGTTAATTAGCCTGGACATGTAGGCGTCCTTTGAAATATATAGCGATGTAGACAATTAACATATTATTTTTTATTGATACTATTAATGTAACCTAAAGTCTAAAGGCTATTAACAAAATAATGCTTAAATGCCAGGATAGCTAAGCCTCAATGCAAGCTGGCAAATGTATCAGGAGCATAAATCCAACCCAAGTTTTATCGAGTAAGCATGTTTGATTAAATTTGATCATTCGACGCTACATAAATTTCCATACACGAACTTCATCGAATTATTGGGATCCTTTGAAATTTATTGCTTCAGTAAAAGCATGCGCTTAATTTATTTATTTTGTAACAAGCGTTGCTCGCATTTAGTAACACAGTTACGGCATAGCACTTTGATGCTCTCATGGAGTTTATTACTTAATTAAATTCGACAACATTATCCAGCTTAACACGATGCGTAAAGTTTTTCGTTATAACCAAAAACTTAAAATGACCACTCTAATAAAATACAAATTTAGGTAAGTACTTGTTCTATGTACTAATTAGATTCTCGAAAACTATAACCCATTACTTAGCTAGTTAAATATTATGACCCGTGAACTTCTTACCACTTAACTCTTAATTTTTCTCTATGTTTAACTTATCTTCACTCAGATTTTAAGACTAAAATTTTTCAAATCAGTTGAGCTGTTCCCGAGTTTTAGCGAAGCTAACTTTATTGAAATTAATTTTGTATAATATCAAAGATAGATGTCATATGCGACTGCTAAAATTATAACTCTTTCTTTGGCACCGCTGTAGAGCTACCGCACACCTGAGACACGACTGTCTTATGACAGACTATCGCATAATAAAATGCACTAGATGCGCACATTTGAGACAAAACGTCTAATAGACAAAGCTGTCTAATGCGCCCCGCGACAAGTCTGACTAACGACTGACGGCTTCCCTTTAAATTGTATGCGAGCGTGCACATCTACGACAAAACTGTCTAGCCACAATAGACAAAACTACCAGTAGTTTGACTCAAGGCTCGGAAACCTGGTTTATCTTCGCGATCCTGTTCGTTAGAAACGCCATACATTTCCAAAAGAGCGTTTTCATTTCGATTCCGCTCTGAACGGTCCGAAATTATTTCTGGTTTTGTTCTAAGAGCAAAATTAAATTGCTCACTGCTCAAAATACCGGTTAGAACCGTTCGCAGTTATGTTCGCCCCGCCCACTGACACACACCACGACCATCACCCATTGTTCACACATAAACATGTTATGGCCTATTGGCTATTAGATGGTGCACTAGAAATGGATAGAAGATATCACTCCACTAGTTACTTTCCGCGAGAAATTAGCCAGGTTAATTTCAGAAGTAATACCGCTCGCATCTCTATTTCGCTCCGAACGAACACTTATCCAAAAACCTGGTTATAGAGCGTTTTAACATGTTTAAAAAAATACCGGTTCCAAGAGTTACTTTCCGCGAGAAATTAACCAGGTTAATTTCAGAAGCAATACCGCTCGCATCTCTATTTCGCTCTGAACGAGCACTTATCCAAAAACCTGGTTATAGAGCGTTTTAACCTGGTTAAAAAAGTACCGGTTCCGAGCTCTGGACTTCGACTGCAAAGAGACGGACAGGTTTCAATATACTATGTCAAATTCGTCGGGTTTCACTAAGATTATGATTGTGAATGGAATGTGCCTCGCGCTGGCTGATATAATTTATTTTTAAATACATATATATTTCAAAACTAATTTTATCACAATGAGAACTTTTCTATCTATATCTATAAAATTTTTCAGAACTGCTCGCAATAAACGCAAAATGCACTCGGTTTTAATTTTAATAGAATATACAATTTGTTATTTGAAATACCTAAGTCGTAAATATAAATTATTTCAAATTGACGTGTTTCACAACCCGTTTTTAACGTCTTTAACATCCCAGAGAAATACAGTAATAGGAAACCCTAATATGTCATAGTTTTAAGTTCGTAGTGACAAGTTAACAACCCTAGCGATTTTCGTCATATACGTCAAATTTAAAAATTTCTAACTTCTAAGTCGGCATACTCTATAATTCTGTCTACTCTGTCCAGGCGTTCTCTACTGTTTAATATTATACAATTGTATGCGTTGCGTCATCGTAGTCAAGACAGTTTTGACTTGGTGTGCGCCACATGATAGACACAACTGTTTTAAATAGTTAATGGAATCAGGCGTTACTTTGCGGAAATCCATAGCTTAAAATTTAGTTTGTTATTATTTTTAGCAATATTCCGCGAAATAATCTTCCACCTTTAAGTAAATGAGTGAGTGTACGCATAGGCATGCGTACACTCACTCATTTACTTAAAGGTGGAAGTTTATTTCGCGGAATATTGCTAAAAATAATAACAAACTAAATTTTAACAACTGTTTTAATTGTGTCGTAGACAAGTCAGTCTATGTGAAACAAGACTGTCTAACTACAGTCGTGTCTCCGATGTGCGGTCGCACGTAGTCAGAAAAAATGCCTTTTTAAATTAATAATAGCTCAAGAAAACCATTAAATATAATTATTATTCAACATAATATAATTATTATCATTAAGACTAGTAATATAAATAAAACAAAAACATTTTTATGTTTTTACAAGAATAGAAAATAAATATTATTGGCGACATTGCTCGTAGCGCATAAAAATACTTAAAAAAATACAAATTCAAAGGACATGCAAAATAAAACCTTGACTAAAATACATGTACGTATCGTATAAAATTTAGTATCTGGCACACATTACAAGTCTATAAATCAGGCTGTAAATCTCTGGCGCACAATGTTGCCAGCTAAGAACGTAGCATTTATTTTCTAACAGCACGCTTTAATGTGGCCACCCATTGGCCGAGCTAAAGCCACGCAACGATTTGATAAATGTTAGAGTCGGTTACTGAAATACTGATTTCAAAGCTTTTTGGTTTATCTCTTTAATTGCTGCTGAATTCTGAACGGAAAGTTTCGACTTGTTTCGCGAACTCGAATTGAATTGAATCGCATTTTTACTGTAAAATTTTTATTCAGTAATTAAAACCTTTTTGAATAGAATAAAATGCGAGTGTTATGAAAAGTAAAAAATATACCGGTAAATAGAGTGTTCATTATTTTTATTATTTCTATACTGAGTAAAACATGCAATTATTGCTTAAGATAATTTGGTGTGCATGATTATGACGTTGCTAGTTTCTTCCTGTGACTTCGCCATGCGGGCGAAGTCACAGTGTATTTTGTTCCCTAAGTAGGAGTGGATTTTAAATACCTTCTTATAGTAAAGGCCTACATCATAAGAGGAATATAATATTATGTTCAAATTTCATTATGTGAGTAAATTCTATAATTTCGAGTTTCTAACTCTTAGAATCACGATTGTGCTATGATGTATCAGTCAATCGGCTTTTGCCTTTATGCTAAATACTCACATACGGTTTTGCTCGATCAAGCAATCACGTCGAGCAAAACCCGCGGCTCGGACTTTCGTCCACACATTCAGCATTGCTCGATAGTTTTACTCTAAATCGATACATTTAATTCTATCAAGCTGGCTCGATGCGAGCCTTCGATTGGCTCGATGCGAGCCTTCGAGCTGTCAGTTTTGCGGTCCACACAGTAATTATTACTCGATTTGGAGTAAAACTATCGAGCAAAACCGTATGTCAGTACTTGGCATTAGACATTTTTTTCCAAAGGTAGGTCATTGCAGCTCTGAAGTCGCTGCAACCCACAAGGATCTATTATTACTTTATTGTCTATAGGCAACTGACTCAACTGACATGAATAAAGCATTTATAGCGCAGAAAAAATGTGTACGGGCCATATGTGGTAAGCCCTCATATGAGTCATGTAAGCCTCTATTTAAAAAATTAAATATTATGACGCTTCCTTGCCTTTATATATATGAACTAGTCAACTTCGTAAAAATTCACTATGCTTATTTTACAGAGGCAAGTGACCCGAGAACTAAAAGGAAACCCAAACGTTTAGTATTAGATATCATTCCCAGAACGAGTCTTTATCAAAAAGAATATTATGCCATGTGCATAAAGACCTACAACGCTACCCCAACAACCATAAAATCCCTACCTTACAATAAATTTAAAAAAGAAATGATAAAATGGCTTAAGGTAAGAAATTATTATTCTATCACAGAATTCCTAAATGAGTAATAAAATTATAATATGATTATTTAATACTGTTGACATTAAAAATTATTATTTTAATTGTATTATTATTGACATAGAATTATTATTTTAAAATCATAATATTATATTATATTGATTATTGACATTTAATTATTTTGACATTGAATTATTATTTTGAAATCAATTGAAATTTGAATTAATTCATGAAGCCCCAAGCGGCCACATCCGGCCGCGATAACAATGAAAAAGCTATTGTGTCTCGTTTTGCCACGACTGATGGGTTAATGTAATTTTATTAGCTCGTAAGATCAGGACATGTAAGGGTTTATTATTTTGAATGTTGTATTAATTTCTTTTATTATAATTATTAAGTGTTATATTATCACAAAATTCCTAAATGAGTAACAAAATCTGATGATTACACTTATGACATTAAATATTATTGTTAAAATATAGCATACTTACTCATATTATTGACACTGAATTTTTTGTATTATTGACATTTTAATGACACAGAATTTTTTTGTATTATTATATTGAATTATTTATAGTATAAATGTAATTAAATGGAAATTAATGTATTTAGAATAAGTGCTTAAAAATTTGCATGCTATATTATTAGTGAAAAGTGTGATCATGGAAAGACTATCATAACTGTGACACCTGAATGTACCACTTTTGAAGCAAATAAAGAAATATGAATATGAATATATGAATATGAATAGGAATAATATTACAGTGTTATGATAAAAAAGAAGCGAGATGTACAGTCTGTCAAGAAAGAGTAGACGCAGTACAACATTTTCTAAACGTTATCACGCTCAATAGGTGGTTTTTTGTTTTAGATTTAATAAGGTTTTCATATTTTTATGTGATTTCAAAATTGTGTACAGCGTCTACTCTTTTTTGACAAGCTTGGCGCTATGTTGTAAGTCATAACCTTAAGAAAATGTATGAAAGTCATGAATTATATAAATGATACCAGGTTTACAACGTCAGCCAGGAGGGTAGGATCCCGTAAAGTTGTTGCAACAAAATGAACGCTTCAACTTAAGTGCATCTGCAATAAAACTACGCCGTAACTGTTTGTTTAGGGCCATCCAGTTACGTTTCATATGGCGCGTGCCAGTTTGCGGTGTAGAGTAGCCAACTGCAGAGACTACAACCTTATTACTTAATAATAATAATGACTCCCACACCGGTTTCGGTGACGGTGGCCGATTTCATTGAAACCAAGACCAGATACGCAGGAGTAATTTTATAGTGCCCAAGTGTGTGCGCAGTACACAAGAGCACTCTCTATTCCTTTGACTCTCATAACCCAGTGGGACGGAATACCGACACGACAGGCGAGAGATCAGGCGCAGGACCGACTTTTTACATGCCCATCCGACACATGGATCATCTTACTTGTCAGAGTACAATCAGGTGATCAGCCTGCATTGTCCTAACCAAACTTGGAAATAACATGTTTCCAACGCGGGAATCGAACCCACGACCTCCGAGTCAAGAGCCGAGCTCTGAACCACTGGACCACAGAGGCGTTAAATCAAATCATCTTTATTTCGGGCATCGGAGGCCCATATAACAAATACCTTAAATCTAACATACATATTAATAATATAATAAATACCTTATAAACTAACATACATATTTTATATTCACTTATAAAATAACACTGTCACTAATTGTTGCCGGCGACGTGACTCGACGCTTCGTTCCGGAGTCTCCCCCGGAACCTCCGGTAGACTACATCCATCGGCCAGAACTCCGGCGCCTCGAAAGTCGACAGAAGATTCGTCGGTACTCTCGCCACAAAGGAGCTAAAGTTAACCTTGTGGCGAGACTGCAGACGCTCGACCCTCAGGCGCAGTGTCGTCTTCTTCTGGATGTAGTCCACGACGTCCTCGACCTCCATGGACCATTACAGGCGAGATATGTACAGGGGCGTCGCGGGGACCTCGTTCCGCAGACGCAGCTCAGGTACATAGGGCGCGGTGCCGCGATGGTTGCGGGCGGCGGGCTTCTTCTTCCTCCTCTCCACCAGTATGAAGCCCTCCTCATCGCACCCCCTGCTCTCGCCCTTGCCAGGTCGAGAAGACTTGGCCTTGCAGCTCTTCGTAGCCTTGCGGCTCTCCGTAGACTTGCGATTCTCCGAAGCCTTACGGCTCTCATTTACCCCATTTTTATTCGCCCGCGGGGGAGGCGCGGGGCGACCAGCAACAGTCGTGTAGTTTTGCTGAGTCTCCTGTGGACTCGGCGTCGGCGCAACTGGGAGGGGAGCGCGGGCGGGGGCGGCAGCGGCGGTGTTCGTTGACCCGTCCGATAATGCTGACGGGCTAAACGTGGCCGCCGCCGCGCCTCTACGACAGTTGACGTATGCGGCGTCAAGTGACCTACATAATGAATTATTACTTTTCAATTGTGATAATTCACTACGTAGATCACTGATGATAGATTCCGACGCCTGCAATCTACCTCGAACTCCGGCCAGCTCTTCCTTCAGGAACCTGATGTCCTTCAGTAGGCTGACGACGTCGACGTGGTCCAGCGTAACAGGCGGCAGCTTGTGCAGCTCTTTAGCCACAAAAGCCGGTACCTTATCCGGATTCGTCTGCTTCAGCAGGGAGATGATGTCCTGCACGCTCCTTTCGGTTCCGTCTCTTCGTAGCGACGGCATATTCGCGCTCTGGCCGAGCGTCTCGTACAGCAAATGCTTCCCTTGGCAAATCTCCTCGCTGGTGAAGGAGGACTTGCAGATCTGCATGATGCTGACCTCGTCCATGGTGTCGATGGCGTGCTGGATAAACGCCAGCAACTCGTTGGCCACGAGCGCCATGGTCACGTGCAGCGGCAATGTGCCGCGCGATTCGCGAAAATATTAATTAATTAATATTTGCAGCGTGTGTAACGTGGAGCACGACCGTTCGCTAGCGCGACACATTACACTTCCTTTTATTTTATTATATTCATTTACTTTTCGCTAAATATTTATTTACTTAGTATAGTTTTAGGCGTTAAATATGACTTAGTATAGTAAATAAAAGGCCGGCAACGCACTTGCAACTCTTTTGATCTTGATTTGAAAGACAAATCTCGGCTCTCATGATAAACGAAATTCTTTGTAAGCGATGTTGCGAGTATCATATCAAAATACACACATGAAGAAAATAATATTTCAATGCAGCCGCTTCCTTATAAGTAAAATCATGCAGTTATATAATATATTTTGAACACAATCGTAGGAACACATAAAATGAATATAAAATTTTGAATTTCCTTATACCTTATCTGTTTGCCATTCACCATTGAGGCGAGTACTTCGGGTGACGATATCTTTGTGTTAAAAGGTGGAGAACCTACGAGAATGTTCTCTTGTATTGTCACATAATACGTGGGAGGTGAACCGTAAGGAGATTAACCGTCAGTATTGCGATAAATAAGTTATTTCTCCTTTGTAAAAGTGTCTGTTCTGCTGCAAAAATGGATGTATTATGTAACCACAAATTGTTCAATTTTCATTTTTTACTTCCGAGTAAATTTGGGTTTGCTAGTATCCATACTAGCAAGAAAAGTGTAGGTATAATTATTGAATATTTCCACCAAGAAGTTACAGTATATTCCATATCATAATATTATGTAAACCATCTTTCAAAAATCATTCAAATCCTTCTAGCCGTTCAGGAGTTCAGTGAACAGTGACTTACACATGTACATTAGAATTATAATAATACATATATTATATAAAGAAGATAGAAATATGTAATGAAATAAAAGGGATATGTAAATATTTTCAAAAGAACGTGACCTACATAATGTTCAATTAAACGATTTTCCCCAGTAAGGCTCACATCTGAATAGACCAACTCAACATTAGACTTTTATACTTAAACTTTGTCCATCTTGTGGAGTCAATTATATAATGCTTCAACAATTTTCATTTAAACTTTCATCATAGCAATTCCTTGCTCATTTTCTTTAAGTCATATTAAAAATATTTTCATAATAACATTACAATTTCAGGTTAATGTTAACAAAATTACATGTACTTAAAAGATAATTATAATATTATAATTTTACCATTAAAAATTAATGTCTTACCTCTCACACTTGATTGCATTGATTTTAATAATCATCAATATGAACCACCTTCAAATAAAAATATCTTAGTTTTAATGCTCCTCTGTACAGTTACTCTGTGGTAGAATTTAAACAATGTAAGTTTGTAACTAAATGAAGGATGCGGCGTCGAGTTGTCTTTTCGTGTGTATGTGGCAATTCACGGCAACTCGTGCCAACTTACGGCAACTCATGGCAACTTGAGGCAACTCATGTAGAAAATTGCGGGAGCCAGAGGACCAATTAAAATTAACAGCTTGAAACGTTAAAATTTTTATAACAGAATATTAACGCTGTGGTATGCGTGGGTGTTTATTTTACTGTTTTAAATGAAATGTATACTTTGTTTTGAATTCGAACTTATGAAGTAAAATGTATTCAGTGTTTTAAATAAAAATAATAGCTTTGTTAATAAAAAACATCATTCATTCGCCTAATTCAAGTTGAGATGCGAGTCTAATATTACCTTATAGCTTTGTCCACACTGTGCCTTTTTCTGTTCATCAAGAGCATGCGTTATAGCACATTCAACAGCGAACATGAGGCATGCCCGCGACGCATGCCCCCTGATCGTCAAAAACTTTCTCTTTGTTATTAAAAATGACAGTTGGCGTTGCGTTCTTTGACGCATTCAATTATTGAATGCGCCAAAACGAAAGTTGAAAGAAAGACGATGACGAAAATTGAAGATGAAAGTACATAATGTGGACATAGCTAATAGATACTGTTTATATTCATTATAAATATAATATAATACTCGTATTTATGCTCATGGGACTTATGTATACCATTCACTAGAAGCGTGAATGGTACATAAGTCCCATGAGCATAATTTGATGAAGCCTTCAATGGCTTCATCAAAATATTTTTAGTGTGAACGAAATTCCTGCTCTGCCTGTTTTAAAATTTTGCAAAAAAAATCTCGAAACGACAGTCTGTAGACATATATTATTTTCTTTTTGCACTATTGCATGTGTACGAGTACGTAACGCTAAGTGACTCTCACCATTTGCCTGGTCAAGCCGCAATTTTGTTGATTGTAAATGTACCGAATATCATATAAATATATTATACCCATAGATAGGGGACAGAAGAAAACTGTCACTACTCTCCCCTACCTTCTAAGTGTAATGAAATCCACTTACGGCTCAAACTTATCATTCAGCAAACCCAAATCATCAATGTCCACCTCAGTACGTAAAATCGGTCATTCATACCTCGTAAAAAGCGAATGTTTCTTGGACCCCCACTATAAACAATATCAACAAAGATTTATCTCGACGATATGATGTCTTTATTACGAGTTAAATAAGGTTCGTAATTGCATGATTCATTCGCAAAATTAATATTGTAGGTATCCTCTGCTATGTCTTCTAATCCCCCATAAAGAGTGTGACACTTCAGTTTATAGCAATCTAAAGTTAATAACCCTAGATATGGTCTTGTGGGCCCTTCGATGCCTAATAAGACATTATTTATGGCTCGCCAACCTATGTAGGCTATTTTAGGTGGCGTAATAATTATTTACTAGCCATTTGATCGAGATTCGCTCGGTATTCGATAAAACACGAATAAAATGACATTTTCTAAAAATGATTCCTAGTTAGATCGATTTATCGCCCCCGAAACCCCCTATATACTAAATTTCATGAAAATCGTTGGAGCCGATTCCGAGATTCCAATTATATATTGGATACACATAAAGTAAATAAATACAAAACAATTATTGTTTCTCGCATAATATTATTTACTATAGCGAACAAAGGAGACATACATAATTTAAAAATTATTGTACGACTACGAGAAAAACAGAGTCGCTTTTTTTCTCTCATGTTCCTTTGTTCCCTTTAATCTTTAAAACTACGAAACGGATTTTAATGATTCTTTCAGTGTTAGATAGCCCATTTATCGAGGAAGGCTATAGGCTATATTTTATCACGCTAAGACTAATAGGAGCGAAGAAATAGAGGAAAATGTGGAAAAAACGGGGAAAATTATTTGAAAGGCATAACTTGAACTCGCTAATCTCAGGAACTACTGGTCCGATTTGAAAAATTCTTTCTAAATTAGATAGCCCATTTATTAAGGAAGGCTAT
This sequence comes from Polyommatus iphigenia, assembly GCA_963422495.1. Taxonomy (NCBI): domain Eukaryota; kingdom Metazoa; phylum Arthropoda; class Insecta; order Lepidoptera; family Lycaenidae; genus Polyommatus; species Polyommatus iphigenia. Next base: position 30,763,706 of record OY730182.1, read on the forward strand.
AGGCTATATTTTATCACGCTAAGACTAATAGAAGAATGTGGAAAAAACGGGGGAAATTATTTGAAAGGGCTCATCTCGCGAACTACTGGAGCAATTTTTTTATGTTATTTGGCACAGATAAGAAGTAGACCACGTGAAGGATCATAGGCTATCGATTTTAATCATTTTTTCAGTGGCTATATATTTTATACCCGTGCGACGCCGGGGCGGGTCGCTAGTTACTAATAAGGTACATCATAATTATTATTATTGTCTGAAGTCGCTCATACTCTATTGCAAACGCAGTTCGCGTAGCTCGTAGCAGACGCGTAGAAGGCAACGTAGCACGCTACGGATCATCTACGCAGCACCCGTCTATAATATTTTATTTTAATTTACAATTGTTTATTGTTATAACTTTATTTTAGTTAAACTAAGTTGGTATACCTATTTATTATTTTACCCAAATACTGTACAAAAATACTAACGTTAAATGAATAATTAATGAACTAGTTGTATGTAACATACGGATTACGTACAATAATTTATTTAAAGTTGATTAATCAAAATGTTTTTATTAGTATCTGTATTCATATTTTTCAAATCCACTTTTCAGCGCTAAATCATTAACGTGATTTTAAAAGCTTATAGTGAGCTACAAAAAATATTATGAGGAAATTTTACTAACGGGAAAAACAAGGATCGTGTTTCAGCTGTCGTGACTCGTGACTTGTGTTAGAATAAACTGACAACAATGTAGTTGTCTGTCCGAGTCCCGTCAACACTTATTGGGTAGAACAGCGAGAGATGATTTCGTGGAATTTTCTGCTGTACGGTACATTTTTGTTGAAATTGTTTTAAGGTGGTCCCTCACTGGGAGCATTCGCTTGTAATGTAATGTTAGTGAGTCGAGCATCACATCAGTGAGGGAGGAGAACCGAGCATTACAGTGCGCATCTTGTAATGATACAGTATGTAATATCTTAATACAACTTGTAACATCAACTAGCTATGGAATGCTCAAAGTCGAATGTAACATTACACGCGAATGCTCGTTGGTCAGGGAGCACCTTTATGGAGTAGGAAAACATTTGAAGAAGGAATTTTATGAAGGTCATTTTACATTGCAACGTCTCATGAAGTATTTTAATTAGAACATTTAAATTTGGAGTTGTAAGGAACCAAACCTTCATAAATACTGGTATAATACGGTATTCATCTAAGATTGTGGTTTTAATGAAACTTATGAATAGTTCTCAACTAGATGGCTGGATATCCATACTAATATTATAAATGCGTAGGTGTATCTGTCTGTCTGTCATCTCCTCACACTCAAACCAATGAACCAATTTTGCTGTTTGGTATGTAGATACTTTAAGTTCCGGGAAAGGACTTAGGAGACTTTTTATCGCAGAAAAATATATAATTCCCACGCGCTAAACGAATTTTCATCTTCATTTAGTACAATATACTAGAAAAATACTTCAAACGATCGACTTTCTCCGGAATAATTTTCTTTTATTTTAAATACACATTTGTAACTCGTTCGAGTGCTCACGAGTTGGGATCGAGTTACAAGTGTTTTTGGTAAAGTGGGGATAATAACTTTTATTGAAGGTACGTGTTTGAGCAAGGTGATAGCTTCCTACCTCCACTCTGAAACAATTCCCACTCAAATTCCTCGTGTTTTACAAATAATGTACGAATAACATGTCGATTTGCGGACGCGGGCTTTTTGTTTCGGAGACGATAATGCGAAATGTAGGCAATTTCACTTTTACCATGTTTTCCATTACTTTGTCTGATCTTCAAATATAATAATGCTGCTAATATCTAATGAGAAATATGATTTTTTTTGTTTTATTGAAAGTATTATGAAAGTATTTAAATGACATTATATAAAGTGTGGAGTTTACAAACAATTCTCTAGAATATCAGAAGCGTCCATAGATATTATTATTATTATTTAATTCTCTAGAATGCAGTAACTTAAGTAATATTATAATAAAAAAAGTTATGACGTTAAAATATGTACGTATGTGTACGTTTATGATGTCTTCTCTGAAGTTTTATAATAAAATCTGCAGAAAGAACTAACATAAAATCTTTCATCCTGGACACACTACCTATAGTTTTTTTAAACAACTTTTAAGCTATTGCATGGTTCTTTCATGGAAAAACACCTAACATTCGTCTAACGTCGTTTTAGTTCGGCAGACTTCGGCTCGGTGTGGCTTGGGATGTGGTGCTCGCCGCACGGACCGCGGACCGGCACATCGCGACGACGTTTCCAGACTTCAGCACGATGTTTGTGTGCATGCAACTAAAGTATGCGAATTAAAATTGCGTTGATAAAAAATGCTATGCAATAGCTTTACCGCGGCAGTTACCGAGTGCCACACGCACTACTTTTTTATTAACCGACTTCAAAAAAGGAGGTTATCAATTCGACGCGTATGTATGTAATATTTCCAGAACTGCCCAGTTTTTGTATATGTTAATCTATGACAGCTTCTGAACAAATGTGCCAAATTTCAAAAGTGTATGTATGTATGTATGTATGTATATATGTATGTTTTTATGTTTGTGCACGCATATCTCTGGAACCACAAGTCCGATTTTAGTGATTCTTTTTTTATTGCACTAGGTATTGTTCAACTTTCAACCCCCTCCCGGACGTCGTGCATCGGTGAAGGGCTAAGGCGAGCGAGAGGTCGTTAGACCTTTGGGCGGAGCGTTTGCAAGAACCGCTGGTAAGCATCGCCCTGATAGACGCAATCCGCCCACTATTTTAAGAGTGGGTAAAACGGAGACACAGAGCACTCTCCTTCCATCTGACACAGATGCTGACCGGGCACGGCTGCTTTGGTCGGTACCTGTGCCAGATCGCGAGGAGAGAGAGTGACACAAGGTGTCACCACTGCCTTAACGAAATGGACACGGCCGAACACACATGGTCGACCTGTCCATCTTGGATGGAACAACGCGCGGCCCTTACGGCTGCCATTGGAGTGGACCTCTCCCTGCCAGCAATAATCCGGGCAATGTTGAGCAGCGAGATTGCGTGGCAGGCGGTGAATGACTTTGCCCAAGATGTCATCACTGCAAAGGAGGAGGCCGAGCGCAGGAGAGAACGGGAGGCGCTCGACCCCTTGAGACGGCCGAGGAGAAGACGCGCACCACGGAGTGGCCGCAGCGCCTTGCCTTAGCCAGGATACTTGGGGTGGCAGTGTGGGGACACCGCCACCCATTGCACCGAGTTCCAGAGAGAGCCGTGATGCGCATGGTGCTCCTGCACATTGCGGCCCCCGTGTGGGCTTTTCTAGGCCACTTCGCGAGGTGACCTAGAAAAGCCTGCATGTTTTGATGAGTCTGGCACAGACAACCGTTGGTAAAGTTGCGGTGGGTTGATCGTGCCCGTAACTTTGCCTAAGCGGTGAGTGGAGCACCATGGGGTTTTAGTGGGTAGTTCCTCGGAGAGTCCCAAATACCCCGGCCGATGTCCCCAATCCGCCGGGGATGCGTAATGCATTTCCCCATGTAAAAAAAAAGAAAAGGTATTGTTCAACTTTAGGTTCTATCGTACCCGCAACTCTGCCCTTAGCGATGAATGGAGCACCATGGGGTTTTAGTGGGTAGACTACGCAGGAGTCCCACATACCCCGGCCGATATCCCCAATTTGCCGGGGATGCGTAAAGCATTTCCCCATCTTAAAAAAAAGGTATTGTTCAACTTAGGGAATACTGCCAGTTTCATCAAAATCGGTTCAGCAGTTTTTGAGATAGGGAATTTTAATTCTTAATTACGTATGTACAAGAATTTGAAGTCGGTTTTATCTTTTTAAAATACTATTATGTGTTAAGATAAGTCTACCAACTATCAGCAATTCCTCGACAAGGCTCTTAACATGATATTACAATATGGTCGAATATTTGAGTATCATAAAGTAACATAGAACCTAAGGAAGTAGCCGTTGTCGCTCGCAGAGTATAAATTATGAACGCAGGACGTATGAGCCCGGCTCGGATATAGGCGGTCACATAACTATTAGCCGCTATTATACATTCATGATCCCAAGGGAATATTTCTGGAGTGAATACCAGTGGACGAAATTATTATGTGATAATCATAATATAGGATTGCCTTAAGGCGAAGACAGCTGCCAATTCGACATCTTTGTGCAGTTTTCTAGACGTATGTATTTCATTGATTGGCACAAAAAAAAAATATATCTGATTTTTGATTATATTTGGAAAAGCTTGTCTAATTTAAACAATAAAATAATGTACTCCTACTGGATGAAAAAAAAAACCAAAGTCACATCTTTCAGGAACTTTAAACAGTTCTAACTAAAGTATTAATACAATATATGCTTTAAAAATTTGTTTATTTGATACCTTTTACAAAAATCCAAAGATTGCCAGATTTAATTTTCGGTTCTGACATCTAGATTTCCCATAAAATTTATTTCTTTCTCTAACAAACGAAAAATGTATCCACGCTACCGAGTGAACACTTCACATCTCTGTCTCTCTGGCATGAAAATCGACAGTGGTGCGAGAGTGATGCGAGATCAAGGTCATTGGCAGTTGTCAGCGTCTTAACATATAAAAACAAGTTGCAAATTAAATACATATTATTATGGTCACATAAAATAAGACAGAACAGCCATTTAAAACAAATCGTTTGCGGCCGAAAAATGTCACACATTTTTCCATAAACAACCCTTAAAACCTTTAATCATTTATTGATCTACTGTGTTTTTATTATTTTAGATATTCTCTAAGCATAATATCGGTACTGAAACTATACTACAAAAAGAGTGACTAAATAAAAAAGTATAAAAGCGCTTGTTTATGTAAAATACTAAGTGTAGTCGGAGCCTGATTGGAAAAGTTTACAAAGCACGTGCACCTCAGGGTCAGCCAGTTATAGCTGCGTTAGCCGGACCAAACTTTTTACATCTACCCGCCAACTCGGCCGGGATTCACCTTTGACGCCAGGCCTCATTATAAGGAAACTTTTCAATACTATTTCGCGTGCACAGAAATTCCGAATGAGATTAAAATATTATGATCGCTATCCGCACGACGTAATGCTACGTAAAATCGCCCGAACGTGACGAATTTAAAATATTTTAACGCGTGTACGTCGTACGAGCCTGTTATGTGGAAGTGAGTGTACCTATTTTGCAATTAATAACGTTTTTAAAAAAATCTTTCATTCTCAAATCTCATGTATCGCTATCGTGTTTTCAAGTGAATAGGTTTACCGTTTAAGTGAAAGGGAAAAGTAGCGATTAGTCAATGAAAAAATTTTTACATGTTCGATTATATTTCTTCGCTTCATTCTTCGATATATATTTCTTCATTATTAACGAACGTAGTCCTTTGATTATCTGCTAGGCAATCGCGTTTTTTTAAAGACGTATGTGGGTATTTGAAATAAAAATAATAATGTCGGTCACTCGCTCATCAGCGCGCCTCATTCTTTGTTAACGCGAGGCAACGCGAGCACGCATACTTAGTAACCATGCCAAAGCGCAGCTGGTTATTATTATTAAGATGATTGAGTCAGTGTTGTAAGTAACTAAAGTCAGTGTTATTTTATCGTGTAACAAGAAATTACATGTAAGTACTATTAAATACTTAAATAAACGGCAGGCACTACCGAGGCCAAGACGAGCCAATTATATTCAATACTAACCGGCATGTACTGCGACCGCGAGTCAATAAACGTACAATGTGTTTGGACTGCGAGTCTTTATACACAGTCTATAATATTATGTATGCTTTATCTGTTCTATAAATAGAATTATAGAACTATATGTTTGCCGGGTTGAGGGAAATTACTGCAGGTGATTACTGCAATTATTTAATTAACCGGCATGTACTGCGACTGTGAGACAATAAGTACAGTGTGTTTGGACCGCGAGTCCTTTTACACAATCTATATTCTATATGCATCGGAATTGATTGCGGATCTCTGACGATGTTTTACCTATTCTATAAATAGAACTATACGTTTACCCGATTGAGGGAAATAACTGCAAGTTAATTACTAAAAATGTTTAAATATATTATGTTATTTTATAAACCGCCATAATATTGTGTGGATTGACCGCGGGTCTCTAAATACAATTTATATGCATCGGAATTGACTGCGAGTCTCTGACGATGTTTTATCTGTTCTATAAATAGAACTATACGTTGGCCGGTTTGGGGGTTAACAGCGAGTTATTTTATAAACCGCCATAATGTGTGGATTGACTGCGAGTCTCTAAACACAATCCTTATACATCGGAATTGACTGCGGGTCTCTGACGATGTTTTATCTAAAAATAAAAGTATATTATGTTGGCTGGTTTGAGGGTATTAACTGCGAGTTACTATTCAACCCATCAGTCGTGGCAAAACGAGACACAATAGCTTTTTCGTTGTTATCGCGGCCGGATGTGGCCGCTTGGGGCTTGGTGAATTAAATTAAAAATATATTGATATTTTTTAAATCAACATAATGTATGGATTGACTACGAGTCTCCGACAATATTTAAAAATAAAAATTAGCAACTACCGCGCGTTTCCCCGCGCTCTTTGTTCTATAAATAGAACTACATAATTGTTATTATAATATTAATATCTTTGCCGCTTTATAGAGAACAGCTATTTCGAGCTAGTAACTAGATTGACTGCGAGTCTCTTCAGTTAACAACCTATGCGCGTCCCGCGCGATCCTTTTGTTCTAAATATAGAACTAGAACAACCAATGCGCGTCCCGCGCGATCATTTTGTTCTAAATATAGAACTACGATAATAATTTATTAAATCTGCCGGTATATAATTATTATTATTAAATAAATTTTGCACCAATGTTGGGACTCGGGATATACCGCGAGTGTATAACGAAACTTACTTAATATCTACGTAACGTGATAGTTACTACCCTCAATATTTATAGTAACATATTTTATCGACAAATAAGTCGATTATAACGAGCAATTATGCTTCCCCAATATTTATTTTTTTAGGTCACTAAGACCAGACAATCGGGGAAATATCACTAGAAGTGACCGATATACGGGTCGATCAGGTTACGAATGAACCCGAAGCTTTCCCAATCCTAAACCAGGTGCCAACGGTCGATTCTGAGTACAGGCACTGATAGAACCGGACCAGATACGGATAGATCCAGGGCTCCTACTGACGTTAGGTGAACCCTCGTTGGATTCGCCAGATTATGATTTTAAATGATCCCAAAAACGATTAAGATAAGCTACTGCTTATAAAACATTCCTGATAATAAGTGTTGCAGATCGATTCCATTTCCATCGATTATTATCATTATAGATTTCACCTGACAAAGTCTCGATATTCATTATTATCAGACTTATCAGATAATATATTATCATACAAGACAACTTCGTAACGGAAAGTTGTAACACTCAGACTCGATGAGTCTTGTCTCAATATCAGACCGAGATTATTATTGTTTCGCTGGATAATTCCAGTATTTGTTCTCAGAGACAAATTAGTACATCCCATCAACCGGGTACCTTTTGGGCTCTGGCAAACCTTTCCCGCTACCCGTTAAAAGGGGGGGGGGGGAGGGGTTAGAGCTGGTAACCGTCGGCTGGTGCCGCTAGTACTGCACCGCTACAGTCAACCCTCTTCGAGTTCGAAGAGCGTTAAGGCGAATAAACACTCAACACCGCAGCAGTAGTGCCGACAGTTATTTTTATAGTATATAATTTATAGATGTTACTATTATAATTATCATGGGCTTAATACAGCTATCTCCAACCCTCGGCCCGCGGGCCACCGGGACTTTATTTGTAGCCTGCGTGATGTTAAATCAATTTGAAATTCACGCCCACCGGCAAAATATTATACAGTCAACGTGAAAGTCTTTTTCACTTGTAAATCTTTAATTTTGAATAACGTTATTTTTTAAACCTAAAAATGTTTGTTGCGGCCCGCGACACCAAGACCAAAAATGTATGCGGCCCGCATGAAAAAAAAAATTAGGGAACTTCGTTCCTAAAACAAAAACAGGTTGGGGACCACTGGCTTAATATATTATACATCATGACATCAATAAATTATTAGAATTTAAAACTATATCTTCGTGTACCCCCACCGAAGGTTACCTTATTACAAAGATTTTCTTTTCCCCAAACAAAGCGGCGGAAAATATTGTATTGTATTTTAAATAAAATTTTTGAATCTAGTCACGCGGTAGCGTGTCAAACCAAGTTCAAGTAAAACAGAACTGGCGAGCAGCACCGTGTGTAATATTATTTTAAATTTGAAACCACCAAGTAAGTTTATTTCGAAATTACATGTTAATTTGGAAAATTACCGTACGGCTTTCAAGCCAATATCCAAAAGTGGATATCTAGCAAAAATAGAGTTAAAAGCCTACTTCTTGGTTCCTATTAACTCACTTGTCGATCGAAAGATTTTAAGTCTTGACGTTCAGGCTATCAGATGCGCTAACATTTTTTTTTCACAAAAAATAATTTATAAAGAAGGAAACCAGACCAGGCGTAGGCTTTATCACTACTAGACTTACCACGCTTTAAGAATATCAGTGTTCTAGGCGACAATTCTCCAGCCACAGGCGCCCCTTTTTTGTTTACGTTTTATTGTTAATAGTGCCATGGGTGTATTAAATCCACTATAAATAGGTAAATATTTAAGTCTTAACGCTTATAATATATATTATTTTAACATTTAAACTAGCTGTCCCGGCAAACGTTGTTTTTGCCATATAAAGTATTTCGCCCATACTATTATTTTATTGAAGTGATTAAATAAGTATGTCACCATGGCAAAGTCCATGATTGCTATCCCGTCGCACAAACAATGGTCGCCGTCAGTCTCGAGTTGTAACAATTTACTATTATTTATTCAACAAATTATAAATACACTTATCAATATAAAGATAAAAGAGTAGATGTTGTCCGATTCTTAACCCTAGCCGATATCCTCGCTAAGATACACGAAAATCGGTCGAACCGTTTCAGAGGAGTTCAACCACGCACACCGTGACAAGCTCACGCAATTCGTGAACTAGCTCAACTGATAGGTGTTTTATACCTTTATATCCTGATTCCTGACTCCCGCCGCGGAATGCGACTGGTTTTCAGCGATTAAAATATTTAATACTAAATAAAATATGCAATGATAAATACGATAACAGAATCACACTTATTCTTGAATAATAATTGTTAAAATATTCAGCCTGGTGGACCGAGAACACAATATTCTCGACTTTCTGCAATAATCCATTGCAATAATCACATTATCGACGACCACAGAGCCGGACTCAGTTAAAGCAATAGACTCCATAAAATTTATTCTAAAATACTTTACTTCTACTTAGAATTTAGATAAATACTCTCTTCAATCTTATTACTTAATAGACCTATTACTTATTACAGAGATCTTTGTCCGCTCCATCGAAACCTTAGCCAAACAATTTGACAATGGCTGTAATACGATATCTTCTACAGCCATCACTGTGCACTGTCATTGTTTATGAACAATGTTGACATTATTGGTTGGTGACATTGGCTCAGATGAATGTGTGAAGCGTCTTTCGAAAGAAGCTTTCCGGCAAAAATCCTAGCCCATACCTGAGTAGTATAGTACCCGGGATCCACTTATAAATTATTTGTTTTTTCTTGCACTCTGTATTCAGTAGGTACTAAATACTGATCATTGACTTAAAACTTTCTGCCTTATAAAACTCGGCAAAATAAAAATACAGCTTCAGATATCGGTATCGAAATTATTTATATTACAAAGACATCGACTCCCGGGCGTGATCGGATCGGTGATGTTATTAAATAATGTAATTCTTTTTTATTAAAAAAGAAGAAGTTGTATTAAAATTATTACGCCGTGCGATGGTTATGCAAGATAATATTAAATAGGATAAAGCTAAGGTACGGGTTCCTTATTGCTAACGTTTAACGCTCTGCACAGAACAGCCACCTCCCAGCGGTTAGCCGCTGGATAAAGCAGGTGCTGTGTGAGAGCGGCGCGGCGTCGACACGAGCGTCGCGTCGACACGGGGACCGAAACTGGACACGATTTGTATGACGATTAGTAAGACGACAGTCGACAGGCAGGACTGGCAATTCAATACTTTCGCTATTTTCCTTAGCCATAATTTTATCGACGAACAAAGTTTCGCTGAATCAGTTATATAATCACCATGATCTCAGTATGTTATCATTTGAATCACAAACCATCCACCAACTATCACTCTTAAGTTTTGTTTCTACTGAATATTATTATTATTTATGTTCATTATATTAAATTCTTTCTCGAATTTAATGATTACTATTCATAATGTATGTATATTATATTTTGTAAAAAAAAAACTTTCTTTCGTTACTTTGAAAATCTACGTTCGTTAATTATATATCGAAGAATGAAGCGAAGAAATTTAATAAATGATCAAACGAACTTACCAAGTGAAGTTCGATCATTACTATATGAGTCGCTTCATTCGAAGATATAATCTCCCTCCCACCCAGTCTGCACGAAACTATGTTTGCTGCAGTACCCAAAGAAAGAAAGAAAGATTTTTTGCATTACCTTTCTCTAAACATAATGAGGCGCGCTGATGAGCGAGTGACCGACATTATTATTTTTTCAAATACCCACATACGTATTTAAAAAAACGCGATTGCCTAGCAGATAATCAAAGGACTACGTTCGTTAATAGCCGCGTACTGACCAAGCGAGCAGCCTCGCTGCCTCGCCCGAGCGTGCCGCGGCCGAGCCAAAAGTTGTCGGTTTTTGTCGATGCTCAAAGGCGCCTCGGACGTTTGCCGCGCACTAACACGTACTGACCGACCGAGCAACTGCGCGCGAGGCTGCCGCGGCGAGGCGGCTCGCTTGGTCAGTACGCGGCTAATTATATATCTTCGAATGAAGCGACTCATATAATAATGATCGAACTTCACTTGGTAAGTTCGTTTGATCATTTATTATATTATTATCTTGAATTGCCCACCGTTGGCATGAATTACCACAAAAGACAATAATATTATTTTTTAATCGAGCCTTTCTATGTGAATTGTGTTTTTGTAAACCATTCATACTTCAGTCTTTATTATTATTATTATTAATTTTGTAACTAGGCGTAATTTTTAAATTTAAATTTAAATTCATTGATTGTATGTTCCAATAAACGGTATACACGTACATCAACATATACATTGTATACTACGTCACGTGAATGGATGCTGGAGTTTTACGCGGGCCACAAACACAAGCTATACCGCCGTACCCAACTACGCTCGATTTATTTTATTTTTTTATATACGATATCACCAGCTCAAGCCTTGTAAGGTTTGCCATTGATGTAGTGTAAGTCATAGATACAGAAAATAAAAAAATACACCAATTGCATAAACGCATACAAATTGTAAGATATTTCGTTCAATATGTATGCGTGAATATTCGAATTTCGATAAAGAAAATTACATGTTAATAATTAAATTTCTTTTGAAGATAAATAACAATATCTAATAGAAACTTTCAGCCTAAAGACTTTGTCTTTTCGCTTGCCCTGATAGTGACAAAGTACAAAGTATGTTTGGGTAATTGGTATACGGTTAGCAATTAGGTACTAATTAACCAGACATAGTCTCTTTTCTTACGTGTGCGCGTACGGCCGCAGGATGCCTTAGATATAATTTACAAGAATCTAGATGATATGAAAAAGTATCCTATGTCAAAGGACATAAGAGGAGATACTTTGAGTCCCGACTCAAATTATCTCCATACCAAACTTTAGCAAAATCGGTTCATTGGTTTGGGTGGAGGTAACAGACAGACAGACACTTTCCCATTTATAATATTAGTATGGATCTACGTTAAAATATCGTGGCAGCGTATGATATGTTTTATTATCGAATCCCTCAGATGGGCGAAAGCACTTACGTATCTCCGCCCGATATCTCCCCAATAATTCACAATCGCGTCTTCCTTACACAACAATTCCATCTATTGAACGTAGATGCTGCTGTAAAACTGCGACCTACTTTGTATTAAATAAATAATTAGTTAAATACCCAATATGAAGCTTAAAAATGACCCGAAGAGAAGGTTTAGATTATTTTACAGTAATATTATTAGAAGACAGAAAAAAGAGTTTAAAAAATGTTTGTCTTAAAAATATAATTGTAATAATACCTCAGGCGAAACATAATTGAATAACACTCTTTTTTCTAACCAATTTTAACGACTACCTAAATCTTTTTTAAAAATTTTATGCTCAAATCGCTGGAGAACCGTATTTACTAAAAAACAACTGTAAACTTTATCTATTAATCTTAAACCACATATTTTTTGACGCGGCACATAAATTAGTTTTTGTATTGCAAAGTATAATAATATCGAATTGTATCACTTCCCTCCTAACACCTTCCCTGGACTTCCACAAATATTTCAAAACTAAAACTAGCCAATGCGCTTCAGCCGTTTTATCCCGTGCAATAAACGAACTTCCGCGGAAACGAAGTTGCGGGAAACATTCAGTATACACATTTTCTTTCATGCCCGTAACATGTATAGATCACGGAGCCGGTAGGATGTTTATTGCGCCCATATTTCAGCGGCTACGTACAACAACGTCGATTTTGTACGTCTTGATATGGGACCCTGCGAAAAGATGCTTCAGCGTGAGGCGTTTGAACGCTATCGTCCTTTTATCATATTTCTATAGTTTACCCGCACTCGTAAATAGAACGAAACGGAAGTGCTGTATGATAATCAAATTGTGGGCGGAGGGATATTTCGCACAAATGTATTTTGATGTCTTTATAAATAAATGTATTTGTGACTAGATGGCGCCTGTGAACCCTTTGCGCTAAAATTCGCTTATCGCACCACTTTACCGTACCTACACTTTTTTTTACTAAATAATAACTAATAAGTATCCTATGCCCTTTCTCGAAGTACCTTCATAGTTAATACCCACCAAAACAGAGTACAGACAAAGACTCTTTCGCATATTTTTAATAATAAATAATATTATAGCATAGATTATGAAAAAAACATACTTTTAAATTATAAGCAAAATGAAAAAGGCGTTTAGGAACAAGCACGGGCTTTTAAAAATAGGTATTGTAGAGTTTTTATGCATGTGTACTCATAATATGAAAATGCTTCCAATGTCTGCCCTTCATAATTAACACAGCTCCCAAACTTAGTAACTCATTTTAAGAGGCGAAACCGAATGTTCTAAAGTAAAAGCTTGATCACTGCTTGATAATAATCTACATTGTCGATAATTAAAACAAAAAATGCTTTTAATTAATTTACTGAAGGCACTTGTATCGAGATAAATACGTGCAACATTCTACTCACTTAGGAATAAAACCAAATAAATTCTCGTGATATTCTCGGAGTGTCAACAGTAATGACGGTGCGATAAATGCTGGAATACGAACAAGGAAAAGCTGTTTGCTGCTCTTATAGCATCTTAGAGCATTACGGAGTATTACTAAACCCTTAGATAGGGATCTGTACGTGGTCGACCAATGTCTGGATACAATGAGCGAAGAAAACTTTTCGGTTAGCTTTTATTTTAATTTATATTTAGCGCATAATACGTTGATGCGGTCTCATGTGGAACTCTTTATTGTACTATGTTCGACGTTATATAAATACAAGTACAGTAAATTACTATAATATTATGTAAAAAATATTACATTTTGGAAGTTACAACTTATCATGATAGTCGGAAATGTATGTAAATACTTAAAAAGAAAACAAATATGATAAAACAAAGCTATTATCATTAATTGAAGACATCGAAACTTTGATAATCTTAAGAAATAATGTTACATTCATAGAAGTTATTCAATTGGGCGTAGTTGCTATTATTTTTCAGCAGGCGCTTTTAAAAAATGGAATTGCCGACATTAGTAGCTCATTGTACGTGCATTAGCGTTGAGTTTACGAGTTGCAATGGATACGGAGCAGAGTGCAAGTCTCCGATTTACACCGCATTCGCTTACACATAAATCAGGTAACAAATTTTATGAGATAGGCATCTAAGCACACGGCTTACAAATAACGCAACATATTTTACCTACCGTGTGCGGTTTCGTTTATGAATTTATGGTGTTGTGGTTTGCTCTCCATGTTAATTTCGTATACATATTGATGTTTAAGACGTATTACGTATTCTATTGGGTATACGGTAACGGAGTTTTTAATCTTCGATATAATTGTAAACGGAAAATTGAAATGTTATGTTTTTTATCGAAAAAAGGTAAGTACCTACGCCAATTTCCCAAAATAAATAAAGAGTAAGTTTTTATCCGAGATCACTATAATATTAATTTATTCATACAAATGCTATATAGCTCAAAAGTTTCAAGCGGAAAACGAAAATATGAGAAAGTTTTTTTAACGAAATACCGAATTCCAATTCTAAGCCGACTGACCGATCTACATGAAACTATTCTCTACAGACACTACCGTCACAAAAACTGTCAAATCCTATGTTATCAAATACGTTGGGCGTTATGAAGGCATTTTAATCGACAGTTTCATTCGGTATTCCATTTCAAAACTTGGCATTCGATTGCAAACTTTTACATGCAATATTTTGAACTATAGGTTGCTCCCCCAAATTTTTAGGAGTTCTAACACGGACTACGTAAAAAGACTTTCTTACCCGCGAGGTCTTAGGCCCTATGACATCACAACTATACTAATTTGAGTGTGATATTTCAACTATACAGCGTTATTAATTTTATTCGCCTTTGATCCAGTATGGATTCTACTCGTATCAAACTGTAAAATAGACTTTTCACTTTATTATGTCAAAGTTACTGCGGGTTTTTGGACTTTTGATTAATGTTAAATGTTGGTTTGGCATTTGCTGGATTTAAATGGCATAAAAAGTTATCTGACAAGAGTTTTTTAATGATTTATGTCGTATTTATAATAAAAAATAATTTAAAAATTGAAAAATAATAATTAAAAGAAATAATTAAAATTTCAGTCTTCAACCAAGCGACCCACAGAGTAGTAATATAACAATACGATATAGTTTGCCACGCTGTTATTTTCGCTAGAAGACTTCAGACTCGAAATCACTTTGGCGAGTTTCAGTTGATGAGGGTAACAAATTATAAGAAAAAGCGTTTTACACTATAATACATACAAAATTTTAAAAATTCCGTTCCGAACAAATCCGTTACGCCAGTTCATCTTGCGGGAACCGTACATTTTTCCGGGATAAAAAGTATCATAATAATGTCTTTTCCCTTGAATACTTCATACCTCAACAAAATCGGTTCAGCGGTTTAGGCGTAAAAAGGTAACAGACAGACACAATTTCACATTCATAATTTTATTATGGATTTCTATGAAGAACCCGAAATATAGGTAAAATACTGTAAATAGCACTGGAATGGACAGCATCTATAGTGCTGTCCATTCCAGTGCTATTCATACCAACGCCGCTATACAAACCACCTATTGGCACATTTAAATCGTTACCATTGCATGATTAATTCATTGAGGGTGTATAAAATTCTATTTGCCACCAGGTGCCATATATTTTTAATTTGTAGAATAGCGATATATTCGACAAATTAAACATATAACGTTTATTAATAATAGTAATCTTAATTTTACGAAACTTTATAATTTTATCTCGACTAAAATGAAATTGATTTTTAAATGTAAGTATTTATATTTTGTTATTGTTTTCATTCCAGTTTTACAAACCTATACAACTTTATGTTATGTAAAATTTGATGGATTGTACTTGAAACCTTAAAATCTTATGGTCATAATTTAATGAATGATAACAATTTTAATTGAATCATATTGTTAATAGTTTAATGTATTTACTGCATGAAATATTTTACTACTGTCTTTAGTTATCTTAATATTTATTTTGTTACTATTTGCAAGCGGTTATACTGTACTCTTTGTGTGGTTACTACAAACTGAGATACCTTGTGCTGTAAACAAAGGCAGCTGTGACACAGTTCATACTAGTACGGCTGCCAATGTTTTCCCTATCAGTATACTTTGTATAAATACATATTGTGTCCCTCTCATTGTGAAAAATTGTAACGAAATTGAATAATAAAAATTTAATTATATTTATTATTTATATATTTTATCAATAATATTAGATTTTCCGTCAAACGTTGTATTGCTAAATAGGGTGCATAGCTCTGCCAAAGATGGGGTCGGCAAAATCTTTAAATTACCCAAATTAAAATATTTTTTTTTATTTTGCAAAATAAAAATAATTATTGACTATAACACTATAAAGTCGCTTACTCTTGTATCTTGAACTGCGAGCTAGCCGCTGTTTCGTTGTGTTATCACAACCTCCGAGACGATGCGAGCCCAAACCGCTTATTTCTACTTAAAACTTATAACTCCACATTTTGACTGTACTCAGTAACTGTTACAACACATTAAAACACATCATTTGGAACTTTTAGCGGTAGCGGTAGCCGTTTTGCGTAATAACATAAAATTTAACTATTTTTACCTTGCAAAGTATTAATATTACAATCGTATAGGTAATAATAATAATAATAATAATAATATCTATGGACGCTTCACACCACGTCAGTCTGGCCCCGTGCTAAGTACCCATAGGACTTGTGTTACAGGTACCAGACAACGGAAATATATTTAATACTTTTATACTATACATATATTTAAGATTTTTATTATATCATACACATATTTAATACACATCCAGACCCGGGAACATGGAAAAACTTTTTGTTCCGTCGGCGGGATTCGAACCCGCGACCCCCGGCTTGAGCTACCGACGCGCTCACCACTGAGCCACAGAGGTAGGTTGCCGAGTGTCATTATAATACATTATTATGATAGTATTGTCTTGTGTACAGTTTAATAGTAGTGTCCCAAGAGTTTGTAGATTATTTATAATTTTAATTGCTTATCATAAGTTATTTTAATGTAATAAATGTATTATTTCATTCTCTTGATATCAAAGTACAATGTTTAAAGCGAACTTAAATTGTACAATAACAATTGTTATATTATGTCGTATTCGTTTTATTGTTGCTGGGTGTGGGTAGTAATGAAAATTTTAATTAATCCCGAAATAACATTACATGTTAAAACAAGGAATGCGAAGTTTCGTGTGTTTGCACGAATTGAAAATCGCATAAAGTTATAATTACGTGCAAATTGTCATCAATTTTGAGATCGGCTTAATAGCAGCCGCAGCTCCATGTAACTGGCAAATAATATTTTGACTGAATGAAATATACAAGTTACATTTAGTATTGTGTTATAATACTGGGTGCAATTAAACCTTCCTGTCTGATATATTATATTAATCCTTGTTAAAAATAAAAATACTCGTATTTTTTCTTTTATAATCACTCAGTACTAAAATGTTGAGAAATTGCTTCCGAAAGTTATTCTAAATACTACAATAATTATTAATGGACACGACGCGTCGCCCGCGCCGTGCCCCCGCGCGCGCGCCTCTCCCCACGTCGCACACTGGTCCCAAAGTAAAATAAATGGGACATTAAGAATTTTCGGATCGAAGGTCAACGGATCAGGCTGATTTTTTTTTGTAGACAGCTGATGCAATTACAAGTCACTTTTATAGATGTCGTTTTTTTCAAATATGCCGTATCTACAGAGATAAAAAAAAATTAAAAAAAAATTGTATGGACGAAATCATAATTTTGTCATTTTAATCCAAGATTCAAACGTATTCAAAATAAATCATTGCTCAGCTTATAGAGGGACTCTTGTCGTACATTTTTGTCATAGACACTCAACTGCGATTTTTGCGCCTTTTAGAGCTACAGGCACTTTAATTTTTTTTGTCAGCGGATGAGGCTGATTTTTTTTGTAGCATCTGATGCAATTACAAGTTACTTTTATAGATGTTGTTTTTTTCAAATATGCCTTATCTACAGAGAAAAAAAAATATGAATTATTTTTTGTATGGACGAAATCATAATTTTGTAATTTTCTTCCAAGATTCAAACGTATTCAAAATAAATCATTGCACAGTTTTGTTTAAGACACTTAACTGCGATTTTTGTGCCTTTAGGAGCTACAGGTACTTTAATTTTTATTGTTTTGTATAATTCATTTCTGAGTATTTCATATAGTTTTTAATAAATTTTGTTAAGGATAGACAAATAATAATGTTTTCTTTATTGACAAGTAACTATTTCTAATGTCTTATTCATAAAAATGCCTATATATACTAAAACTAAACAAATTAAAGTAGAAATCTCAAAACATGTACGTACAGGTAAATTATTTTATGACTCATCCAGTTTGCAAACATTGTTTGGTAATGACTCATTGCCTAATTGGTAATTACCTCTATACTTGGAATTTGTGCTCTGTTTTGTTATTCAGCGCTAGCGAACGCTTCGAAAACGCTAAATAATAAATAGACACATAGATTGCAATTCAAATTTTCCCTTCCGAGTACTTTTACGGGCTTAGGACCGTCAAAATACAAACTTGTATGATTATTATTATAGGTAATGTATTAACAATAGTGGAAATCTCAAAAAGTGTTTGTATATGTAAATTATTCCTTCGATCGTGGAAAAACGAGACACAATAAGGCTATTGTGAAAACCGATCATGAAAGCCTCATATTACTTCAAGTAGTGGGGGTAATTAGACAATGAGTTATAAAAAAATGCTTGCAATACGGATGACTCGCGCAATAATCCTTCGAGCCCCAAGCGGTCGCATTCGACCGCGATAACAATAGAAGCCTTACTATTGTTATCGCGGTCGCATAACAATAGAAAGGCCCGGGCTTCGAGCCCCAAGCGGTTGCATGCGACCGCGATAACAATAGAAAGCCATTCTATTGTTTTTTAATTAGACAATGAGTTATAAAAAAATGCTTGCAATACGGATGACTCACGCAATAATCCTTCGAGCCCCAAGCGGTCGCATGCGACCGCGATAACAATAGAAGCCTTACTATTGTAAGGCTTCTATTGTAACTTATTGTCTAATCACCCCCACTACTTGAAGTAATATGAGGCTTTCATGATCGGTTTTCACAATAGCCTTATTGTGTCTCGTTTTTCCACGATCGAAGGAATAATTTACATGTACAAACAAACAAACCTATATAATCATACAAGTTTGTATTTTGACGGTCCTAAGCCCGTAAAAGTACGAAGGGAAAACTTGAATTGCAATCTATGTGCCTATATATTATTTAGCGTTTTCGAAGCGTTCGCTAGCGCTGAATAACAAAACAGAGCACAAATTCCAAGTATAAAGGTAATTACTAATTAGGCAATGAGTCATTACCAAACAAAATTTGCAAACTGGATGAGTCATAAAATAATTTACCTGTACGTACATGTTTTGAGATTTCTACTTTAATTTGTTTAGTTTTAGTATATATAGGCTTTTTTACGAATAAGACATTAGAAAGAGTTACTTGTCAATAAAGAAAACATTATTATTTGTCTATCCTTAACAATATTTATTAAAAACTATATGAAATACTCAGAAATGAATTATACAAAACAATAAAAATTAAAGTACCTGTAGCTCCTAAAGGCACAAAAATCGCAGTTAAGTGTCTATGACAAAACTGTGCAATGATTTATTTTGAATACGTTTGAATCTTGGAATAAAATGACAAAATTATGATTTCGTCCATACAAAAAATAATTCATATTTTTTTTCTCTGTAGATAAGGCATATTTGAAAAAAACAAAATCTATAAAAGTAACTTGTAATTGCATCAGATGCTACAAAAAAAAAATCAGCCTCATCCGCTGACAAAAAAAAACAAAGTGCCTGTAGCTCTAAAAGGCGCAAAAATCGCAGTTGAGCAACATGACAAAAATGTACGACAAGAGTCCTTCTATAAGCTGTGCTATGATTTATGTAGAATACGTTTGAATCTTGGAAGAAAATTACAAAATTATGATTTCGTCCACACAAAAAATAATTCATATTTTTTTTTCTCTGTAGATAAGGCATATTTGAAAAAAACAACATCTATAAAACGTCGTTGCCAAAACAAGACCTCTTATGTGACGTTCTGGACGAAAATGACTTTTTTACACCATATTGTAGAGAATTAAATTCTCCACCTTGTACAAAAACTCACATGTCAATATCTAATATATTCGCAAAGATACAGATGAATAGAAGGCGAAAAAAAAAACTCCCATGTGAAACTCAATAATAATTTCATAATCAAAATATCTCATGTGCGCAACTGAGTTTGTTAGTTTGTTTGTTTGAACGCGCTAATCTCAGGAACTGCTGATCCGATTTGAAAAATTATTTCAGTGTTAGATAGTCCATTTATCGAGACAGGCTATAGGCTATATTTTATCACGCTAAGACTAATAGGAGCGAAGAAATAAAGGAAAATGTGAAAAAAACGGGGGGAAATTATTTGAAAGGGCTTATTTGAACGCGCTTATCTCAGGAAATAATGGTCCGATTTGAAAAATTATTTCAGTGATAGATAGCAAATTTATTGAGGAAGACTATAAGCTACACTTTATCACGCTAGGACTAATAGGAGCGAAGAAATAGAGGAAAGTGTGGAAAAAACGGGGGAAATTATTTGAAAGGGCTTATCTCTCGAACTACTAGAGCAATTTTTCTGTTATTTAGATCAGATTAGAAGTAGACCACGTGAAGGATCATAGGCTACTTTTTGTGGACTAATTATTTGTCTGTGAAATAACTTATATACGGGGGCGAAGCCGCGCGGAACGTCTAGTCAGTCATAGACAGGGATTATCATCCTTTTTATGATACTCTTACTTTCGTGCCTGGAACATAAAACTAATTAAGAATATTTATATAAATATTAACAATAACTAATTATTTTGTACTTTGGTTAAAAAAAACGTGAGATTAAAGAGGCTGATTTCGTACTGAAGTCTTTTTTTCTAGTTTCATATTTTACGTCCATGGTTTCATAAAACCTCTTATGTTGCTAAATTTAGCAATCAAAACCTCTTATGTGCAGCAGTAGTGATAAAAAAATTAAAAACGAGGTATATTGATGAGATATCGATACCGTAATAAATATAAAAATGTCTGAAATATAGATACATAATTTAAAAAATTAAACTGGTATGCCTACATACATTTTTTTTCACGAGGAAGTTTTTTTTAGTTTTTACACAACTTGCATCTTTGCACATAAGAGGTCTTGTTTTGGCAACGACGAAAAGTAACTTGTAATTGCATCAGATGCTACAAAAAAAATCAGCCTCATCCGCTGACAAAAAAAATTAAAGTGCCTGTAGCTCTAAAAGGCGCAAAAATCGCAGTTGAGTGTCTATGACAAAAATGTACGACAAGAGTCCCTCTATAAGCTGAGCAATGATTTATTTTGAATACGTTTGAATCTTGGATTAAAATGACAAAATTATGATTTCGTCCATACAATTTTTTTTTAATTATTTTTTATCTCTGTAGATACGGCATATTTGAAAAAAACGACATCTATAAAAGTGACTTGTAATTGCATCAGCTGTCTACAAAAAAAAATCAGCCTGATCCGTTGACCTTCGATCCGAAAATTCTTAATGTCCCATTTATTTTACTTTGGGACCAGTGTGCGTCGCCCCCGCTCATACCCATCGCCGCGAGTGACCGTTCTGCAACGGTTATGAATGGGTTAAAATATGTCATTAAAAAAATAACACCCATTTTTTGGGTAAATGGACTGTCCTAATGGTACATAAGCCCTGGAAAAAATAATTTGGCACGAAGGTTTAATTGCACCCTGTATTAGTCAACCGTGATGCCTCATGCTACTTGAAGTTCCTGCAATTTTATTCGTTGAACATACTACAAAGAATTTGAAGAAGTTTTTGTGCTACCAGAATATATTTCAAAGAGTTTTGCAAGTCAACCGCAGGAGCATTCAGTGGTGGTTCCTTATGTCTCATCTTTCAAGAAGTTTCTTATCTTATACAACACGGGAATCAAAGGGTTTTGGAGCGCAATCTTCATAGAAATGCAATACGTGGCCGCATAAATATGTATCAGACATAATATTACTAGTCCGGGTTTCGTAGAACAATTTTTTTTATAACTATCAAGCTAATTTTTTGTGAGTAGCTTCATTTTGATTTAATAGTTACATAGTAACCCATCAGTCGTGGCAAAACGAGACACAATAGCTTTTTCATTGTTATCGCGGCCGGATGTGGCCGCTTGGGGCTTCATGAATTAAGAGTAACGTTATACTACAAATAGAACAATCCACATTTTAGGCCAACTATTGGACTTAGGACAATCAAATCAAAGTATTAAATTATCCTTTATATCTCTGTTAGCTACCACTTTCAAGATTTTTCGCAGATAAAATTGTTGTTCGTCTCATCAAAATGAAGCTACTCACAAAAAATTAGCTTGATAGTAAAAAAAATTGTTCTACGGAACCCGGACTATACTTCCATATTAATATTATAAATTCGAAAGTGTGTCTGTTTGTCTGTCTGCTATCTGTTACCTTTTCACGCTTAAACCGCTGAACCGATT
>OY730182.1:31386456-31630115 GCA_963422495.1 Polyommatus iphigenia
TCAAATTATAAAAATATTATCTAATTATACAATAATTAATCAAGTGTAACGTATAGCACGAAAACCTGCCAAGTTCAGATTTATACGATCGATGAAGTGCATCTAAACTTGGCATTGGATTGGATTTCAACTCTTTTTTAGACCAAAAATTTGCTGATAGGAACTTGGCCCCATTTTAACAGGTATGTTTTTGGTGGGTGGTCATTTAATACGCCACACGTCCTGTCACGTCGGATATATGACGTCTCGAGTATAAAGGATTGCTGGAATCTAGGCATGGACACAAACCATCTGACATATTATTATAAAATATTATACAGTATGCAAAACGTCGAAGGTATATTGAGTATTATTAAAAGTATTCAAAGCAACACTTCAATCAAAATCTATCATCTAAGTATTTTTAACCAACTTTAAAAAAGGAGGCTATTACATTATATCGTATTCATCATAATAATGAATGAAACAAAACAGCTACAAACGATAGTTCGTTAGCATATTTTGCGTTTGGTATCATATTGTTTCATAATAATATAGTTCCCAAATTGAGGGGCCATATAAATTACATCAAGGGTTTCTCGTATCCCCAATTTGTCCCAATCAGGAATAACTTGTTTAGATTTGTTGAAACGAGACTTTAAATCGAACCATTTGGATCCAACTATTCATTGAATTCTCTTTTTTAAATCAAGGTTTGAAGCTTTCCTCGCGATATTTTCTTTCACTGCTCAACAAACGATGTTGATACAGTCGAGCGAAAAATTGAACATTTTCAACGCCGGCTCCTAATGCTTAATGTCCTTGAAGTAGAATCCAGATTTTTACAAGAGAAGTAGATGATTTCAATTGAATTTAAACAATGTATATTACATTTCATGTAATATACATATTTTACGCCGAAACGAGGCACAACGTGACGCTAATATGGCGTATATAAATATCACGCTATTCTATATCATATGATCTTGCTTTTAAACATCTCAAAATTGCTCTTAGTTTTGATAAGTTAACTTTGTAGATATATTAAAATTTTTAATTAAACCTGTCATAAAATGATGGAATAGGTAAATATTATGTTTCTCAGTAGTTTGTTACACCAATAATGGTTACGTTCATGCTAAATTTATTTCTCCTATGACATATCACTCAAACGAATTTTCTTATCAATCACACATTAACAAAATTCGAAGGGCATAATAAAAGTTTAGGCTTTTTATACCAATGCGTTTTATGGGCTAGATTCCAGAAAAAGGAAATTGAAAACGAGTATAGCATTTAAAACAACACTGGTTTTACAGTAGAAAGTTTAGAAACGTAATAAAAATGAAGCAAAACGGACGCGGCTGAGCACAAGCTCTAAGTGTGCGCGAAAAATGCTGCCAATACGTGTTTTTACTATGCTCCATTCAAGAGCACTTTAATGGTCTCCG
This sequence comes from Polyommatus iphigenia, assembly GCA_963422495.1. Lineage (NCBI taxonomy): Eukaryota > Metazoa > Arthropoda > Insecta > Lepidoptera > Lycaenidae > Polyommatus > Polyommatus iphigenia. Next base: position 31,387,887 of record OY730182.1, read on the forward strand.
AGTTTATTTTAAGCTGCAGTATCCTATCTAAACAACCACTGAATAAAGTCTGGCGGAATATTGATATTGCGTTATTAAGATATCTAAAGCTGCGCAATGTAGCGTTTTTGCTGCACTCAATATGAGACGGACTAAATATCGATGACCAAATATTCAGCGTGTCAGCGTAATTGCGTTGCAATGTGATGAGGCAGTGCAATGAAATTTATTTGTAAGGACCATGCAAAAATAAACTTCCTATTCCAATTTTCGCATACCATTGCCTCATCAGTCATCACTAATTCCTTACTTGTCCTGGCAGTATAATATTTACAATAATTATTATAAGCAACGATCCCTTACTTGGGGTTACTTTGGGAAACCAGCAGGTAAAAGAGAATCCTAATGCGTTACGTTATTATAATGGAAACCGCTCACGCTTCGCATTGTGTGACGTGATATGCGAAATATATCACGATTTCCCGTTAGCTACTCGTATAAATACCGATACGTTTGTTGTGCTGGTGCGTGATTTGTCACGGCACTAACAGATTTAGATGAAATCGCTGCGACGGATTAAATAGAATTGGATAAAATAAATTATTTATTTGTTAAAGGCGCTGAAAATGGGTTTATCATTTAAAATAATATAGAATTTAAAAACTACCCGAATATTAATCTAAGTCGATCTGATAAGCGTAATTTGCAATGCGTTATTTCATATGGCATATTGTCAGGTTTAATATTTTATCAAAATAGCCGTTTTGAAGGAGTTTGGCAACAAAGACTGCGACACCAGATTTTTATAATAATTCGAAAACTCCGGCCGTGTTTTCCAGTTACTATTGTAAGAAGTACACGATTTACCCTATACATGGAAATTAACTTTAAGCGTCGAAATTATCGTAAAATCTACACAATGTTTTTCTCTCAATCAGGACTAACCCAAAATTTTCGATTTTATAATTCATTTTTATAGTTGAAAATAAGCCCCGAATTGTTTCATTTTCTAGTATTAGATACTGCATTATATTTCCAAGAATTCGATCTGAGCAAAAACACGATATCTTAAAATTTTCTCGATAGAAAAAAATCACAAAGATTCATCTAATTTTCACGAATTTTTCATTTATTGCTGCAACCGTGCATTGAACTAAGTTAATATTTTAACACATTGTATAAAATTCTATCATTGAGAAACAGACCTAGCGGATTTTTGAAGTAAAAACTTCTTTAGCGGCGTTGAGCACTTTTGTGGGATGGGTAAAAACTGTGAAACTCGCGTCAGCTTCTCGTGCTGATCGAAAAACCGTAAGACGGTTGGAGTAGTGTTGTAACATCGAAATCGATCAATCGAACAATCGATTGTTTTTTTTCGATTGTCGATATTTTTTAATCGATTGTAAGGGTTTCGATTAATTAAAAAAATCGATTTTTTAAAAATCGATTTTCATAAAAAATGGGTTAAAAAAATTGTAAGGGTTTCGATTAATTAAAAAATCGATTTTTAAAAATCAATTTTCATAAAAAATGGGTTAAAAATTTAATCGATTGTAAGTGTTTCGATTAATTAAAAAAATCGATTTTTAAAAATTGATTTTCATAAAAAATGGGTAAAAAAAAATGCACAACGTTAATAATCAAGTTTTCACTTCTGCCGGCACTCCCGGAGTGCAACCCGTCTTTTTTTTAATGTTGTATATTTATCGAGTTATTGAGAAAAAACTAATTTGGCGATGAATGCACGTCGTCCTTTTTCACCTGGCATATGAAAGACGGGCGTGAGTGTGAAGAGAGAAGGACGATGTTTGATTTTTTTGGGTTAGTCACCCTCATACTACGCTCGTATTACATTTAACATTTGAATATTCAGAACACTTCAACGGGCTTCAGTTATGAATAATTTCTCAACTTCTTATTCGATTAGAGATATTTACAGAGATATTACTCAGGTTCATTTGAAAGCGTCTACGGGCACCTAGATAGCTAAAATAGATACGGGAGGTGGCTTTATTGCTTATTTTTATGTAGAAAATAAAATAATTTAATATTTTAAGCTTAAACAAAATCCAGAGAGGATGTTACATTGTCAATTATGTTCTCGTCAATGATGCAAAGATGCTTTGAGTACCATCAGAGTTAAGGACTACCGTAAAGACTGTGCTTGAAGGCTGTTGTGTCCTAAGACAATAGAATATACACAATATTATGCTACTGCAACTAATTTAGCGATAAAAAAAGCAAAGATATAAAATTATATATTTTTTCACTTTTATGAAACAAATAGCTACCTAATGGTTATTAATAGATCTAATGTTAGTATTTCTTCATGTATTCCTTCATGATATGATTCGTGTAATCACCGATGACCAACACGCCGTTTTAAAGTGTAACAAGATTGTAAAACACAAAACTACATATACTGCATTAAAAACCACAAACGAGTACAAAGTAAAAGAAAATTTCCATTGTCATTCTTTTGTTATATTGTTGTATTGGCTCCATCATGTTTGCTGACAGCAAATAAACAGCGTTCAGGAGTCGCGGCGCGTTCGCCTGTTACTTGTCACACGCCAAATATTCCAGACGTTTATGTGGAAAACACCCGGACTTTGTTATTTGAAATTCTAAACCGAAGACATACGTAACACCCGCCCGCATACCGAATCAAAATGGGTTATAACGTCTACGACTTGCAAATTTCAAAAATGCCACGTCAGTTTTGTGTAAATAAATAAACCATTTTAAGCTACCTATTTTACAATTTTGTTTACGGCTAACAATGTTAGTTTGTAAAATAAATATGTTTGGAATCCGACGAGAGATATAAAGTATTTTATTTACTTAAAATGTCTGTTTATTATGATTAACATTTAAAAATTGATCAATGTTGATTTGTTATATTGACCTCGAGTATACAGAACATACGGATAGTCAATATATTATCACGTACACGGTACATAGCGTAGATTAAAGTTTATGAATCAGATATTATGATCTACGTATAAAGGTGAACGCAGATTTGGCCGCACCGCACGCACCGCAGTCGCCGCATTTCGAATTCTTTATATGAAGTTATAGGCAAGCTCGCATACCTACCCGCGCCGCAGTCTTTGCAACTTCTACATTCTTTATAATATGAAGAATTCGAAATGCGGCGACTGCGGTGCGTGCGGTGCGGCCAAATCTGCGTTCACCTTTAAGGAACATGATATCCACGTAGGAAGGAATGTAATATAATATTAATTAGAGCATTAATTATAATTTACATCTTTATACATTGTATTGCTATCCTACGCTGAACGTTTAATTAAATATAAAATAATTATTTCATAATTTTACAATGTTTGTATTGCATCTTTATAACAAAAATATTAATCACAATAGTAGAGGAGGAGGAGGAGATTTCAATATTAAAAATATATATATTTTTTTACCCACCACGTGAGAAATCTGATTTCTATACCATGATAACTAGACACATGTCGGAAGCCTATGCAAGCTTAATCTGACACGCTCGAGCTACTCCCGAAATCCCCTATTCCCCTCCCCAACTACAAGAAATGTTACCTTGGGCGAAGCCTTTGCGTAGCAGTTGTATGGGATTTTAAACAAAATATCATAAAAAATACTAAGCAACAACTAAAATGTTGAATCTTTACGAGGTATCACTAGCAAGCAACTCCACCAGCGTGGAAAGTATTTTCAAAAACCCATACAAATAACGCGATAAATCTTATGCCACAGATAAATTAAACTCGTGTATTTTCGGCGTACAGGCGTACAGACAGTATCTGAGCGTGAAACGTGAGGAAATACTTCGGCTATGGCGCCGAGATAATAGTCTCGAGACGGTAGCTGTGTTGACGCTTCTTTGACAATGGATTCATTACTCGATATCATTTAAACATGAGTCTATCAGGGACATTGTCTATTGTAGACAAAGTCCTTTGAGTGTAAAGTCTCTGATATTAAATTCGGTTCGTTAACACGTGAAAGTGTTTGTAGTTAATAGGTGACGACGCTCGTTAAGGAAGCCAAGCAAATAGTTTTGTATGAATAGATAACTATTGTATATTATAATATAATCGTTAATAAACAATAATTATTTCTATACTTACATATTTTTGACGTGATAACGTCTTATAATTCGATATGGGGTGCGCGCCCGAAAAACATGACAGTTCATGCGGCGTTACCTCGCTGACAGCTCTGAGGCGTTCCATTTACACTCTCAAGTCTCTCAACAACCGTAAGGCCCACCTGGGCCGCGCTCTTTGTTTCGATTATATTACGTATTTCGATGACTTAGACAATACTTTTGCATGAAGAAGTTTGGTTAATTATGACCTTTGATACATTGACCACACTCTGAATGAAAAATAAATAAACAATCTGTGAGCTATTAGTATTATTTCGGCTATTCAAAATTGTGCTCTATTTCATACGTGTCAAGGTATGACTTAATATATGAAGAATAAAGTATTCGTTTATTTCTTCTGAACAAGTCACTAATTATAGTTTCGAAAGTTTATAATTGAGAAACTAATATCACATCGGACTTAATACTGATGATGGCTTGATAGATAGAAAATTTAACATATAATATAATGTAGTTCACACAAACATAAAATATGGATTGTATGTAAGGATATTACATTAATTTTACAAAGAGGGTAGGCCGGGCGCCATTTTTTTTTGCACATTGACCTGCCAACTTTTTTGCATAGATTTTTCCCGGAACTGAGGGGTTAAGGCTATGACGTTTGTCACGTTCAACTATCGTCAGTAAGCCGACTTTACAGACAACCGATTTTTTTGTAAACTTTTTGTGATTAGCATTACCCTTCTTTGATTTCTATTTAAATCTCGTATAAAACGTGATTTAAGGCAGAAGCAAAACTGGAGTTTTCGCAGCGCGGTAGAAGGAGAGGGGGATATTGTTTCCTCTCCTACGCTGCGCTGGCAGTTTACTGTCTTACAATCTTGTCGTGCGCTGACGTAATTAAAACATTTTCATTCATCCCATCCATAACCAAAAATGCATCCGCTAAATTTTCCACTTAAAAAATTTAGTAACGTAATCTCATTTAACGTAAAGGTGCTCCCAGACAGAAGTTATATAACGTGCACCTTTACGAAAAATGATACAAAAATGTTATCTAACGTTATATAACTTCTGTCTGGGAGCACCTTAAGAGTCACCGAAACATACTCAAATCCAAGAGCCATCTAATAAGCAATAACCGAGTCCGTTCCAAACATGTATGACCTAATTTAATTTTTCCATCGCTTCGCAGTCGGCATTGTTTAGTTCAGGTGAGGTCGCCGATAAATATGAAATGATACCGCTTTTGTTCTGCAGAGCCTAGCACAGTATAATGACTAGGTATAATGTATAGCAGAGTATCAGCAAATCAAATCAAATCAAATCAAAATATTTTTATTCTGAGTAATTTTTTTACAAAAACATTACCGAACGTCGATACTACGGTGCCTACCACCGGTTCGGGAACTAACCCGTCGAGAAGAACCGGCGTGAGAAACTCGCACGGGTCCATCTTTTGCTAAAAAGATGGAAAATTACAATTAAAAACATATACAGTACAACACGGTCACATTAACCTGACGCACCACTGGAATGCAATATGCCATCACCGTGAGCCAACAGCGGCGTCCTTGCTCGATAATAATAATAAAACTTAGAGGTGTCAAGGGACACCCGAATGGAACGAAGTTATTTCTTATGTTCAAAAAACCTGTATACATTCAAAAAAAATATTTAAAAAACGCCATTAATTGACGCCCAGGAATACCTACTAACAACGCGTCGCTGTTTATTCTCAAAAAACGACATCTAGTTGACGCACTGGAATACTATCAATGCCCTCTGCCCCTACCATGCAGGTACTAATAAAAAAGTGTCGAGTTCAAATATCGTTCTATCTAGCCGCCTTTACGCCGAACGCGCGATAAGGAACTTCGTTCCAATAATAAATACGTGTGGCTCTCGAGGACTGACGCGGTAAAGCTATTTCATAGCATTTTTATAAACTTATACAATTATAATTCGCATACGTCCAGTCGCACACACTCAAACACTTTGTCTATACACGGCAACGCCGCACCGCGCCGGTCAGAGTGGAGGGTGTTAGGTTTGTTTTCGTTACGGAATTTCTTTATTCGGTCACCGCGCTCACAGCTCGCGATAAAGCTATGCTTTTATAGCTATGCTCAATAATAATATATTATCTATGGACACTTCACACCACGTCAGTCTGGTCTCGTACATGAAGAACTTCCCAAGCAGCATCACAAGCTGTATAACAGCTGTATTAAAGGTCGTTTATACTCTTAATGCTGTATTTCCAGGCTGTATAAAGGCTGTATAAGCGCTTATACAGCCCTTATACCCCTGAAATGGGCACAAATTATATAGCGTTTTGCGTTATATAGGCTGTACAGCAGCCGTATAGGCAAAAATAGGCTGTATAATAGCTGTTTTTCGGCTGTACTATGGTGTACGAAGAAACCAATACACTCCAATTATTCCATTGTAACTCACTTGTTCAGCTTTACGCTGTAAAAAGTCTGTTGAACAGAGTAACAAAAGAAATAAACGAAACAGAAGATATATTTTAATGATGGCGTTTATAATAACTGTTGATTGAAGTAACATATTATAAACGCTGTGTTTAAGGAGATTCGATGGGGGCAGGACACAGTGCATTATCGTGCAAAAATAAATTTATCGTGGTTATATATATGTTTTGTGATAAAAAATAAACGCGCCAGCAAAGTAATCAAGGAAGATATATTAAATAAGGTTACTAAATATGGTTTTTATAGGTTAGAAATTAAAAAGTTTGAATTAATGAACGTAGAGCCTCGTTGGTGCATAGAAGGTTGTTGGACAAACTAAAAATATTGATAAATATAATAACATTAGTCTAATTTTTATGTACTCATGTTCGTAATCTTCGATTTGTAATTGGTGTAATTGATAAAATGGCGACAATTTGCTAAGCAGCCTAAATTCTATTTTGATGGTCTTATAGCATTAATAGCTGTACTACATAGGTAATGGATATATTATTCAGCTTTAAGCGGTTGATGGGCTGTATAAAGGAATAAATTTACTATTATTGCTGTTTATTACTGTCAAAGAGAGAAATTATACAGCTTTAGTCTGTAAAAGGGTGAACAATTACACTATAAAAAGAAGCTGTAGAAGAGAATTTTGCTACTCCATAATACAGCAATAAGATTTGATGACCACCATAATACAGCTCTAAGCTGTATTAAGTAAGTGACGGTATGCATAATACAGCTATTGTACAGCTTTAATACTAAAATTCGGATCAAAGCGTTACAGGAAACTTAAAGCTGTACATGACAGTTTCAATACACTGATTTACAACTTTAAGCGTACTTTGACTTCTTAATACAGACTTAATACAGCTAGATCTGAATAATTACTCCTAAACCGACATTATAACACTACAATATCTCTTCAACGCTCTTATACAGCTCTAAAACAGCGTAAAGTGCTATATTTGCTGCTTTTTAGATGTTCATTACGCTTGGTTGCTGCTTGGGTTGTGTTACGGGTGAACAACGGAAATATAATTTTTAATTAATGCTTGTATACTATACATATATTTAAGATTTTTATAATATGCGATACACAATACATATATTTAATACACATCCATGATCCAGGAACATCGAAAACTTTTTTGTTTCGTCGGCGGGATTCGAACTCCCGGCTTGAGCCACCACGTGCTCAACAAAAGTCGTCACTCAATATTTAACAAGTAAATAGTAAGGGGAAATAACGAGCGAATAAAAAATAACTTAGTGACTGATGAAGTGATGATGAACATACTGTTTTAATAACTTGATTGGTATGAATTTGAGTAAGCGAAAAATAAACTAAACTAACGACTATTAATATTGATTTGTAATTAAATCCAGAACGAGCTTACAAAAAGTGGATTGTGATTAATCTATTTCAGATATTAAAATTCTATCTGAGTGACTGTATTACTAAGTGAGCGACTGGAAATACATAGCGGGCAACTTCAATATTAAAGATAGATTAAATTTTTCTAAGTGAGGTTATACATTACGAACTACTAAAAAGTTCAGTTTGAGCAAACTTTTGTGAGCTGCTTTATTAATGATTATTGGTTACTGATATTCTATTTGAGGGTTTATATTTTATATTTTGATACGTGTTTTAATGAAAACTACAGATTGTTAAATGCGCGCGAATTCGAATGGGGGCGGGGCGACAAATCGTTGCAGTCAGGTGAGTTGGGCTGCGGACCAATAGCGTTGCGTGTTTACGATTGCCATGCCCTTGCATCAATGGCTCGCACGCAGCATTGTGCGTAATATATAAATAAATAGTAAATTTACTACAAAATATTTAAACACTATAAAATATTTTTTAAGTGTTTAAATATTTTGTAGTAAATTTTTGTGCGGGAATAGGGAATGTTATTATTCGACAATTTTGCTTGATAGTAATAAAAAAAATTGTTTTAGGGATCCCTGATTAATAGTGTTTCATAAAATAGTTATTTCATATATTTTTTTTTTGTTTTAATATGAGCTCATTATACTCTGCTCATTAGTGTATTTTTCAAAGTGGTTTTAGTATTCGAAACACTTCATTTAAGATAAAATGCCGCTCAGTATAAAAAATACATTGGCCAAATATTGAAAAAAATGCAGGACGTAACGTTGACACTCAAACAGATATTAGGTCGCTCAAATATTATGAAGCTGCTCATTTTGTATTTTAAGTAACTCAAATAAATAAATTGTAAGTTGCTGTTCTATTAATTTCTCGTCACTAACAGTCAGTCGCTCAAATAGTAATTCTATAACCCAAATTAATTAATTTTGATACTTAAAACGGTAGTTTACAGTCACTCGATTAAATGCTACCCAATAGTAAGTACGCTGTTAAATATTTTTTTGAAATAAGCAATTATTTTGAGTAATTTTGAATATCAATTGTAATTTAACCCATCAAGCCCCGTACGAGCACCTGTGATCGCGACAACAATAGAATACAATAGCATTTCCGAGAATTCCCGATCGAAGGATTAATAAGTATAGTATAAATTGTACAGTAAATAAGATTAATGCGAGTGAGACGTGTGCGTGCTCCCGACCCTCCTCCTGGGTCGCTCCTGCTCTAATATGATAATCTACTGTGTATCCGTACTAATATTACATAGCGAAAGTGTGTCTGTTTGTCTGTCTGTTTGTCTGTCTGTTACCTCTTCACGCTCAATCGGCTGAACCGGTTTTGCTGAAATTTGGCATGGAGATACTTTGAGTCCCGGGGAAGGACATAGTTTGTAACCCGGAAAAACATACGGTTCCCACGCGAACAAATTTTGGCGTAACGGAGTTGCGGGCGTCATCTTATTACTTATATTGTGTTAAAAGCGTTGATTAAACCATGGATATATTATTCTACTGTATTACGTAAACAAATAACGTTAATAAAGTAGATTAAACCATTATAACTTTTGTTAAGTCCTAATTTCTAGCTGTAGCTGTAAGTACTTTTTACATGTTCTAAACTGTACTATTAATACCAGAAATGTATGTGAGAGAAGTTCATGCTTTACACGTTCATACGTCCGTAAGAAAGTTTTTTCTATGTTTTTCTATTAGAAATCAAAAACTCTTAATTGTGGCTGCATTGAAAATATTCCACGAGCTGTACAATGTACGGCAGTGTTCATAGATTTTTGAATGCGCGTCTGCGGCAAACGAATCGAATAGGCGCCGGACGAACTACGGGTTTTGAAAAATCATAAAACGTAAATGGCTTAAGGCGCTGACAACTGCCAATGACCTTGATCTCGCATCACTCTTGCACCACTGCCGATTTTCATGCCAGAGAGACAGAGATGTGAAGTGTTTACTCGGTAGCGTGGATACAATTTTCGTTTGTTAGAGGAAAAAATTTATATGATGGGAAATCTAGATGTCAGAACCGAAAATTAAATCCGGCAATCTTTGGATTTTTGTAAAAGGTATCAAATAAACAAATTTTTAAAGCATAGATTGTATTATTACTTTAGTTAGAACTGTTTAAAGTTCCTGAAAGATGTGACTTTGGTACTTTTTTTCATCCAGTAGGAGTACATTATTTTGTTATTTAAATTCGACAAGCTTTTCCAAATGTAATCAAAAATCACATATATTTTTTTTTGTGTCAATCAATGAAATACATACGTCTAGAAAACTGCACAAAGATGTCGAATTGGCAGCTGTCTTCGCCTTAAAATGTTAACTTTTGCCTGTACATTTTAAATGCATGGATTTAATGCATAGTGCTTAACACCTTTTACAGCACTTATCGTTAATCAAAACAGGATTACACTCCATATTCTAAGCCTAAAAAGTTTGGTAACGAAATAAAAAGTGTTGTATAAAACTAGAACGCTACCGTGGGTTGTTTAGTAAAGTATAATAAACGGCTACGCAACAATCGCGTAGCATCTGGCAAGCTAATTTCGTAAGCCCGTAGCTAGCCTCTACGCCGTAGCCTCTACGTACGTAGCCTCTACGTACGTAGCCTCTACGCTCGTAGCGTCTACGTCCGTAGCATCACTGCCAGGAAGTTAATTTACTTTGTATACAGTTTGGCTATGTTTACCTATGCATAGACGTCTGAGATCCTCATCGTTCATTCTGAAGTTTCGTAGATTTGATAGCGAGAGACCGCCTAGAGTTTGCGCTAACTTGGTCTACTAATTAATTAGAAGTCACCTAATCAAATTTGATCGAGGGCGAGGGTTATCATGGGCGTGTGTTTTTATTTTACAAGAAATCAATGTGTTTATTACACGAATAAATTTATATATCGTCACTGGAATGGAAAAGTCGCTAGCCTCCATATAGGCAACTTTAGGAGAGAGCGTTTTAAAGTTTTAATTTTTGGAAAAAAATTCATATCTTTGCAACCCTTTAACCGATTTTGGAAATTCCAAAACCTATTGTATGGATGATTTTTTTATCATTTTTTGAAGCTAATACCTAATCTAATATCGCATTAGTTTAGAAGATAAGTGGCGCTTCAGCGAATATTAGTACCAACTTTAAAAATTTAGAGCCCGGAAAAGTCGCTAACCTCCAAAAAAGAAAAGTTCAATTTTGCTGAACTACCATCACTTTATATATTTCTTAACGGTGATTTTTGCTTACCACCCATTATTGTCTCTTATCAGCTGGTATTTTATTCTTAACGTCCAAAATGAACCAACATGACCTGGTTAAATTAGCTAAAGTGTTTAAGATATTTTAAAATGTAGTAATCGAATACTAAAGTACAAGCAATTCAGTAAATAACCGTATATATTTGTATATTTTATTTTAGTTTGTATTTTTAGTAATGAATTTGTGATATTAAATAACTGTTTCTTTTCTTAGCGACCTGAAAACAAATGAAATTTTTGACGTATAATTTCCTGTTTTAGTCTTGTCGTCATCACTGATTCGTTAACAGTGCTTTTCGTAATATTATGCTTAGGTGACGATGGTTTTGAAGGGGTAGATGATTGATTCGCAGATGTTTCCGGTGACAATATTTTAGCATAACCACAAATCTCGTCAATTGACTCTTCCTAGGCAGCTATAGTATTTTCTTTTGGTACATGACTCTGTCTTTTGGTAACAATTTTTTCAGAAAGTCAAAACAAAACAACATTTAACACCTTATAATATAATTTATTAAGTCATACTTTTTTAGTCAAAGAAATTTTTGAGAATAGAAGAGAAAAAAGAGAAGAATAGTTGACTGCATAATTCAATCAAATCAAATGAAATAAAAATTTTGTAAAACATGTTTATTTATAATTTTACCTAAGGTTTGTCTTTGTTATCATTGTAAGAGTGGAACCTTCTGAAACAAAGCTTGCGAGAAGGCTCCAGTTGTAATAGTTTAGAAAACCTTTATATACTTGGTTAATAAAAATATATAAATTTTTTATCTATCATATTACATATACCCATATTAAGATATTTAGTTAACCATTTTTGAGTAATTTATTAAAAACTAACCTTCTGTCGCTGCGTCACCCGGAAAAAATAAATTTTCCCTTAGGAAAAGCTATTTTCTGGCGGTAAAAAGTAGTCTTTGTTACTCAGGGATAATGTAGCAATATAATGGTGAAATATGTAACTTTAAAGTCGGTTATGTAGTTTTTGAGTTTATTCGTTACAAAAATACAGACACAAAAATACATAGGTTTCCTCTATTTTTTATGTTATTGGTATAGACTAGAGGACGCCCGCAACTCCTTTCCCGGGACTCAAGGTATCTTCATGACAAATTTTAGCAAAATCGGTTCAGCGGTTTAAGCGTGAAGAGGTAACAGACAGACAGACACATTTTTGAATTTATAATATTAGTAACTTAGTAAGTAATAAGTTAAGTAAGTAGAGTAAGTATGGAAGTATGAAAGTATGGACGGAACATTCATTTAATATTACGTACCTATCCTTTTCTAATTAATGAAAAAAATAGTACCTTTATTTGTAGCAACCTACTGTTAATTTAAATAGACAGTACTGCAGTTTAGATAAAAATATTTCGGTTATATTATAATAATAAAAACAACTACTACTATCAACTAAGAATCAGTATTTCCTTAACTTTTTGTAGGAATTGTTTAATTTGAAATGAGGTTTCGATGATTCCTTGTTTTCTTTAAGCTGAAATTTACTTTCAGATACTTTTTTTGTTGTGATGAGAGATGCCTTCAAATGTATGAAAACGATAAGACGTGGTAAAACACAGAAATAAAGTCTTAAGAATCATGTTGTTCATGAGCCAGGACTATAACAGGCTAGTAAACGTTTATAACCACGGAAAAGGGCCCATTCTATACCCATACTTTTGCTAATAATACACTCGTAGTAGACTTGCCTAGCACTACTTAGACCAATAATACACTTATTGTTTGACTACGCAGAACTATTTGCTCCCGTGAAATTCACTATGAGCATTCAATAGAACCAGGCAGGCCTGTTACGTACTCCACGCTTCTATCACTAGCTACTTACTTTAAACATTTGTGAATTGTATTGTGAGGTTGATGAAAAAAATAAAAAATAAATGAAAGGTAAGTTAATCTATATTAAATGTAATGTATTAACAAGTAAGTATTTCGCACGTGTACGTGCATACATGTTTGAACGGCAAACGCGCAAGTATTTCCGTTGAAGTATATTGTGTTTCTGTCATCTCAATTTTTGTTCGCCCATTGAACACGGCGTATTTACTAAGTTGTGCTTAAAAATAATATCAGTCCTAACAGCATTCAAAATGGCCTTGAAGGTGCGAAAAATTTTTTGAACGGCAAACGCGCAATTATTTCCGTTGAAGTATATTGTGTTTTACATCTCAATTTTTGTTCGCCCATTGAACACGGCGTTCTTACTAAGTTGTGCTTAAAAATAATATATGTAGTCCTAACAGCATTCAAAATGGCCTGAATGAAAGGTGCGATAAATTTTTAAATGCTCAGATGGACATCACGAAGAATACTTTGGACACTAATAAATAGTTTTCAAGAAACCTTTATATAGTAATTAAGACTATAACAACACTCGAGAGCCCGCAATAATACCAAAACTACTATAGAACTAAGTAATTCACTTATAATTGGCACATCAAGTAACAAGGTCAAATGGTACTAAGTGCATTTCGTTCTATTAATTACTATTACTGGAATTAATTACTATGACCTTATAGCGGATTTATAATTACTACTGTACTATAAAACTGGAGCAAGTCTTCTCAAGTACCTAATATTTACACCGGTGAAACACTTGTATAGGCCATCTTAGCCTTTACTGCGCCTATAATATCGTTCTAGAACAGGTCTACTACAAACCCAAACAAACTCCGTGTAACCTGTTACGAGTATAAGCTTAGTAGTGAAACCTGGAACTATTAAGAAAGAGTTACAAGTGCTGCAAGCCTATAAACTGTGCACTATAGGAGAACTTTGTTACTTGGGTGATACAGTCATCAATGTCTGAAGTCCATTCATAAAGTCTTGAATTTAGCATTGTTTTCGCTATTGTCACTTTGATTAAACAATCTTTATTCGATTAAAATATCTGACATCACAGAAACTATTAAAAATATATAGGTAAAAATGATTAAAACGCAGCATTTTCCTCTAATCAGTAGACACTTTTGACTTAACAATATCTTTATTGAAATGACTAGAGGACCTTTTCGCTTAACTGCCATAGCTTAACTTTTTAGAGAAAGCAAAATTTGCTGACGCGCCATAGTAAACAATACGAGCTAATGGAATAATCGCTAAAGTGTTATTCATGCTCCAAATAAGTATTGGAAAAATAACTTAAGCAACATATGTGTAAAAAAGACCGTTTTGAGCGTCGTTCAGCGAAAAGATTTATAAAATAATACCAATTTTCATTTTGCTAACTGACCACAAAATTACTTTGATTGCTTTGAAACCCCGATCATTCGACGCAGAAAAATCTGCTGATTCCAAATATATGTATAACTCTATATGAGCAAAATGGCGCTTCAGCGACTTTTCCTTTCCAGTGACGATATTATATTTTATCTTCTTTTCTACTTGTAAATTCCTCACGTACTTAGATCGTTTAACACAAAAAAGTGATGGCATAAATAGTCTTATAACTATAACATCGAAGACTATAACTAACTTTTTCGTTTTAAATGACATATACTAAAAAGCTTTTTACTTCAGAAACCCTTATTATCTCACTAACGAAGGATTTTAATAATGTTGCATAAGAAGTTGGCGAGTGAAATGAAAAAGCAAAGCTGTGAATATACGGCAAGTGGCAACATGGACCTTTCGGCCGCAACACATTTTCGCGCGCCTATTGTCACCATATTGCGAACCAGCCTCGTTACTCGCGGCACGCCTCGAAATTCAACCCTAAATACAGTGAAACAAGATTCGAATTCGCTCGAGAGTAGTTGACGAAAAATTATTGCAAAGACAACGTTGCTCTGTAACAGTTTCATCTGTATTTTGCGAGTGAAAATAAGAATATTTCTCATTGCGTCAGATGCAATAATGGGGCCTCTGTGGTTGATATTTAAAGAAAAACGTGTCAAAGGACCACAATCTATACTAATATTATAAATGCGAAACTGTGTCTATCGGTCTGTCTGTTACTTCATGACGCTTAAACCGGTGAACCGATTTTGCTGTAATTTGGTATGGAAATACTTTGAGTCCCGGGAAAGGGCATAGGATTTTTATTCTGGGAAAATGTACGGTTCCCCCGCAATAAACGAATTTTGGCGCAACAGAGTTGCGGGCGTCATCTATTTCATAATATAAGGACCCCGTACCATGTAAGGCCAACCTAACAGGAAAATAACTAACCTAACTAAATAAGTTAAGGAAACAAATTATCAAGTAATGCTCTGTTTTATCAGGTATCATATTATAAATCACTTTTTAACCTAGCTTGAATAGCCATATAATAAACTTAAGTTTTGTTAAGCTCT
Source organism: Polyommatus iphigenia (assembly GCA_963422495.1). Lineage (NCBI taxonomy): Eukaryota > Metazoa > Arthropoda > Insecta > Lepidoptera > Lycaenidae > Polyommatus > Polyommatus iphigenia. Next base: position 31,403,431 of record OY730182.1, read on the forward strand.
TCCAAATGGCCTTGCAAGGAACACAGCTCCAAACAAGGCCAATAATATAAATTAGTCGTTTAACTTGAAAATAAAGTTACAAGTATTTATTTATCTGCTTTTACTAAAACGACATCATAATTTCTTTCAAATAAGCAACACATTAAATGCTCGATATATTTATATCATTTAACAAAACTATAATGAACATTGCTTGAACATAATCTTATAACTAAGAATATATTCATGGAAATTCTTTAAAAGTAGTAGTAATGAGTATCACATTGACACCTTATAACTAATTGCCAATGCGTTTTATAATGCAATCAAAATTTTTTAAATCTAAAATTGCCTTCTTATGGGCCCGTTCTTTATAATGCCAAAATGTTAAATTTGCGTGTATAAGTTTAATAATCCTAATAAGTAAAGATATTATAAAAAACAACATTATTTTAATTGTTCCGATACGCATTTATAACTAAAAATGATTTTAGATGTTACTTATAAAGTTGATGTTCCCTTGCAAGGCCAACTATCAAATCTTTGGTTAGGCCTTATAAAGAACCACCGGCCTTCATACTAGGAACATTACCAATATTTTAACTTAAATCGATGCATAAGTAGATTTTCTTTTATTAGTACAGTAGACAATGTCCTGTAATAAAATGTGAGATAGATATAGGTTATGTAACTGAAAATGCAGTTTTTCAGAGTGCATAATTACAATTATTGTAGCCTCGACAACCAAAGCCTACAAACAGTGAGATCGCACTGCCGCAATTGCGGCGCGAACGACTCGCCGCCGCGTTTGTGGCCTTAAATTTGATGGATCTAAGTGTGTAGTAGAAGAAATTTATCTTACCATGACGATAACTACGACTTTTTAACAGTTGGCCTTCCAAGGAACGTGGCCTTACATGGTGCATGGTCGTTAGTATAGACCAAGGCTGCTCAACCTTTTTTACAGTGGCGCCAAAAGGTGGATTTCGACATTTATCGTGGGCCATCAACTTAGGCTTAGTTAAATATAATAAGTACCAATCAAACTTCAATGGGTTATATTATAAGCATAAATTTATTTTTTGATATAATGAAATTTTTGCAGTTGTAGGTAAGTATAGTATGTCTTTTAACAATTTATTTATGTTGGGTGATAAATCTGATGTTGACAGTAGCAAAAAGTCAGAAATATGTTGATCAGTTATTACTTATTGATGTGCGGTATTTATTTTTATTTTAGGTTTTCACTTTTCAATGATTGATGATTTTGCAGTTCAACGAGTTCTAACTGAATATTGGCATGGTAACTAACTATGTCAGTCAAACTGATTAAGAAAGGATTTATAAAAATTTGTATACTATTATTATCCTTCGCGGCAGCCAATTAGGCGGGATTTCTCGGTTTGGCGGGATATTCAAAACTTCCTTGTGCGGGCCATTTCAAATTCTTTCGCGGGCCATAATGTGGCCCGCGGGCCTGGGGTTGAGCAGCCTTGGTATAGACCTTTCTCTTGCTATTAAGTATTAATAATATTTACAGAACTTAGATAAGGTCTGCCGTATTTGTCTGAAAATAACAACAAGACTTTAACAGCTATTAGCTCTGTTTTATTTTTATAGCGGTGGAATAAATTTTCACATAAAATTATAATAAATCTAATTAAAGCATGGATATTGGATAGATATTATATCATTTAAGTAAAACGCCTACCTACTGGGCAAATAATAATTAATTTTTATATTTTGTTTTTTTTTTTATATTTTAAATTTTGCTTGTTTCAAGTTTAAGATCTGCTACTACTCTCAAGTGAATTCTACTGAGCTATAAAGATAACATGGTCCCTGCTAAAGTGGTCGTACTACTCTTGAAGCCACGGTCGGTTACTACCCATAAAGACTTAAGTGAGTGAGCCATCGATAAAGAAACGGAATGTTTGTTTTATAGTGAAAAAACTACGACGGAAAATCTTTGCTAATATTGTAATTTACTTAAAAGGAAAGATTTTTTATTAATCCTTCAAGCCCCATAAGAGCACCGATGATCGCGACAACAATAGATTACAATAGGATTCCAAGAATCCACGATCGAAGGATTAATAATCTTTAAGGTTGCCTAAACGAATTTGATTGTGTTGGAACGCAAAGACAAAAGAAAAGTCTATCGGTTACTACCAAGATATTTTTTTTATCACCTCTTTATAGAATCGCTGATCAAAATGTATGGAATTGACATAAGCGTTCCATAGAATAAAGTCGACAGTCGACTCACGCTATGTCAGTTCCATATATTTTGATCGGCCATTCTATAATGAAGCGATAAATAAAACGTCTAGCCTAAGAGGGTGACTAACGAAAAAATCAAACATCGTCCTTCTCTCTTCACACTCACGCCCGTCTATTTGTCAGGTGAAAAAGGACGACGCGGATTCATCGCCAAAAATATTTTAAAAATCCGCTAGGTCAGATTCTCAATGATAGAATTTTATACGATGTGTTAAAATATTAGCTTAGTTTAATGCACGGTTATGGCAATATAATTATGAAAAATTCGTGAAAATTAGATGCATCTTCGTGATTTTTTTATATTGAGAAAATTTTAAGATATCGTGTTTTTGCTAGGTCCTTGGAAATATATTAGTATATCTATGTTTAGAAAATGAAACCATTCGTGGCTTATTTTCAAGTATAAAAATAAAATATAAAATCGACAATTTAGGGTTAGTCGCCCCCTTAAATCGTACTTAGTCTATACCCCGAAGCAGAGCAATCTTAACAAAACATGTTGGGAGTTCCGTATACATGTATCACATAACTTAGAGTAATAAAATATAACTTGAAACATTAGTATCAATCGTATAAGTAATTAAGGGAAGTCTGAACTATGTGGCAGTATGTGACCTTAAAGATGAATTGTTCACAAAGTCGTTTAAATGTATCACATTAAAGGGTTCGTCCCTTAAAGAGACATCTGAAAGTACAAGTGAATTCCTTCCTATATTACTTCACTCATTTATATTTTGGTGTCGAGTTAAACATTTCTCACGTTTTCCGAGAATCAGTAACGTATAACTTGTGTAAAATATTAAAAGACGTGTGAATTTTCCATTTAGGAAATTTTGCCGTGCATTTTAGAAATAATTTAGCTAAATACTTATAAAATTGATTAAAAATATAACTTTACCTTAAAGTATGACATAAGAATTAAATTCATATAGATAACTATATGAATTTCACATAGTAACCTTGACTTAAGACTTAAGACTAGTTTATATTATCTATCTTTTTTACAGGTTAAAATCAAAGCTTCCTGCCAATTTTTTTCCCAGGGCTTAGGTATCATTAGGAGAGTCCATTTTACCAAAAAAATGGGTGTTATTTTTTTAATGACATATTTTATCCCATTTAAAATCGTTGCAGAACGGTCACTCACGGCGATGGGTATGAGCGGGGGTGACGCGGGGGCACGTCACACGCGGGCGACTTGTAGTGTCCATTAATATATTTCTCAACATTTTAGTACTGAGTGATTATAAAAGAAAAAAAAACGAGTATTTATATTTTTACAAGGATCAATATATCAAAATTTGGCAGGAAGGTTTAATTGCATCCTGTATAATAGCATTGATATAAATTGCGCTGTAGATGCCGTAAAAAGCATGTAAATAAACGTCCACTAGCTTAAAAGCTCGCCACCATACCTGAGCCTGATTATTATACATACCCAATTAAATATCTATTTAAAGACTGAAGAAGACTGCTTTTTGTCAAGAATCTGGAGCAAAGCTGTTAAAAATATTGAGAGGCAGTTTTTGAAATTCCTCGAAGCTGGGGGCGTATGCGCCTTTCAATAAAAGCCCCACAAAAACATTTTTAATTAAATAATAAACATCTTATTATCAACTTGATTTCCGGGTAACTTCGGAGCCGTTATTGCTATCAACTTATTGCTCAAAAAATATGTATTTCAAAAAATGCTCCAGCCGATTCGACGAAAAGGATTTCCGAAAATTTCGTTTATTTAAAAAATCTTTAACGCATTTTTTAAATCATATTAACATATAAATAACAAATATTCTTTTCAATTATTATTTTATTCGTTCCATAAACATCGCTAACGTCGTTTTTAGCGCGCGTTTCGCTGCGCTCACTTTGACAAAATACGTTATTGAATTCTACTGCATATTAAAATATTTCAAAAGTCCAACGCGACTTTGGTCCGCTACCATTATTTATATAGCAGGGTTTGCTTTTAAATCGACAAAAATACATCATACAAAAATATGAACGCAATGTTGATGTGTAGTTTAATCAAGATTTTTAATAGTAGGGGAGGGGAAGGTGGGCTCAGAAACTGCAGCCATTTTAAATTTTTGAAAAAGAAAATATATTCAGAAAATTGCTTATTTAAGTCTGTTATAAATATATTTTAGACAACAAGGACTAAATTATTTAGTTTAGTGCAAAATAAAATATCTGCAAAGCTTAGTTAGGAAAATATGAAGCTTTATTTTTTTATATTTTTAAATGTCCCTACAAGCTTACCTAACCTTTGAATCGTCAGTGCTTTATATGGAAGCTTCTTTGGGGTATACTAAACATCCGCTATCGTAATCGGACAGATTCGGATCTGTTGGCATTTCAATATTTAAAAAAAAATTAACCCACCACGTGAGAAATCTTATTTCTATAACTTGTCGGAAACCTATACAAGCTTAATCTGACACGCTCGAGCTTGTCCCGAAATCTCCTCTTCTCCTCCCCAACTATAATTATTGGGGGCTTACATCGTAGTTTACTTAACGAGATCAGTATAAACAAAAATTGTTATCCCATTTTCACTCATTGTTACAGTAAACAATGCCAGTAATGCTATTGAAATCCAAGGAATTCTTTTGATATCTTAGTCGCATTGACGTACGAATTAAATCTACACCATTGTTGTAAATAGGTAAGGTTTGTTTGCATATAATAAGTTCTTAAATTTATGATCTAATTTCGATAAGCAAAGCTGTAGAAGGTCTTTTTTTATCGATAAAATGTAGATACAGTTCTTGTAGCATTTCCTATTGAATGTCCAAAGATGACGAATATAATAACATCTAAGTAATAATCTCGTAGTATCTACTAGATAATAATCTTAGTACAGGTACTTACACAATATTCAAAGATTAATGAAACATCCGCGTTGAACATGGGTGCTTAAATATTTATTTTCATACTTACTGAGCTCCAAGCTTCAAAACTTGCCTCTACCTTTTTCTGTTTGTCAGTCTCACCCACTTTGCAACTCGGTGAAGTTTGTACTGAGATTAAGTACTTTAACCATGCTTATACGACATTTAATATTCGCGCTCGAGAAGCAAAATACCGCGTTTAATTTCAACATTAAGGAAGATAAAAATAAATTAAATAAGAAGCCGAGTTGAAAACAAAAACGGGTCACAAAGAGCTCGAAACCACAAACAGTAGGAGTAAAAAAACTTCTTTAAAACAAAGAAATACTCACTAGGCATATCCAGATCGCTAATAAATTCCTCGGTCTCCACAAAGCCCCGTCCAAGCGTTGTCATGGCAACGAGAATCACAAGAATCCGCATATGCACGCCCCCCGGTTCCACCCGGGTACACAGAGTCCGTATTCCCTCCATTAACTACCACAAACTTTTAACGTCCTGGCACATCACTATTTACAATCGAGTCCCTATCAAATTAATTAAATGCTCCCAAAATTATTAAAAAAACTCTTTTGTCTTTTTCTTAATTATATTTCCCCCAAAAATTATAATTTACACAAATTGAATTAATCACTATATGAGATTAAATATTAATTGGGTTGAAGTTAATACACTTAAGTGTGGAGCTTGAGTGCGTACCGGGTTTCGCTGGCGGGAGAGACGTGCGTACTTGCTAGCGGCCCGCATTACACTGATCGAAATCCGATAGAGAGGCTATATCATATGCCACGTGCTAAGCTAGATTACAGCTTTAATGTGACTTCCAATGGGAGCTGAATATTAAATACTAGGAGCGGACCCGACTTCGTCCGAGCTCCATTACACAATGGTCTCTCGCCGCACGATTTGCGTTTCATTCTCTCTATAAAACTTTGCGGTTGGCGCTGAAGATTTAAAATAAGTTTGGTGATTTTGAATTTCTGATAAGGGTTGAAATTCCCAAAGAAGTAGTTTTAATAGTGGGAGAGTTTTGAAAACTAATTAAGTTTTAAAAGTCGATATTATTGCTAAAAAATTGGCGACACATAAAAGTGTGAAATACACGATTATAAGCGTTTACGAGCTTTCGACTTGGCTAAAGGTGCAATTCCGTGCATCGCGATCGATCGCGGTCGTGCACGACCTACGACTGTCGTCGGACGCTCGCGACCATAGTCAACGTATGAAAATGTATGGCACCGCTTCCGAGGCCCGCGACTGACGCGCGCGGCCTACGACTGTCGTAAGCCGCGCGCGATCGTGCCATATAACTTTGACACGGTCGCGCGGGGCCTACGACTGTCGTCGGTCGTGCGCGACTGTCATAACTTCAAGACACGATCGCGCGCGGCTTACGACAGTCGTAGGCCGCGCGCGTCAGTCGCGGGCCTCGGAAGCGGTGCCATACATTTTCATACGTTGACTATGGTCGCGAGCGTCCGACGACAGTCGTAGGTCGTGCACGACCGCGATCGATCGCGATGCACGGAATTGTACCTTAACACACTGAACATCATATACTCGTAAGTGCGAAATCACATTTCATTACTGTACGTCGGTCGCCGTAAACGCGACGCTCCGAGATTTTGCATTAGCTACATTTTCATAATCTATGATAATATGTTACCTCCCCTTTTACCCTTTGGGTTAAAATTAAAAAAATACAAGCAAATGACTAAAAAATACTCTTGTAATTAGTGCTGTATAAATAAATTGGTAGGGTTTATTATTTCTGGAAGACGTATTATAACACTCAATAAAATTAGATTGATGGTGATGGAAGAGCCAAAGTAAAGTTGTTACAACTTATATCATAAGGCCGTGTGTCCACCTGCAAGACAACTGTCGCGAGAAGTGTCTGACAGTCTGTCTGACAGCAGCTTGCAAGTGTAAACCCTCTAGCAAGTGATTTCGCGACAATTTGTCAAGCGCTTCCTGCGAGTAGTTGCGACAGCATGTCTGCGAGGACTCGCGACGATAGATCTCGCTGCTTATCGGTCTAGTTTCGTATAGTTTTATCCGCGAGCTTCTCGCACGACATTTATTGCAGCAATAAATTGCAGGAATTAGTATGAAATGTAAACAATATTGCAAGTAACTCACGCAAGACTTCCGCGAGTTTGCTTGCAGGTGGAAGCACGGCCTAATATGAACCTAAAAATAAATATTCAATAATTTATTACAATATTGATTAAGGCGTTTGGTAAACCAGTTAAAATTTTTGGATTTGATATAATTTAGGAGATCTTGCTCTTCTATTAATTTAGGTTTAACTAGGTGACCCGGTATATTCGTCTCATTTTTTTTCTTATATACTAATAATAATATAATAATATCTATGGACGCTTCACACCACGTCAGTCTGGCCCCGTGCTAAGTACCTAAAGGACTTGTGTTACAGGTACCAGACAACGGAAATATATTTAATAATTTTATACTATACATTATACATAAATTTAAGATTTTTATTATATCATACACATATTTAATACACAGCCAGACCATTAAAAACTTTTTTGTTCCGTCGGCGGGATTCGAACCCGCGACCCCCGGCTTGAGCTACCAACGCGCTCACCACTGAGCCACAGAGGTCGTCAAATATAAACCTACCCTTGACTTCCATGAATATTTCATTACCAAAATCAGCCGAATCAGTGACGGTTCAGTCGTTCTCGGGGTTTAGCGAGACTAACAAAAATCATAATTGTTCTAACTTCTAGGGAACCCTGACTATGGACTCTTCACATCACGTCAGTCTGGCCCCGTGCTAAGTACCTGAAGGACTTGTGTACAGGTACCAGACAACAGAAATATATTTAATAATTTTAAACTATACAATATATTATAATAATATATAAGTGTATATTTAAGATTTTTATTATATGACTAGCTGTCCCGGCAAACGTTGTTTTGCCATTCAAAGTATTTCTACTTCATCAGTTGATACAAAATCTTACCCCCTCTTTTGTCCCCTAAGAGGGGTGGGGGGAAAATTTTATACACCAGATGTTAAGTTTGAAAAAACAGTTAATAATATAAAGTAAGTCCATTAAAGAAAAAAGTTTGATACAAAATCTGACCCCCTCTTTGCTCCCCTTAGAGGGGTGGGGGGGGGTGATTTTTATACACCAGATTTTGAGTTGGAAGAAGACAAATATATCTGCGAAAATCGTATGCAAATCGGATCAGTAGTTTTCGTGTTAAAGCAAAAGTCTTATACAAAATCTGACCCCCTCTTTCGTCCCTTTAGAGGGGTGGGGGGATATTTTTTTATAGACCAGATGTTAAGTTGGAAGAAGACAAATATATCTGCGAAAACCGCATTCAAATCGGATCAGTAGTTTTCATGTGATAGTGGAACAAACATACAGACAGACAGACAGACAGACAGACAAAAAAACTAACCACATTTTTGGCTTCTATAGCGATGTAGTAACACCCCCCGCTTATTATTTTTTGAATATCTTTAATGTACAGAATTTTCATTTCTACAGTTTTATTATAATGTATAGATAGATATACACAATATTATATTTAATACACATCCATGACCCAGGAGCTTGGAAAACTTTTTGTTCCGTCGCGTCGGCGGGATTCGAACCCGCGACCCCCGGCTTGAGCGCTGACAACACGCTCAACCACTGAGCCGCAGAGGTCGTCGTAAAATACATTATTATTTAAAAATATTTTTCCAAAAATATGATCCAATCTCTTAAACACTAATAAAACACACTTTTCTTGCACTTTTTCCACTATATTAAGATATTATATTATATCTTTTAACAAATTACACGACCGGTTTCGAAATAAATCATCATCAGGTGTAAGCTGTTTAACGTCGGTAGTTTTAAATTATTAAATTCTAGCTGTTGCCCGCGACTTCGTCCGCGTGGACTTCAGTTTATAGCGCGCGATGTCAACAAAATTCGTGTCAAAAGCTTTTATAAAAAAACCCTGGTACCCCTTAAATCAAAACACCCAAAAACAGCTGTGCAGTGTGCACATAATATTTCATTTTTTTTAATTAAACTTTATTTATGCCAATGCTTATTTAGCCCCCCACAACTTTACCCATAAACTATTTATCATTGATATGTTTAAGGTTACGTCACTGCACAGATAAAGTACTGAGTTATTTAATAACGTAACAAAGAAATAACAATCGAAAAACGAAACTCGAATGTGAGATGATACCACCTCTTATAGAAAGACGATTGGGTAAGCGTCAGCGCGATGTAGGAGACGCACGGTGCCATCTATTATGAATTTTTGGAACTAACTTAACTTGAACTAATTTACGCATTTTCACCCCCTTACGACCCCTTTGTCCAATTAAAAAGTAGCCTATGTCCTTTCTCAGGCTTTAGACTATCTGTGTACAAAATTACGTTACAATCGGTTGAGTAGTTTTGGCGTGAAAGCGAGACAGACAGACAGACAGACAGACAGAGATACTTTCGCATTTATAATGTTAGTATAGATAATCAAAACAAATGCATGAATTGAAAATGAATTTCCACCAAGAACCGACAGTACAATCAATTACGTATACCAATCTCTTAAGGCGACGCCTTGATAATTTGGCTGTAGCGATATCGACTTATCTCAGCAATGACTAAAGCTAAGAAATTAAAGTTCATTGTCAGTATTCATCATGTCTTTGTCTTTAAATTACCCATAGCATAACATGATTGGTCAACTTTTATAACACAGAATAATCAATCAAAAAGACCTCTGTAAAAAAAGTGATTCCTATTTAGCCAACAGAGGATTTAAGTGATTTTAAGCTTCCAAAATTTGTACATAAATTGGTTCAAGCATACACTTTAATTTGCCCATAGCTTATATTATGAAATGTATTTATGGTTTTTAAATTACGTGACAAAAACCATTTTGACCATTTTGTCGCTTACGCCCTTTCCATTTTTTGCTGTTCCATTGCTTGTACAAGCAATCTAAAACATAATATCCAACACGGTTATTTTACTTTAACGCAGCGTCACCTTAATATTCTGACGCGTAAAGTATCTATTTCTGCTAAATTAAAAATTTATCTGCTAGTACTAAAGTTTTTTCTTTGCGTATTTATATTTATATTATTTCTATACATATCTATACATACTGTTAATTAGAGGAAATTTTTGACTGTGAGTATTTTTATGCAAAGATAGTTTCATTACGTAGGTATAATGAAGCTAGAGTTAATAATTAATTATGTCAACGACTGGACTAATTTAGCCCGGGGTGCTTCCGAACGAAACTGTTGTTCAGCGTTTGTCTACTAAATAAGTAAAATTCAGTTGTCATAATTTACCAGTCCCTTTTTAATACCTCGATCGTGGAAAAATTAGACACAATAGCAAGTTATCTATTGTTATCGCGGCCGCATGTGGCCGCTTGGGAGTTGAAGCATTCCCAACTAACAAAACTTGCTCTTGTAGTGGCTTTTAAAGCCAAAAATAATATTCTTATAGGAGTCGTATTATCGCTAATAAGGGTGCATTTGGGCACAATTTATAAAGATAATAACCTTATACCCTCCTTATAGTTGCTTTATTGTCCGTTTTTTTCCTTATATACGTGTCATATAGTGAAAAGTGTGTGGGAATTCAAATGCATGATAAAATGTGATACGCTGTGTATTTTGGTATCAACTCGCCCTTGAATTTAAGCTGTTTTTGTGCTAAAAACGTCATTAATTATTTAGTCAAGTTATATACAGTGCTTTTAAAAGAACAACAGGATTCACACACTGTCTATAAGGAGTCTATGAGAGTAAAGACTTTATAATGGCATCAATTGTTTATTATGCTATCGCCATTTTACATATAGCTAGGGTTCCTTTCGCACTGACAAAATCGCACCTAGCTAGTGTTTTTCCCGTATATTATATATAAAAATGATTTTTTTTCACTGTAGTTGGGTTGGCTGAAAGATACCTCTTTATATGTATACTTTAGCTCACTTTTGTGCACTAATTTTAAGTTTGAAATATTATTTAAAATACGTGATTATCAAATTAATTGTTTTATTTTTTACTTTTGCGGATTGTATGCATTTATTGCCACTATAACAACAAATACATAAAACAAAATAAAATTAATACATATAATATCTAAGCAATCCTATACAGCAAACATGTTTTTTTCGCTTTTATTGCTTGTTATCAATAAAGGCAACAGGTAGGCACCTGAAATTTACACAAAGGCCTTAATTATATGTGTTCTTTAATAATTAATATTACTGATTATAAAAATAAAATAAATAGAAAGGGGCTCCCATACACCAAATAAATTTTTTGTGCTGTTTTTGCTCTATGAATGTTCGTGCGCAGGTCCGACACTTACTTGGCTGAATATTCCGCTCCGCAAGATATTTACACAATCTGTTGTACGTTTAAAATGGCGAATATAGTTATGTAAAGCATTTTAATGTAACCTTAAAGAGAATAAAATCTTTGTAATCACTGTATAAGCGAATATGGATTGCTTTCATCCTTGTTAAGGTCATATAAAATGTTAGCATTCGTTTGTTGGATAGATGTCTTATTAAATGCCCCTATAAGTTAAAAGCATTATAGGTACCTTGTACATTACTTTTATAAGAATAATTGACCATATTAAAAGCCTTTATACGTCTTTGAATATTATAAGGCTAAAAAGCAATGTAACTAGCCACTATAAGATGAAAATATTTCGAAGCCTTATAGTTGCCGTATAAAATAGAGTTATTAACGTTTACCCAACCAAATTATAAGTATAAAGGTAATATTAGCCAAATCTCCTAATAATGTGCCATTATAAGTAACATTGGCATAATGAATGCTCTTTTATAACAATTATAAGAGTTTAGACCTTATTGGCTTAGTTTTATTAGGTTAGTTTGTTTGTTGGGTTAATCCTTCGATTGGGGATTCTTGGAAATGCTATTGTATTCTATTGTTGTCGCGGCCACCGGTGTCCTTACGGGGCTTGATGAGTTAAGAATATCATACTTATTATTACTATTCATAATAGTATTATGATCAAAAACTAAGTTTAATCAAATACTTCATATTCAACAATATTAACACAGCAATAAGTGACATCAAAAAATATGTTTTTATTAAAAACTATGTTATTAATTTTATTTTATTATTAAAAATAAAAGTCTTACAGCCGCACTCACATCCGGTTTCTGAAAGGTCTGTCAAGTCACTGATCAACTAACACTGCTGTTAATTTAGCATGGATGTCAAATCAATTTGAGTTTCTGATACATTGATCAGCCGAAAATTAACTAATCTATGATCATTTTTAATTTGACTAGCGATTTGTTATTTTTCGTTCATTACTTCACTATTAACTATCAAAAATGCCAATGAAATGTCAAAAGAAGGAATTGCAGACTGTCATTGCTATCAAAAATGTTCTGGGAATTTCAAATCTGATGTTTTCTGAATCATTGATCAGACGAAAATTAACTAATCTGTGATCATTTTGATTTGACATGCGATTTGTTTATTTTCGTTCATTTGTCAGAATTTTGATTTTCAATTTTTCAGACGTTATCGATTCCTAAATTCTTCTTCATTATAGAAACGAAATTGATTATAATATACATTTTTTGAAAATAAAACAAGTATTGCAAATAAAACAGTTTATTTGCATTATCGACGTATTTATTACGAAGTTTTATTAAAACTTCATAATAAATGTGTTTACAAACCTTATAGCAACGTAGGTTCAAAGAGAAAATGTAGATTTACATAAAAAAATCAATTGAATTCATAAGTTAATTCACCCACAATTACCGATTAGTTGACACTGCTTTTGACAAACGTTTAATCTATGATCACGGCTTGACAAGCGTTTCGGAAACCCAAAATGGCGGTTGACATATGATTCTCGAGTCAAATTAAACAGCCGTGTCAACTGACGCGCTGATCAAATTAAACTAACTAATAATGCTTCTAGCAACCCAATTGGTACTTGACAAGAGATTTAACAGGCGATTAGTTAATTTTAGTGTTGATCAGCCTTTCAGAAACCGGGTGTCAGAGTCGTTCATTAAATCATCATTTAAAAAATTAAAATTAACCGCTGCCCATACAAACCGCAACACTTAAGAGGCCGGGTACCCTTGGAATTTCTCATACAAACGTAATTCCAAAATAATTTTCTCATACGAAAATATTTAACATGTTTGAGTTATTTTTCAGTTTAAGATAGTAATCACCTAGGGAACCTACACAAAAATTTACTTCAAAATATTTAAACAAAAAAAATTTTTTTTTTGTTTAAAATTTTTTTTTGTAAATTTACTACTAAATATTTAAACACTAAAAAATAGAGTTAATTTACTACAAAATATTTAAACTCTAAAAAATATTTTTTAGTATTTAAATATTTTGTAGTAAATTTACTATTTATTTATATATTTTTTAGTGTTTTACTCTATTTTTTAGTGTTTAAATATTTAGTAGTAAATTTACTAAAAAAAAATTTAAAACAAAAAAAAATTTTTTTGTTTAAATATTTTGAAGTAAATTTTTGTGTAGGAACCTAGGTAATTACTATCTTAAACTGAAAAATAACTCAAACATGTTAAATATTTTCGTATGAGAAAATGATTTTGAAATTACGTTTGTATGAGAAATTCCAAGGGTACCCGGCCCCTTAATGCTCATTAAACATGAAATTCTCTCTCACCCGGTTTCTGAAAGGCTGATCAACACTAAAATTAACTAATCGCCTGTTAAATCTCTTGTCAAGTACCAATTGGGTTGCTAGAAGCATGATTAGTTAGTTTAATTTGATCAGCGCGTCAGTTGACACGGCTGTTCAATTTGACTCGAGAATCATATGTCAATCGCCATTTTGGGTTTCCGAAACGCTTGTCAAGCCGTGATCATAGATTAAACGTTTGTCAAAAGCTGTGTCAACTAATCGGTAATTGTGGGTGAATTAACTTATGAATTCAACTGATTTTTATGTAAATCTACATTTTCTCTTTGAATCTACGTTACTATAAGGTTTGTAAACACATTTATTATGAAGTTTTAATAAAACTTTGTAATAAATACGTCGATAATGCAAATAAACTGTTTTATTTGCCATGCTTGTTTTATTTTCAAAAAATGTATATTATAATCAATTTCATTTCTATAATGAAGAAGAATTTAGGAATCGATAACGTCTAAAAAATTGAAAATCAAAATTCTGACAAATGAACGAAAATGAACAAATCGCATGTCAAATCAGAGTGATCACAGATTAGTTAATTTTCGTCTGATCAATGATTCAGAAAACATCAGGTTTGAAATTCCCAGAACATTTTTGATAGCAATGACAGTCTGCAATCCCTTCTTTTGACATTTCATTGGCATTTTTGATAGTTAATAGTGAAGTAATGAACGAAAAATAACAAATCGCTAGTCAAATTAAAAATGATCATAGATTAGTTAATTTTCGGCTGATCAATGCGTCAGAAACTCAAATTGATTTGACATCCATACTAAATAAACAGCAGTATTAGTTGATCAGTGATTTGACAGACCTTTCAGAAACCGGGTGGTCGCTAATCGTGGATTTTGCTGTCAAAGGGGTTATGACATAGAGAATTTTTTTTTCTTCTGTTTTGGCAACTTGACACAAAGGATGCGTAATAGAGAACTATATTATTTAATACACGGGGGGCATGATCTTCTTCTTCTTCTTTTTTATATGATTTTATTAATTATAACTTGTCAAAAAAGAGTAGACACTCTACGCAATTTTTAAATCATGTAACAAATACGAAAACCTTATTCAATCGAGTAAAAAATGTGCAAGGCAAATAATATTTAAAGTGTATAAGCGTTCTCTGTGGAAATACAACGAGAAAAAACCTTTTGAGCGTGATTACGTTTAGAAAATTTTGTACTGCGTCTACTCTTTTTTGACAGACTGTAGTCGTGTTCGTTTCGTTTCTCAATGCACATTGCGCATGCGCAAAGTTAAAAATTAGTGTCAGTGTGAGTGTCATGTTCTAAAATCTGACAGAAATTGTTAATTTATTATGAAGTTGACAGTACTTGACAGTCAGCTACCAAACTGCGAAAAAAGCCGCGCATGCGTAGTTGAAAAATGAAACGAACACGGCTTGACTTTCCAAAACAATTTTTTTTATTGGCCGTGAGTGTGGCCGTCAGAGTCGGTCATTAAAAAAATAGCGCTACACATCATTTTACAAATTGAAATTTAATGCTTTCATTACAGATACCTCTCAGAGACAAAATTAATTGACTGATTAATTTTTGTCCCATATAAATCATATAGTCGTAGGTTGTTCCGTGTTCGTATGTCGAGCGGCATGAAGACAAGAAGAAGAAGGAAAAAAGTAGAAGTAGTAACTAGTTACTTTTATTTTGTTTTTGGTTGGCGAATATCATAATAATATTTAACATACCTATATTTTTATTGACTTGCTATTACAATTTACCGCATTACATAATTTGTAATGCGTACTGATTTCTGTATCTTTGTAGGATGTTTAAATTAAAACTACAAACAAGAGAGGTGTAATTCCATGCAGTACTATTTTATTTCATAATTGTAACTAGTAAACATACTTTAATTTCAATAACATACTTTAATTTCAATAATTACACAATTTGGTGACAATGTTCATACTTCTTAGTATATTTAGTTTGTATGGAAGTGACTACCTATACCTAGGTAATTTCCACGGGCGTATATGTAGCTTTGATAAGGCCCCCCCCTTATCAAAGCTACATATACGCCCGTGGAAATTACCTAGGTATAGGTAGTCACTTCCATACAAACTAAATAACGTAAAAAAGCGGCCAAGTGCGAGTTGGAATCGCCCATGAAGGGAACCCTTGCAGCAGCAAATATTCAATGTGTTTAGGAAATCAAAAATATTTTTTAAAATACATGTACCGCACCGATTTTAATCGGCGAGGTACATATATTATTGTCGATTGGACAAGAAAGATAGATAGTAATGGGGGGGGGGTCCGGACTCCCAGGGCACCCCACTTATATATGCCCATGGTAATTTCCATGTGAAATACTTTTATTTATTTGCGAGAAATGGTAAAAACAGCTGTACTAACTACTAAGTAACTAGGCATGTATTGCACAAAAATGCTTTAGTACTATCATGGAGTAAAGACACAAAAGTTATGAAGTTCTATGTTTACTGTGGCATTATCTATTATTATTATTATTTATTATTAACACTTCAATTAAAAACCTGAAAAGAACCCTTGTAACAGTTTAAAAAATTAAAACTGAAAAAATTTCAAGAATAACCTCAAACTTGAACACCAAACTCTGCAATTAGCGATTTTTAATTGTCATCTCTGAGAGGGACTTTTCATTTTAAATGAGCATTAAGTCTTAATTGACGTCTCTGAGTGCGGCGGTTTCTGTAACCTTTCTGTTACCTCGCTTAAATCGCTCAACTAATTTTGATAAAATATAAATATCAATATAGTTTTAATCCAAGACAAAACGACGGGCAACAACAATAATAATTATCTCAAACTATAATGATTTTAATTTAAGATAGTCGTTGATACCTATGTTAGTATGTTGGAATTGTTTTAATATATTAGCGTGCTGTAATTTTTTCTCTCCGTAGTCTCCGTGGCACTTATATAATATTAAGTACAAAGAGTAAAAACACACCAGCTTTATTAATTATAGGTTATTTATAATTAAAAAAAGGAAAAAATTAATTGCTTTAGTACCCGCACTCTTGTCCGGGGTATCATCTCTCAGAATAATTAAGCTTCGTAGGGTTGTGTTTATTTGCGCAGATTTCTTCGCTACAAAACTTTTGCTCTTACATCAGCAATTAAAGTCATACAAGATTCAGGATTCTCGTAACACAAATGTTAACTTTAAATTGTTTTGAGTGTACTCATTATCTATGCTATAAAGAGGAGCTATTTGTTTGTACCAAATAGGTTTTTTGAAACTAGGTTTTATGGTAGTTTTGACTACTATAGGCTCCACGCACACACGGGGAAAAACAAGTGCAACGGTTTCCATATTTATATTATACTAGCGACCCGCCCCGGCGTCGCACGGGTATAAAATATAATATAGCCACTGAAAAAAATGAATAAAATCGATAGCCTATAATCCTTGGTCTACTTCTTATCTGTGCCAAATAACATAAAAATTGCTCCAGTAGTTCGCGAGATAAGCCCTTTCACATAATTTCCCCCGTTTTTTCCACATTCTCCTATCAGTATTAGCGTGATAATATATAGGAAGGGTATCTTTCTCAATAAATGGGCTATCTGACACTGAAAGAATTTTTCAAATCCGACCAGTAGTTCCTGAGATTAGCGGGTTCAAGTTAGCCCTTTCAAATAATCTTCCCCGTTTTTTCCACATTTTCCTCTATTTCTTCGCTCCTTTTAGTATTAGCGTGATAAAATATAGCCTATAACCTTCCTCGATAAATGGGCTATCTAACACTGAAAGAATCATCAAAATCCGTTGCGTAGTTTTAAAGATTAAAGGGAACAAAGGGACATGAGGGAAAAAAAGTGACTTTGTCTTATAATAAGTATAGATGTATGAATATAAAATAGGTAATTTTACGTCGTCGAAGTCAGGGTGAGTATTAAATAAATGAGAGATTTAAAGCATTTAAGGCGACGCCTTGATAATTTGGCTGTAGCGATATCGATTTTTCTCAGCAATGACAGCTAAGAAATTAAAGTTCATTGTCAGTAATCATCATGTCTTTGTCTTTGAATAACCCATAGCATAACACAATTGGTCAATGGTCAACTTTTATAACACAGAATAATCAATCAAAAAGACCTCTGTAAAAAAGGGATTCCTATTTTGCCAACAGAGGAGAGTGATTTAAGCTTCCAAAATTTGTACTTACGAGTAGATAGGTATTGGTGTATTGGTGAACGGAGTTGTGGGCGTCGTCTTGTATTCATACAAATATTTATTGATTGAGTAATTTAAGTTTATTTGAAAATTGAGCGCTAAGCTTATAAATTCCTTTGATAATAATTTATTACAACTCAGTATGATAAACTTGACCGAACCAATTCCAACTTATTATGTCATATCTCCAACATACGAATGTATTCGGCCAATGTAAAAAAATATCTTATGTCAAGATAATGAGTACAAGAAAAGACAATATTGTAAGCTAATAGGGAATTGGGGATGAAACTAATTTGTACCGATATAAAAACAAGAATAAATTGCCTGCTCCCAACCATACTTGATTGGGACTGTACTATTATAATCAAGGCTGCCCTTTGGTCGTAATAAAAGAAGTTTTCCACATATTATGTAACCACGAGTTCATTAGTGGATTTCATTATTTTTAGTTTCGTTCTGACTTGCCGCGTTGCAGAGTTTTCAGCAAATGCAAAAAGTTGTGATGAGGCAAAATTATACCATCATAATTGAGATTACAAAATAATTTAGGTAGGGATATATCGTGTGAATATAATATAACATCATACATTATTATATTTTATGTAACAAAGACGTAGTAATTCCTTATCAGACCACGTTGGAGCTAAGTCCCTTCCTCGGAACGGAACACGTAAGGTATTCGAATACGGAAAAGATAGTAGGAAGTTTTAGGTTGGTGATAAAATATTAACTAAACCTTAGCCATTGGCGCAGACGGACTGAGAATTGGGGCCGAGGCTGAAAAGGCTCTAGCCTGGTCAACATCACTTAAGTAGGAAATATGGGCGCCATGTTGGACCGTTTATTTCCACTAAATATTTTGCTGGCTTTTTTTGCAAGTAAAGCCCGATAGTTTTAAGAAAAAATCTATTGCACAAACCTGTGTTGTTTATTTTGCTGTGAATTTGAAAATTCTGTCATGACAGGTGTTTTGGGACGAAACGAAGGATAAACAAACAATGTTTGAGTTACATCAAGCTGCAGCTTGGCTTTTTTTGCTTCGGCCTCTTTTACCCGTTTATACTGAAGCCAGAGGATATCATTTTGGCTATGGCATAATAACAGTGTTTTTGCTAAAAAAATATAAATTCCAATTGAATTCATTTTGTACTCCAGCAAAATAATGAGGGGAGAGAACAAAATAAATCTAATGGAAACTTCAGGTTTCGTGCTAACAAAAGATACTTTTTAAGATATAATATTTGCCTAACGACTGCCATTTCTATGCTTAGCATTCAGATTTTCTATACAGCAAAAACATTGTTTTGCAAAATGGTTCTGCAAGCATTCAGTCTCATCTTTTATACTTTAGATAGTATTTTTCACTCGGAGCAGCTTATAACAAGCTTTTAAGCACATTAAAAGAAAATTTTCTCGTTACAGTATTGTATGATATGGTATTTCTCTATTATATTTTATGTCTAGCATTTACCAATACAACATATTATATACAGATTTTGAGTTTATTAACTCAGTTATAGACTTTCTGACTTTATATAATATAACTTATTTATTATCTAGTAGACTTGTAGACATTGGCTACAACTTCTTTCACTCGAAAATTAGTCAACGATAAAAAAACATAGTGTTATTGTGAATTCCTCAGATGAGTAGTTATCTCGATTCCAAATTCTATTAAAGCAAAATGTTTTCATCGGTTTATACAAAACGAGTTAACAAACACACAGGTAGACACGCTTCTCAATTCAAAATATTATAAGCATTTAAATTTATGTTCTTCAAAATTGAGGTTTATCGATACAATTTTCGATAAGATTACATGATTTTATTAGTCGTATAAAATATAGCTTAGTGATGGTCCAATAATCGTGTCGATGTCGATGGGAGACGTATTGTCTGGGTGTCGCGACGATCCAGCTTTTACTTACAGCGTAAACAAATAACATCTGTTCTCTATCTTTAGTGTTAACATAAATAAAAAGTCGTGTGTGTTCCATACAATTAATCTTCTACAAAAGTTTATTGACATGTTTTATTTATACAGACCGCAGGACTAAAGCAATGCAGTAGTAGGAGGGAATCCTTATACGCATAGCTTTCATAGAATTAAAGCTAACGAAGAATTATATTTTGTCTGTTACTTTTAACTAAATGGATGTCAATAAAAACTTGTAAAAAGTGGGTTACAATTTACAGGGTCATCAGAAATGAAAACGAAACAGCAGGCATTTTTTGGCGCGCGGTAGAAAGATACTACTTCCTATTCTACGTCGCGCCGGCGGTCTACACTTCTTTCGTCTAACGAATTTTCGATGAGAAAGAGATTACGTTTCATGACGCGAATGTAACATTTTTATCAATTCCAAAAAGTGCACGTCTTAAAAAGTTTTCATTTCGATAATATTATTTTTAGAATATATTACTGCATTGTTTTCACACTAGACAGCAGCACCAGCACAGACAGTAAGCAAAGTTTTGTTCGACGTTTGTCAGATTATTTACTGTATCTGCTACTAACACCCCCTGCTATACTAAATATAAATAAAAACAAATTCGCTTTAGGTTTCTTGAACTCTATGAAAACCATAAATTAAATAAAGAAAAGATTTATGTGTTCCACACTAGCGACCACAAAAAGATTACTATCAAATCTCATAGAAGGCTTCTGACTACAATATTTTATAAAGTGTTATGCATGTTTCTGTATTATTTTAATTTAAAATATATATTAGATAAAAACGTCTTATTATTTGTCTGACAATTTGGTTATCTGCCTGCATTGTCCTATCAAATAACTCGTGTCCAGCACGGGAATCGAACCCACGAGCCACGCTCTAAGCCCCTGGACCACGCAGTCGTTTATTAAAAGTGATGATAATATTATAATGTCGTAAGAATGAGCGACTAATAATTACAATAAAATTGCATAATCGGTGGGCCACTGGGCCAATTCTCTGTAGAAACAGGTCAAGCGGACTTCATAGTTCATTCACAATTCACATGCAACGTCTAATCGTCCGACTTTGTTAGAATTCTCTAGAACATTCCCACTTTGACGGCAAAGATAAGAATGTTATGAAAGATCTTTATGCATTTAATGAAATCCGTAGCTTTGTTACTTTGAGCGTCGTCTGAATAAGCGATTATTTTAATCTGCTGTCTGGTCACATTTCAAAACAGGTCTGTTTTTAATAGAGCACTGCAGACTTTTGACTAAGAATAAGAAAAAATCATAGCTTTACGGAAGTTAAAATCTGGAACTTCTTGTCTTCTATTTCGTTCCGAGTAGAAGATATTTAAAAAAGGAACTAAAGCTCGCATGCACGGCCATTTCCTTCATCCCACACTTACGAGATAATATAATAAAACTCCACTTAGCTGATTGAATCGTCAAAAACATATGAAACATAGTAACCCAAAAGTATCTTCATAGATACAAGCCACCGAAATTGTATGCATATCCGAAACTTACTCAAATTAGGTACTATCAGAGAAATTTATTTATAAGCAGATAGTGCACATACGTTAAGTATATTAATTTTGATGAAACCCGACCTATATTGACGATAGTGTTTCTATCTTTCTGTCTGTCTGTTACCTCGTCACGTTTGAACCAATGAACCGATTTTGATGTGAAGACTGAAGATACTTTGAGTCCCAGGAAAGGACATAGGATACTTTTATCCCGGAAAAATGTACGGTTCCCGCTCGGTAAACGATTTTGGCGCAAATGCCGACGTCATCTAGTAAGTAATATTTTTGACTATTCGCAGATTGGGGAGCGCTTCCACTTAAGTTTGAAGTATGATTTAGTTGTACCAGCTAATCTATCAAAGATACTGAAATTAGGTGTGCATTCTGGGATTATAACTTAAAACACTTGATCAAAACCCGGGAGAAATGTACAAACTACGAACCACCATATTTCGGTGACAAACAAAAAATATAGCCTAAAAGCGTTGTAAATTTTGTGAAATTTTGCATAATTAATTCATAAAGCAATTTGTAAAATTCATAAACGAATTTAAATATTCATTATTTGTTTGTATTGACGTTACACGTGGACATTTGCACTTGTCTCATATTATCACAAAACGACGTTTGACTTCGTTGTTGAGAGAAATTAAATAATATGTTTCCAATTAAAGTTAATGGTACAGGTGTACAATGTGCAGAAATATAATTAAAATAACACACAAACTTTGTGTATTTTAAATACCAATGTCAATTACCCAATTAAGATATTGTACATAGGCTGCTATTTATGTATCCGGAACTGGCCACTTACAAGAACAATATTTAAAAAGTAATTACAACATTTGAAAATAGAACTCTTTGGTTGAAGAATACATTTTGTTTCATGTGACTGTCAATTATTTTTCCATTGTGGCGTCATTTTGAAAATTGCGTGTCTTCATTTGCCATGGATTTAACGCGTGAACATTTTCGTGCAATGATTTACTACGATTTTCGGCGTGGGCTAAATCAACAACAGTGCTTTATTCAACTCACCGCAACTTTTGGAGATGAAGCACCACCAAAAACCACTGTTTATCACTGGTACAGTGAGTTTAATCGTGGGCGGTCTATGCTCACGGATGAAAATAAAGAAGGTCGCCCAAAAACAGCTGTTGTCCCACAAAATATAGATGCTGTGCGGGAACTAATAATGCGTGATCGTCATGTTACATATCGCGAGATAGAGGCGTCCTTAGGCATAAGTATGACGAACATACATAAGATATTATACGAACATTTGGCTGTAAAAAAAATATGTTCGCGTTGGATTCCGCACAACTTGACAATCGATCAATCTTTTTATTTCCATACGCGAAGAACAAATTACGTGGTCAACGTTTTTCGAGCCGCGAAGAGGCTGTTGATGCGTTCAAAATGCACGTTTTGGAGATACCTCAATCAGAATGGAAAAAGTGCTATGAAAATTGGTTCCAGCGTATGCAAAAGTGTGTCGATCATCGCGGCGAATATTTTGAAAAGCAATAAAACCATATTAAATGATATATGTCTGTTTCTTTTTTTAATTCCGGATACATAAATAGCAGCCCTCGTACATAGTTGTATTGGTTAATTGACATGCTACAGGATACTTATAATTATGTATCCACTATCTAGATTTGTAGATACTAGATAATAATATTATGTAGGCTACAGTAAAATATAATATGAGTCTTAATAATATTATATAATAACTAGACGTTCCGCGCGGCTTCGCCCGCGGGCCGCGTAAATTAGATATTTCTGTGACAAATAAGTCCACAAAAATACCCTATGATCCTTCACGTAGTCTGCTTCTTATCTGTGCCAAATAACATAAAAATTGCTCCAGTAGTTCGTGAGATAAGCCCTTTCAAATTTTCCCCCCGTTTTTTCCACATTTTCCTCTATTTCTTCGCTCCTATTAGTCTCAGCGTGATAAAATATAGCCTATAGCCTTCCTCGATGAATGAGCTATCTAACACTGAAATAATTATTTAAAACGGATTAGCACGTTCAAACAAACTCTTCCGCTTTATAATATTAGTATAGAATAAATTAATAAATGCATTCTTAGGTACATTTACTCTGTGGTAAGAACTAATAAACGTTTTTACATGAAAGTATAATAAATCTACTTAACATGTCAAAGTATACAGTGCCTAGGGGATTTTCTTTTACGCACTAATTCTCATAAGGCAACATCTTCATAATATGACTTTCTCAGTTATTAACATTCTTAACCAAAAGCCGTTAAGTCTAGAGCCCAAAAGCTGTATCATGGCCTCAAACAACTCCGAATATAGTTAAATTATTTAGCACTGTGTAGTCCCAAACATTTAGCTGCTATGTAAAGTTCGTAATCCTCTTCTAGAATACTAATAGAGAGGCGAAGTTTAATAAAGTTTTAACCCGCTCTTGAAACTAAGAAGAGTCAAGAGGCCACTCGCAGGGTGTCATAAAAATCTGAAGCGCGACTTTACGACAAACAACTACTTGAGAACACTCTTGTACCTGAGTGTTCAGAGGTGTAATGTTATAAAGTATGGGTCTGTCCGAACTATAAGGATATGGATTATGCAAAATGACAATAGATTTTTAAAAAAAATTTAAGGTTTCCTGTCGTTGTCCTTTTTGGAATAGCAAAAAATGTAAAGCGCGTGAGCAGCGGCGCGGCGAATGCTAGGAAGTAATATCCCATTCTCTTTCTAGTGCGCGGTAAAAATGTATGTCTACTATTTTGTTTTCACGTCAGTGTCATTAATTATTTATTTATTAAAAAATATTATGGATAAAATATATTATGAAATATTGATTTCTTTGTGGTGAAAAAGTTCAATACCGATAATACCAATAATTAATACCAACTTTAAAGCGTTTACAACATGTATTTACACAATTGCCGTTGGCTGCCGAAACAAATATTATTAACTTCAAACCTGTGAAATTCACTGCTGTGTTTGTTTCGTCGGAAAGTTGGGAGACTGTAACAGGTAGCTGTCCCGGGCAATTTCCGTGCGTAAAATATACATTTACCAGACTGTACTTCACTCTTTGTGCTCCTGCAGCTATTAAGTGGGATTTATTTGTTATTAAACTAGCGACCCGCCCTGGCGTCTCACGGGTATAAAATATATAGCTACTGAAAAAATTATTAAAATCGATAGCCTATAATCCTTCACGTGGTCTACTTCTTATCAGCTGTGCCAAATAACATAAAAATTGCTCCAGTAGTTCGCGAGATAAGCCCTTTCAAATAATTTCCCTCGTTTTTTCCACATTTTCCTAGTCTTAGCGTGATAAAATATAGCCTATAGCCTTCCTCAATAAATGGGCTATCTAACACTGAAAGAATTTTTCAAATTCCAGGACCAGTAGTTCCTGAGATTAGCGCATTTTTCCACATTTTCCTCTATTTCTTCGCTCCTATTAGTCTTAGCGTAATAAAATATAGCCTATAGCCTTCCTCGATAAATGGGCTATCTAACACTGAAAGAATCATCAAAATCCGTTGCATAGTTTTAAAGATTAAAGGTTTTAAAGAAAAAAGGATCAAAGGGACATGAGGAAAAAAAGCGACTTTGTTTTATAATATAATACGTATATTAGTAGGGGAGGGGAAGGTGCTAATTTTGTAGTCACTCGAGCGTCATGGAGACGTAGTAGGTTTTTTACATTAGGTAAAAGTGATAAAAAAATAATAAGACCGGTTTTTATTTAGCGGTGGGTTCAGAAACTGCGGCCATTTTAAAGTTTTGAAAAAGAAAATTTATTCAGAAAATTGCTTATTTCGGTCAGTTATTATTATATTTTAGACAACAAGGACTAAATCATTTAGTTTAGTGCAAAATAAAATATCTGCGAAGTTTAGTTAGGAAAATATGAAGGTTTATTTTTTATATTTTAAAATGTTCCTACAGGCTTACCTTATCTTTGAATTGTCAGTGCTTTTTATGGAAGCTTCTTTGGGGTATACTAAACATCCCCTATCTTAATCTGACAGATTGGATGACATTTCAATACTAAAAAAAAATAACCCACCACGTGAGAAATCTGATTTCTATAACATGTCGGAAGCCTATACAAGTATACAAGCTTAATCTGACACGCTCGAGCTACTCCCAAAATCCCCTCTTCTCCTCCTCTACTTTATTGTATAGATATCACAGCTAAGCGTCACTTACTATTAAAGCACGAAATCTCAGAAACTATAATACCTACAACTTGAAATTTAACGAGGATGCTTCGTACTAAGAATGGATTTTACGAGACTCCAATCCTAGAACTATCTCAGGAAGCCAGATTTAAAATTCATATGAAAATCCTGTGTTTTTGAAGTAAGAGACATGGTATTAACATAATGTGCTCGAACTCTATATTCCGATCTGAAATCAACATAACATTATCTGTAAATACGGTAACGTCCACTACTGTAAAACCACTGACCTCCATTATACAAGTACGCTGGACCTATGATACCCTTTGAAATGACAGCTGTTTTTGTGTCTATTTGAAGCGGAATCAATGCCCCCAAAATCGGGGGAAGAGAACTAAATCTGACGTAAGCATGACGTTTAAGTCGCCATATTGGCGCTGATAGCAGTAGTGGGAGTACTTGAAACTAATACTAGTTTCTGCCACCGTAGTGATCATATTCTCTTTGGTTTCTACAACCAATAGCGATTGAGCGGCCATTTGCAAGTTACGTCTGATTTTGGGGGCGCTGATTCCGCTTCAAATAGGCACAAAAAACAGCTGGGTATCATCTGTCTATAATGGAGGTCAGTGTGTAAAACACATTCGAAAGAATTAATTATCATAGACAACGGTTACACGGTCAGTCTGGCATCAGTTCAGTCCATCAGTCTGAGACTGACGCCAGAATGATAACCAGAAAGTACCATCGAAGAAATTGATTTATAGGCAGATGACGGATCTACGTCATTTGGTCGGATTACGTCAATTCAACGTAAGTCGTGATACTGTCGGCTGGGTATGACATAGCTCGACCAAACTATGTAGGTCCGCCATCTGCCTATAAATCAACTTCTTTGATAGTACATAATGTAATAATGATCAGTCCGTCAATCAACCGGTTAGAGTTTAGAAGAACATTCTCCCAACATTTCTGACCAAACTTTCTTCCTGATTTGAAAACCAAAATAATTCTATATTCCTTACTAAAGGCATTCAACATTATATATCTGGAGCTGAAACTTCATACCTGAGCATCCCTGGGGGGTTGCAGATGCAAGTTCCCGGAGACGAGTAATTTCATAACGATGTTAGAAAGAGACCAACCACAAGCTAATAAGTGCGAGCTGGACAGAAACAGGAAATAGAGCATGGTGTTAAAATGTTTTAATTTAATTAAACTTCCCTAAAGGCTACTTTTGTTTTTTAAATTCATATGTTTGGTCTTGACATAAGGTAAGATATTAAAAAAAACTTGTGAGCGACAAACTGTCGCTTTAGGTTTTTTGTCGCCGATAATTATTGTAAAAGTAAGTTTTGTATTTTTTAGGGTTCCGTACCCAAAGGGTAGAACGGGACCCTATTACTGAGACTTCGATGTCAGTCCGTCTGTCTGTCTGTCTCCAGGCTGTACCTCAAAAACCGCTATAGCTAGAGAGTTAAAATTTTCACAGATTGTGTATTTCTGCTGCCGCTATAACAGCAAATACTAAAAATAAAATAAAATAAATATTTAAGGGGGGCTCCCATACAATAAACATGATTTGTTTGGCCTTTTTGCTCGTAATCAATAATGGCAACAGGTAGGCACTTGACATTATCACTAAATCCTTAATTATATTCATACTTTAATAATGAATACTTACTAAAATTTAAATAAAATAAATAAGTATTTAATTTTCCCATACAAAATACATACTTACACATTTTTTGCCTACTTTCACTCTATGGCGGCACGTAACCCTTCGTGCGCGAGTCGGACTCGCACTTGGCCGATTTTATTTTCACTACACGTCGTAGCGCTGCCCTAACACATTATAAAGATCAGTGGGTTGACGTATCGTAATAAAGGTAATAAAAACATAATAAACCAAGCCCTTCGCCGTAGATAATACATAAGAGAGCAGCGTTGTAAAATTTTAATTATGATAATACAGTATACAGCCTGGCTGCGAAACCATTATACAGGGGAGAATATCCAGAGTTCCCGCGCAAATCATCTTATTAATTTGATTTCTCCCTGGCAACTGATAGAATTCACAGAAGCATAATTACGAGTGATTACAGTCCCTACCCGAATTTTCATAATTGAAGTCATAGTAAAAGATTATCCAATTTGTCAAAACAGATCCGCGGCGTTAATCCAATCATTATACGAAATTGATTTAATTCAATACTAAAAGTTTTAATGGGATTGAATCTGTCTGACAATGTAATCGAATTTGAAGCCATTTGGATATCAATTTCCGATTTTTGATAACACAATTTGTGTATGTATGTACGTGGACTAAACGAAATTAGAATTTTCATTTTGTCACAACAGTTTCCACGCTTAAGTACGTACTATGCTGTAAGACATATTAACCAATATCCATACTAATATTGTAAACACGAAACGTCTGTCTTTAAAATTAGATCTCTCTGTTAAGTCTTCAGTCTTCACACTTATAGTGAGGGAGCCCTAGAACAATTTTTTTTGTGATTACTAACAAGTAACAAGCTAATTTTTTGTAAGTAGCTACATTTAGATAAGACGAACAACATTTTTATTTTCGAAAAATCTCGAAAGTGGTAGCTAACAGAGATAGAAAGGATTTCATACTTTGACTTGATGGTCCTAAAATATGGATTGTTTTAACCTTGTCCTACAAATAAAACAATCCATATTTTAGGACCATCAAGTCAAAGTATGAAATCCTTTCTATCTCTGTTAGCTACTACTTTCGAGATTTTTCGAAAATAAAAATGTTGTTCGTCTTATCAAAATGTAGCTACTCACAAAAAATTAGCTTGTTAGTAATCATAAAAAAAATTGTTCTAGAGCTCCCGTACTACATATTAATTAATCACTGAATCGATTCAGATGGAAAGGCAGTGTAAATTACACAATAATAAAGCCAGAATTTACTTGACTTTACCCAGAATTTACCCAGACTGGTGCAAGTGAGCCCTAAGCAGTCATGGTATTAAAAAAATTGTTATAGAGCAAAAAAGGGCAAAAATTGTGTATTTTGTATGGGAGCCTCCCTTAGATTTCTATTACATTTTATTTTTATTATTAACTAGCTGACCCGACAGACGTTGTCCTGTCTTAACGATTATTATATTTTAATTCGAATTGGTATAATTACTTAATACAATTAAAAAACCGGCCAAGTGCGAGTTGGACTCGCCCATGAAGGGTTCCGCAGCAGCAATAAGGTTTATTTCTATGGAATTAAAAGGTTTTTGATTTATTTTCATATTTCAGTTGATTTAATGAAAGTTAAGTCAAGGTTTACCATTTATGACGTATAAAAAAAACTACTTGCTAGATCTCGTTCAAACCAATTTTCGTTGGTAATTTTTATAGTAATGTACATCATATATTTTTTTTAGAATTATCATGCCCCTACTTTAGAAGTTAGAGGGGGGGGACACACATTTTACCACTTTGGAAGAGTCTCTCTCGCAAACTATTCAGGTTAGAAAAAAATGATATTAGAAACCTCAGTATGATTTTTGAAGACCTATCCATAGATACCCCACACGCATATGTTAGATGAAAAAATTTTTTTTTTGTTTCAGTTGTACCTATGGGGACCCCTAAAATTTTTAATAATTTTTCCATTTTTGTATCAAAATCTTAATGCGGTTCACAGATTACATCTACTTATCAAGTTTCAATAGTATACCTCTTATAGTTTCGGAGAAAAGTGGCTGTGACATACGGACGGACAGACAGACAGACAGACATGACGAATCTATAAGGGTTCCGTTTTTGCCATTTGGCTACGGAACCCTAAAGTGTCATCAAAATAGATTGAATAGTTTAGGAGAAAATCACAAGTTTATCGTGCGGGAACCGTACATTTTCCCGGACAAAAAGTATCCCTTGTCGTTTTCCGAGACTCAAAGTATCTCCATACCAAAATTCATCAAAATCTATTGAATAGCTTACGCGCAAATCATAAAAGTATATTGTGCAGTAACCATACATTTTTCCGGGACAAAATGTATCCTATGTTCTTTTCCGGGACTCAAAGTATCTCTTCACCAATTTACAGCCAAATCGGTTCATTCGTTCTTGAGTTATAAGTAGTGTAACTAACACCACTTTCTTTTATATATATAGATTTTGTGATTTTGTGAAAATATCAAGTGTCTACCTGTTGCCATTATTGAGGTCAAGCAAAAAATCGTTTACATTTTATTTTGGTTTTGGTATTTGTTGTTAAAGCGATATCAGAAATAAGTACCTACACAATTTGTAAAAATTTCAAAAGTCTAGCTATAGCGGTTCTTGAGAAGCAGCCTGGAGACAGACAGACGGACAGACAACAAAGTCGCAGTATTAGGGTCCCGTTGTCCCTTTGGGTACGGAACCATGAAAAGAAGCAAAAAAGTTACCACTACATTATAAAGCTGTGTTTTTTGTTGAGTAGCAGCTGCGGATCGAGCGCAGTATGCTGTAGTGACTAGTCAAATAATAATAATCTTTACATCGCCTTTAATCATTACATTATAATTAGATCATTTTTATATCTATTTTTTTTAGTTAACACTCCGTTATAAAGCTGCGTTTACATGATAGTGGAAAGGAGTTCGCAAATTGAGTAGCAGCTGCGGATCGGGCAGTATGCTGTAGTCAAATAATAATAATCTTTACATCGTCTTTAATCATGACATTAGATCATTTTTATATCAATTTTTTTAGTTAACACTCCATTATAAAGCTGTGTTTACATGATAGTGGAAAGGAGTTCGCAAATTGAGTAGCAGCTGCGGACGAGCGCAGTATGCTGTAGTCAAATAATAATAATCTTTACATCGTCTTTAATCATGACATTAGATCATTTTTATATCAATTTTTTTAGTTAACACTCCATTATAAAGCTGTGTTTACATGATAGTGGAAAGGAGTTCGCAAATTGAGTAGCAGCTGCGGATCGGGCAGTATGCTGTAGTCAAATAATAATAATCTTTACATCGTCTTTAATCATGACATTAGATCATTTTTATATCAATTTTTTTAGTTAACACTCCATTATAAAGCTGTGTTTACATGATAGTGGAAAGGAGTTCGCAAATTGAGTAGCAGCTGCGGACGAGCGCAGTATGCTGTAGTCAAATAATAATAATCTTTACATCGTCTTTAATCATGACATTAGATCATTTTTATATCAATTTTTTTAGTTAACACTCCATTATAAAGCTGCGTTTACATGATAGTGGAAAGGAGTTCGCAAATTGAGTAGCAGCTGCGGATCGGGCAGTATGCTGTAGTCAAATAATAATAATCTTTACATCGTCTTTAATCATGACATTAGATCATTTTTATATCAATTTTTTTAGTTAACACTCCATTATAAAGCTGCGTTTACATGATAGTGGAAAGGAGTTCGCAAATTGAGTAGCAGCTGCGGATCGGGCAGTATGCTGTAGTCAAATAATAATAATCTTTACATCGTCTTTAATCATGACATTAGATCATTTTTATATCAATTTTTTTAGTTAAAACTCCATTATAAAGCTGTGTTTACATGATAGTGGAAAGGAGTTCGCAAATTGAGTAGCAGTTGCGGACGAGCGCAGTATGCTGTAGTCAAATAATAATAATCTTTACATCGTCTTTAATCATGACATTAGATCATTTTTATATCAATTCTTTTAGTTAACACTCCATTATAAATCTGTGTTTACATGATAGTGGAAAGGAGTTCGCAAATTGAGTAGCAGCTGCGGATCGGGCAGTAGGTCAGCCGCCCAGTCCGATAATTAATCCTGTCCAGTGTATACTATTTTATCGCAGCCCCAAATCTAATTTACAACTTGTCATTACTAGATACACATGCCTCATAGGATTTGGTCAATTGATTCTGGAATATCTTTTTGGTTAGCTTGTTTTTGTCGTTATGTTTCGTTTTATTGCTTAGTAATTTATTACCTATCTATATTCATATTATTCAGAATGCGAAAGTGTGTTAGCTTATTTGACTGTCCATCTGTTTGTTACCTCTCCCAAGCCCCTGAACCGATTTTGCTGAAAGGATACTTTGAGTCCTGGGCCTTTCCCGGTATACTTTTACTCACAGGATACTTTATATCACGGTTCACGCGCGATAAACGAATTTTGGTGCAACGGGGTTGCGGACGTCATCTACCTCTAGTTATAATATTATAGAAAGTTCGTTTTCACGAGAATTAAAATGAATTTAAATCGTATAAAGAATGTGGTTCATTGATACATCTTTGAAATTAAATAATATTTTTAATTACTACATTGTGATTCTTGCATATTTTCTAATCAAACGATCTACAATGACTTTTACAGACATTACTATCTATCATCTATTAAGCAAGGACAAAAAATTGTACTTCTAAGGGCCGATTTTTCAAACATCAGATAAAAGCACCAATAGCTATTCGGCGAATAAAGTTATTAGACTTTTTATTCGTCGGATAAATTGTTGTGCATTTTTCAAATGATATTTATTCTATGAACAACTATCTGTCCAATAATCTTAACTGTGTTAGAGCTAACTTCAGGTAGGTGAAACAGAAATACAAAATAAACTGATGTTAGAACAGGACAAGACTATTTCGATTGCTGTCAATGTCAAACGATGAAGCGTAGTTAGCGTACTGTCATTTTTGTTTCGCGCCATAGTGCCAGCCAATCTATAGCAGATACAACTCGAGGAAACCCTGCAATTTTGTAAAATTCTTCTTGTGAGTTTTCTAATTTCTTCTTCGCTTCTTGGTAATTTGACAAAGGTTTGCCTCAAAGATGCGATGGCATCGACACATTTTTTTATGATACGGCATGCAGTAGAATTGTGAATTCCTCCAAAATCACCAACAGTGATGTAAAAATTTCCAGTTGCAAAGAACCTCAATGTAACTAGTAGTTGTAACATAGGCGGAATAGAGTCATTTCTTTGTGTTTTGTTCTCGATTTTATCTTTTATCAGAAACAGCAAGTATTGCACTGATTCTTTCGTTAGTCTGAATCGACGATGAAATTCTGTTGAGTCCCACATATTAAAGTGATCAGTCCTCGGTCTTACAATTCTTTGTTTTCGGACACGAGGATTAATGTACTCGTTTATTATGATTTCTTCCTCAATTGCCATATCATCAACACTATCAAAAACGTCCATTTTAATTAAAGTTTACTTTAACAAAAGTCAAAACACGAAAACTAACCTCAAACTGAGTAACTTCAATTTACCGAATAAGTAGTTTACCTATGGAATAAGAGTTTATCTGGCCGT
Source organism: Polyommatus iphigenia (assembly GCA_963422495.1). Classification (NCBI taxonomy): domain Eukaryota; kingdom Metazoa; phylum Arthropoda; class Insecta; order Lepidoptera; family Lycaenidae; genus Polyommatus; species Polyommatus iphigenia. The sequence goes on from OY730182.1 coordinate 31,436,476, forward strand.
CAAAGTGACAAATACATTTATTCCCCGAATAAGGAAGTTATTCGTCGAATAAAGCTTAACTGACTATTGAACAACTGCTTTTTTCGCTATCTATGGAATAAATCTTATCTGTCTGTTTATCTGAGGTTTGAAAAATCGGCCCTTAATCGAACATTGTAGATTATTTTTAATGTTACTAGATTAAGAGCCTGTTTCGCCTCTTCCTGATGATGTGCCGGATAGGCTATCTACAACTTATTTGAACTTTACCTGTCAAGTTAAGCTGTGGATAGACTATCTGGCACTTATCAGAAAGTAGTGAAACTGGCCCTTAGTAATTAGTAATTGTACATTTTGTAGACTGAAGAGATTCAGTGATATTATGTGTGGTGTAATGGGTACAGTTTTACTTGCAAACATTTAACTAAGCACTATTGAAGTCTAAGATTGGTCTCTCAGAGACCAAGGTTCAAACACTATTTGATGTTTGCCAAGTCTAAATTGACACTGCAAAGTTAGGGATAATATTAGCTGACCTCAACAAAATAGAGTAAGTATATCTCATTCCCTTGGGATTTTACTCATTATCCTGTTTAATTGTGACTCATATTGTAACTCCAGTAAGTTTCTTTGATAATAATTATGGCATATTCAGAACGTTTTTGAACACAACAATGGTATTGAAAACATATTATAATCCTCCTTTCATCCTAAATATAATATAAATGTAGGCAAATAGACACACATGAAAGGAAAATAAAATCCATTTGGTGGTTGCCATTATTACTTTACGTATTGTTTTTATTACTACTAATACTTTCCGTATTGTATTGCTATAAATGCCATTATTACTTTACGTATTGTATTGCTATAAATGCCATTATTACTTTACGTATTGTATTGCTATAATTTATAAATCTGATTTGCTATCGTAGCGGAATTTCGGTGCTTTTTCGGTTTTGAAACTGGGGTTAGGAGAAAATTTTTTGTTCCCGGAATCTACTGATATATCAGAACCACAAACAATCATTTCCCGGTAAAGGATTTGAAATTAATGAAACGCAAGAGCCGATGTGAATAGAGGACCAGAATTTAACAATGGTATCAGAAGCCATAGATGTTGATCGCCTTAATCGGTCAAAATTAATTCACTGCCAAGAATCGGGAATAAAAAAGCCAGACACATGCACGTCTGCTATCTAAGGCCCTTCCACATGACGTTTTCTACGCTCGTTTGTATCGATACAAACGCAAGTTGAACGCTCAGCAAATGCAAGGAAGCCCAGACGTTTTTAACCGACTTCCAAAAAACGAGGAGGTTATATGTTCGGCTGTGAATATTTTTTTTTTTTTTTTGTATGTTCAACGATTACTCCGCCGTTTGTGAACTGATTTTCGAAATTTTTATTTTGTTGTATTAGGTTTCACTCCAATTTGGTACCATGTTCACAAAAGTGGTGACTTGATGATGGGATCCATGAGTAATCGAGGGAACTCCTCGAAATTTATATGGAAACATATTATGGTGATTTTGGTTTTATGAGAAGCATCCTAAGTATATGCTACCAAAACGCAACATTTTGCACCAAGGTATACTATGGTTCCGAAGATACTAAGAGAACTCCGGATTCCTTATAGATACAAGTTTGGGGGTTTAGGCGCTGTTTTAAGAACTGAAAGGATATGCTACTATACAAATTACATTCATCATCATCATCATCATTACCACGTCAGGATCACCAATGTCACCAAAATTGAACATAACAAAATATTCAACCTTATCTCCAGAGCGTAAGGCACACATTTGACATTACTTCTGAGAAGTAAGTTCCTTCGATAATACAAGTAACATGCTAGTGCACTGTCACACTAACCAATCGCGGCCACGGGCGGCCGTAGACTTCTCAAGCGATACTATGTATTACAATAATAAAGATAAAGTTTAAAATCATATGACACTGAAAGCCTCGCCGCTGCTAAAATTCCGGTTTGGCGCGGCCCTAGCACGTGTCCACTTCGATTTTTTTTTTAATGTATTGTTTAAAATTATCTGCAGCTGATATTATATTTTATAAGTGTGACTATTAACAAATTGTAATAAGTAGAGACCGGATTATTTGCAACATAAAAAGCTTGTTATATGCATGCAAATATGCATGAAAAATGCTTGAAATATGCACGAAAATTGGCAGAATATGCAAAATCAAATGACAATATGCAAATTCAAAATCTGCATACAATTAGTAAATTTTTTTTTTTTAATAGGCGATAATAGGTACAGTAACATCATAATATGACATTAAAATTATTAAAAAAAATGTAAACGTAAGCAATCAAATATTTTTCTAAATTTTCAGTGCTAAGATTGTGTCTACGATCATTTAGAATATTTTTGTAAATAGAAAAGGTTCGCTCCACATTCATTGAGGAAACTGGGCAGAATTTTAACATGGGTGCTTTGTTAACACTTAGGTACAGTTTCTGGGAAAAGTTCTGCCATCCCATAAATTTGTAGTTGGCAAGCGCGACGTTCTTCTGGCTCTTTCATTTTACTATCGTAACTGTCAAAACAAAAGACGCGCACGGCTACTGACTGCATTCGAAATGCAGTAAAAGTCGCAACTGTTACTCAATAGCCCATATTATGTTTTTGTTATTATTGTTAACTGTTATTTTTATTAAATTTGGTCGCATTTCGTAGCGCAGGGTTAGTGAAAAATGTTGTAAATGTACCGAAAACATGCATCATAACTAGATCTTAGGTAAAATATGCTATTACCGCTGAGAATGGCTAAAATATGCAAATGCATATGCAGATATGCAAATGCATATAATCCGGTCTCACTCTCTAGTAATAAGATACGTAGAATAATATACAGGTCTACGTATAGTACGCGATGATTTTACTAGGTAACTAAAAGACTGAAATTATTATTTTTAACAAAAAATTAAAACCGACTTCCAATGTAAAAACAATAACAACATCCTTATAATATGAACTAAAAAGTATTAAATAATTTTTCCTATCTCATGGTGCCTTTTTCCGAATTCGGCTAAAACTCAACTATTTCTGTACTCAATCTTCATAATTTTGAAGTCGGTGCCAGTTACAAATGTTTCAAATATTCTGGCATCTGGATTCAGCTATATCTGGTACCGACTTCAAAATTATGAAGATTGAGTACAGAAATAGTTGAGTTTTAGTCGAATTCGGAAAAAGGCACCATGAATGAGATAGGAAAAATTAATTAATACTTTTTAGTTCATATTATAAGGATGTTATTTTTTTTTTACCTTGGAAGCCGGTTTTAATTTTTTGTTAATAAACTTTACATCTGCCAAAACACGATGAAAACACGCAGAAGACGAGCGCATCAGAAGCGCGCGTCGTCAGTGCGCAAAAATACGTCGTGTGGAAAGGCCCTAAATCCTACTCATATTACATATTCTCTTTCCATAGGCTGCTGGAAGAGTTTTCTTTTTAGAAATAAGCAATTATTTGTCTGTGTAAATTGTAATAATATTATAATTTTGGCGCAACGGAGTTGCGGGCGTCATCTACATAGATGACGCCCGCAACTCCGTTGCGCCAAAATTCGTTTACCACGCGGGACTCGTAATTTTTTCCGGGATAAAAAGTAATCCCATGTCCTTTTCTTGTACATAAAGTATCTATAAGTATACCAAATTTCATTAAAATCGTTTCAGCGGTTTAGGTGTGAAGAGGTTAAAGACAGACAGACACACTAATTTCGATAATTTTGATAATATTATTTCTTGTGTAACCAGTTGTTTATCGTTAGCACTTCACAAAAATAATTATTGTACTTATAAACTATAACGTGTATAATTAACAACAAAAGTGCATGCAATGAATAAAGTAATTATCTGATTCGAGTATTGTTTGAATAAATGACATTATTATGTCCTCTACTATTGAATATTACGTAATAACACAGTCAGCCAACAATGAGGATTCTACTGAAAACACCACCTACCTATCACACGAAAAGTGTATTAATTTAACGGAAATTTTCATATTATAGTTAACAATATAAAATTTTATTCAGTATGCTAAAGAGTATATCTCTCTTATATGTATATCGGCGTGTGCGATTAACTTGTCTATTGGCAACTTATTTTGAGATAAGTTTTATAATGTATGTTATCTGTTGGAGCGGTCAGTACGTCCGGATGGGGTTTTGAGTGACGCTGTCTAACTGACGATGGACATTTGAGAGGTGACAACCATCACCTGCCAAATATCTAGAATTATTATGAACGTTGGAAGGAACGGTGTATGCTCCCAAACCCATCGGCTCCAAATCTGACGATATCTGGTTAATCACGTTCAGTGTAGATAACTAATGTACGCCCACAATCTTGGAGGATGAATGCATTAATGTTATTCCATGGCCATTGAATCAGTTTCATATACCGCTCGACGATCCGATATCAGAACTGGGATTACCCAGAACGGATGGTGGAAATTTTCAGGTCAAATTTTTCTTAATGTTGGAGATAATGATTTAACGATTTTTGAAAGCAAATTTCAGAGTTGGTAGGTATCACAAAATGATAGAGTTGGTTTGTAAAATCAAACCCTAGTCAAAATCTGTGCGAGATTAATAAGAGATCGATTGATAAGATATTTTGATATTTCCTGAATTTAACCGCGGATCTTTCGTAGAGTAGATCGCGGGCTCGCTATAATATGGATGATGCGTGTAATAGCCTCATGGTTAACGAGAAAAATAGCTTTGCTGGTATAAAAACATGGGATCAATTGATGGATTTTTAAGCACGCTTTAATTATGTTGAGATTCATGCTGCAACTATGCACAGATTGTTTAGAGGAAATGCTGACGTCGGAAAATGCATCTTTTCATAATATTATGCCACGCGTTTCTTTGGTGTACTTATGAGATTATGGCGATCGTTATCTGTGGAACAGATTGTGATTGCAGTTGATCCATGAATGCAACTAAAATTTCCCTAACAGTTACGATTGAAATTGATATTAGAGTTCAGTTGCCGAAAGAATTATTGATGGCTTTAACTTATCAGTTATCATAGAAGGGCTTTTGGAAATACGATCTGAGTTTTTAAAGGATGTAAAGATCACGAATGGATCAAACGAGGCGATGATATTATGATTTTGGCAAAATGGGTTACATACGTGTTAATCGAATGTTCAGATAGGAATAGTTTTGATAGCGTTACTAAAATTCATACTGAGTTTTCAGGTCCCAAAACTGTACAGTATAGTGTGCTAAAGATGATGGAGTTGTGAGAAAGTCACTTCAGGTTTGCTATTGGTGTAACGAAAGGATCACGTCTTAACAGAGTGGCCAAAACAAAACTAAGGATGACCAGATTGAACGTCGGTTTGATATTTGTACTGTTTTATGAGCTACTGTAGACTTTTCTGCATCTAAGTTGGTGAGATGTTTTCATTCTGATTTAGTTTCAATGAATGTTGTGCTCTTTGGCCGAGTAAAGTGTAGCCAGTTCGTTGCTGGGCAGTAACGTATAAATCAATCAAAGTTTTAATTCGATATTGGAATGATACAATACTTTTAAATCGCAAAGTTATTTTGACGAGTATTGGTAGTGTTTGATAATAATTTAGTGTGGATTGTAATAAACAATTAATGACTACAGTTGTAGTAAAGAATAACGCAATTTACAGTTACTATTTTACGTTTGTTTATAACGAATGCATTTTAAATAATGGTAATATTATGGTGGAAAGAGATTTGACAGATGAAAGGATCATTATATCTTGGGTACACCTATTTCGTGTAAGCTCTTAAAGTCTTACTCTGGAATAGTTAAACCTGAATTGAAGCTGATCCCCAAAGTAAGGGTTGGGAATTTTTGTGGCATCAGGCATGCGATATGACAAAGATTACGTTTTTGTGTTATTAAATTATAGATTCTTTCACCCTTTATCACACTGTGAATAGTGACGCAGTTAATTAAAATTGAGCTTTTTGATGTGTGTCTAATTGATATGTTTGAGGCATGCAATCGGAGTTTTGACATAACATTATTAGATTGAACATGATGATGTAACTCTGGTATAGTTTTACGGCAGGACGAGTCAGGAGTCAGGACGCACCGCAACGGCGTCAAACAGAAAAGCTTTATTATGTCGAGACTAGAGATTTGTATTTTGTTTTCATCAAAGTTAATAAATGCCTGTGAAGCAAAGGTGGCATTTGTGGCAAAGATGGCTTGTGTAGTAAAGTGGCCTATCATGAGGCAAAGGTGGCCTGAGTGGCAATGGTGGCCTATGTGGCAAAGTTGGCCTGTGCGGCAATGTTGGCCTGTGAGGCAATGTTGGCCTGTGTGGCAAATGGAGCCTGTGTAGAATAGCCTATGTGGCAACTGTAGCCTATGTAGCAAATGCAGCCTGAGTGGCACAAGACTTTTTGGTACGCGTTGACATTGGGTAATGTTGATGGTATTCATGTTGACTTGTTTATCAAAGTTTATTTTGCAAAGTTTTATTATAACAAACAAGATGTTGTTGAATCTATGGTAATGTTATAACTTATAAGAATACAGCATGGTCAGTTTGGCCGAGCGTAGGTATAGTAAAGGAGCATAAAGTGTTCATTTTGTTGGTTTCTGACTTGGAGATAGGACACACGAGGACGTGTGATATGCAGGACGGCCGTATCGGCGTGCGCGATTAACTTGTCTATTGGCAACTTATTTTGAGATAAGTTTTATAATGTATGTTATCTGTTGGAGCGGTCAGTACGTCCGGATGGGGTTTTGAGTGACGCTGTCTAACTGACGATGGACATTTGAGAGGTGACAATTCATATATAAGGTCTACCAGTGGTCTTGCCACCCTCTTATTAATAAGCTGTCTTCTCTCTCACATCTTTCAACTAGTAGTTATTGGACGCATAAAAGTTTACTCTGTGTTATGAAAAGTTATCAAAAGATAGTATCTCTTTCATGTCCTGTGGCCCAATTTTCAGTTAATCCGCTGTTTGAACCTTCATTTTCCTCCCTTGTATTTTCTCCAGATGTTATTTTAAATTTACCCATAGTGAAGGGTTCCCCCGCTGCTAACAACCAATTTAATACCATTATAAGTGATAAATTTAAGAATTGGACTTTGATTTACACGGACGCTTCTAAACTATCAGATACTTCTTGTGTCGGTAGTGCCGTGTGGATTCCAAAATTTAATGTCATCCTTAATAATAAATTGCCTTCGCTTTTCTCGGTTTTTAATGCTGAATCTTTAGCGATTTTTGATGCCGTCTCATTTGTAGAATCGCACAAACTTAACAAGGCAATTATTATGTCCGATTGTAAAAGTTCCCTGGAAGCAATTTTGTCAAGCCCCTTTAGAAGTAAATTTAAGTTTCCTTTAATTTTTAAAATTAGGGAGCTACTATTTAAATGCTATTGTAGCAACATTCAGGTTGTACTCGTACTTGCTTGGATCCCTGGTCATAGCGGGATTATAGGAAATGAATGTGTGGATATATATGCCAAAGAAGCTGCAAAGTCTGGTGGTTTAAGCAATTTCAAAATTTTTTGTCAGGATCTTTTGCCTCTGGCCAAGTCGCATTTGACTTTGGAGTGGAATACTATTTGGATTGAGTCGAGTAGAAATAAAGGACGTTTTTACGCTGAAGTTCAAGATTCAGTACCTAGTCGACCGTGGTTTTATAAATATTTGAAAGCTAATAAGCCTGTTTGCTCTACTATCTGTCGGCTACGTCTAGGGCACTCATGTAATCCGGTATTTCTGGCTAAAATAAGGGTGAGGGATAGCTCATTGTGTGAATGTGGCTTGGATGAAGGCTCTCCAGACCATATATTTTTTGCTTGCGAAAACAACCTTTCATTGTACGATTACCTTCCTCCTAATATTCCTCGTCCCACTAATCTTAAATCTATTTTATCGTTAGTATATTCTCCATTTATAGACACCTTAAGCTCGTTCATTGCTCATAATCACACAATCTTGGAGGATGAATGCATTAATGTTATTCCATGGCCATTGAATCAGTTTCATATACCGCTCGACGTTCCGATATGTATATAAAATTCTCGTATCACAATGTTAGTTACCGTACTCCTCCGAAACGGCTTTACTGATTTTTACCAAATTCTATGTGCATATTCAGTATGTCTGAGAATCGGCTACTGGCTACTTTTTATATTGATAAGTGTATTTGTTGAATAAATAATAGTAAATTATTACAACTTGACTGACGGCGACCATTGTTTGTGCGACGGGATAGCGATGGTGCCATACAATTATATTTTAGTCGCTTCAATAAAATGATATGGGCGAAATACTTTATATTATGGCAAAACAAGGTTTGCCAGGACAGCTAGTTACTTATAATCTTTTAGTTGCAATTGGACCTTCGTGAAAACATTTGATTTGGATTCAAGTGACCTCCAGTAGAGATATGCTTATATTTAGAATACAGAACGACCCATTGCAATTATCACTTTCTCTGAAAACTTTATAGGTGGCCTTTTTTATTCATACCGTATCGAAAATAAGATTTTATACCATGTGTAAGTGCTAGTATTTGATGCCAGAAATTCTACGACAGATACATTTACAAGTTGTTACTTGTAAATGTATCTGTCGTAGAATTTCTGGCATCTATCAAGGAGATATGAGTCTTGAAGTTTGTTAAAATCCATACAAATATTATGAATGCGAATTGTGTCTGGCTGTCTGTCTGTAACCTCTACGCCCTTGTTTTGTATTTAATTATAAAAATGAATCAGTGTAAAAAAGGAAATAAAAACGCAGATAATTGTCCTATATTATGTATTAGGGGAAACAAGAGGTCCCAGATAGGGAACAATAAAAAAAAAAAAAACCTTACGCCCTAACCGCTGAACCGATTTTGCTGAAAGGAATGAAGATAATTTGAGTCCCGGGAAAGGACATAGGGTTTAATTAAAATTACTTAATAATATTATTTCAATTATCCTTGATGCGAAAAATCTATAGAATAAAAATAAAAAAAAGGATATGGGCGAACAGCCCATAGACGGCCCCAATTTTTATAATAAAAAAAAGGACATAGGGTGCTTTTTACCCACCTTCAAAACATCTCGTTCACAAAAGTGTTTTATTCCATTCACTCTGACATAGAAGCAATATATTATCTAGGAGATATCTTCATAGTTTTCTCTGTTGTTTCTCATGCATTATAATTTCTCGGTTCATGCAAAATGCAAGCCGCAAATAGGTTTTTACCACAGACATAGATCAAGATAGATACCGCATGTCGCTCCATTTGTATAAAAACAAGCGTGCCACTTTTTTCCTACCTACTGTGACGTACCGATGATAAGAAACGTGTCCATTATCTAGGCCAACACTTCTATTTGAATTTCTACAGCTCCATACGGCACTTTTAGGCATATCTAGGCATTTTTAAAATTCCGATTGACGTCCGATTCCGACAGCAGACTAAATAACAGACTTTTGAAAGACGAGCATTGCTCGTCGTTTGAGAACGCGATATGCCACGCGAAGTACATACACATGCGGTATCTATTTTGATCTATGTCTGTGGTTTTTACCCTTTTCCAGCGGGGAAAATACAAGGACTTACAAGGACTTTTATGTGAAAGCGTCAAGGTATTCTTTTTAACGAAATTAAACAATTTATTCACTAAATTATTCTCGGATTAAGATTATGAGTATAGTTAACTTTATAAATTGTCAAGACATGACTAAACCTTTACACTTTTTTCGCATTCAATTGAGTTTTTAAGTGCTAACCAGATACGAAATTTAAAGAAAATACGTTTAAGGGCGATCGAAGCTTACCAAAGGGATAAAAAGTTTTGATCAACCACGGCCATAATTGACTAGATACAAAGTTTCGTTTTTATAAAAGAACCACTGCAGTAGTCATTTTTAACCGACTTCCAAAAAACGAGGAGGTTATATGTTCGGCTGTGGATTTTTTTTTTGTATGTTCAACGATTACTCCGCCGTTTGTAAACCGATTTTCAAAATTTTTGTTTTGTTGTATTAGGTTTCACTCCAATTTGGTACCATGTTCACAAAAGTGGTGACTTGATGATGGGATCCATGAGTAATCGAAGGAACTCCTCGAAATTTATATGGAAACATATGGTGATTTTGGTTCTATGAGAAGCATCCTAAGTATATGCTACCAAAACGCAACATTTTGCATCAAGGTATACTATCAGTGGCGAAGAGTCCATATAACCCGATTCCCGTCGGCTTCCCTTAGAAAAATCGAATCTATGGGCCAACGACATTTTTATCCAATAAATATTTTACGTACTTAAAAAAAACTTTGAATTCACTTAAAACGCCTACAAATATTTATATTCAATAAATTTTCCACTCTCTTGAAATAGTTTGAATTAATAACTAAACGCCTACAAAATTGTGCAAGCGCAGAACATCTCCGATCAAGCCAATAAATTAGCGGCTTACTTCTCCATAGAACAATATTTCATAGTAAGCATCTGTCCTTTTCATTCCTGTGAACTGATCGTCATGTTCTGTCTCGTTCTAGCCGCGCGAATATACTCGGAAATAAGCCGATTTTAATGGGCTTATTACGGAGAAAGGTTAATTAGCAACGCACAGGTGCAAGCGAGAAAGATGAGTCATGACGTAAAATTGTTATGATACGAATTAAGAATGAATGTAGCGACATAATACTTTTGCTGGCGCGTAATTACACTTTATTTGGTAGGATTTTTTGTAATATGACTTTATTAGGAATGCCTTTAGCGGTATTTATTAAATATGATAGGCGCGTAATACATTTTTATTTTGCTGGTTTTTTAGTTTGACATATGGCGGATAACTGCGAATCGTAAAGAAAAAGAACTTGTTGTTTGTTTTAATTTCAGTTTTGTTTTGTCGAATTTTATTTGTTTTAGTGTTAGAAGTGTGTCATGATTTCATGAATTAAATTAATTTATATTGTGATTTGTGTGTCATACGTAATCGTGTTGTTTGGACTTCGGAAATGGCATTAATTCAGACAGACTTTAACAAACGAAACGTTTCGTTTGTTAACTCTTTATTTTGACTTTTTAAAGGCATCATTATCAAACTTGAAACTCGAACATAATATAATGTAGGTACCTACATCAGTGCTGAGCATTTTGGTAAGTAGATTTTATACTCCGGCTTCCCTTCCGAAAATATTCACCCTTCGCCACTGTATACTATGGTTCCGAAGGTACTAAGAGAACTCCGAATTCCTTATAGATACAAGTTTGGGGGTTTAGGAGCTGTTTTAAGAACTGAAAGCATATGCTACTATACAAATTACATTCATCATCATCATCATCATTACCACGTCAGGGTCACCAATGTCACCAAAACTGAACATAACAAAATATTCAACCTTACCTCCAGAGCGTAAGGCACACATTTGACATTACTTCTGAGAAGTTGCTTCAATAATACAAGTAACATGCTAGTGCACTGTCACACTTACCAATCGCGGCCACGGGCGGCCGTAGACTTCTCAAGCGATACTATGTATTACAATAATAAAGATAAAGTTTAAAATCATATGACACTGAAAGCCTCGCCGCTGCTAAAATTCCGGTTTGGCGCGGCTTTTTATGTATTGTTTAAAATTATCTGCAGCTGATATTATATATTTTGTAAGTGTGACTGTCAACAAATTGTAATAAGATACGTAGAATAATATACAGGTGTAGGGCCGATTCACACCGGAATGACGGAGGCGAGGCGAGCAGTTTCAGTGTCATATGATTTTAAACTTTATCTACATTGTTGTAATACATAGTATCGCTTGAGAAATCTACGGCCGCCCGTGGACGCTCGTGGCCTCTTGCGGCCGCCGGCGGCGTCGATTTCTCAAGCAATACTATGTATTACAATTATGAAGATAAAGTTTAAAATCATATGACACTGAAACTGCTCGCCTTGCCTCTGCCATTCCGGTGTGAATCTGCCTTAATCTACGTATAGTTTGGTACAACTAATATATATTCTGTGGTATAGTACGCGATGATTTTACTAGGTAACTAAAAAGAGTGAAATTATTATTTTTAACAAAAAATTAAAACCGACTTCCAAGGTAAAAACAATAATAACATCCTTATAATATGAACTAAAAAGTATTAAATAATTTTTCCTCTCTAAATGTGCCTTTTTCCGAATTCGGCTAAACCTCAACTATTTCTGTACTCAATCTTCATCATTTTGAAGTCGGTGCCAGTTACAAATGTTTCAAATATTCTGGCATCTGGATTCAGCTATATCTGGTACCGACTTCAAAATTATGAAGATTGAGTACAGAAATAGTTGAGTTTTAGCCGAATTCGGAAAAAGGCACCATGAGATAGGAAAAATTGTTTAATACTTTTTAGTTCATATTATAAGGATGTTATTATTGTTTTTACCTTGGAAGTCGGTTTTAATTTTTTGTTAAAAATAATAATGTGTCTTTTAGCTCATATAGTCTAAGTTAGCTTTACGTTTTAGGGAACTCAGTCTAAATCAATCATCGCGTCCGCACCCCGTAGCGATTGAATAATTTATTATTAATTATTATTTATTATTTATTATTTCGAACTATACAATACAATATTACTTGAAAACTTGATATACAGTGTGTTAGTGTAAACACCGTTATCCTTGAAACCATCAAATGAGCCCGTCAAAATGAACATTTTTTGAAGTGAAAACTTCTTTAGCGGCGTTGAGCACTTTTGTGGGATGGGTAAAAACTGTGAAACTCGCGTCAGATTTTCGTGTTGATCGAAAAACCATAGAAAAACCGTAAGACGGTTGGATAGTAGTGTTTTGTGTCGAACTCGAACTCGAACTCGAACTCGAACTCGAAAGCTCGAAAACTCGAAAACTCGAAACTTAAAAAAAATCGATTTTTTAATAATCGATTTTCATAAAAAATGGGTTAAAAAATGCACAACGTTAATAATCAAGTTTTCACTTCTGCCGGCACTCCCGGAGTGCAACCCTTCTCTTTTTTCTATGAGAACAATGCTGGGAACTCAAAAAAATGCCGTCTTGATACCCATACGGATGCCCGAATCTGCAATTTGTATGGGTATGAAGACGGATTTTTTTGAGTTCCCAACATTGTTCTTATAGAAAAAGTTGTTCACTTTGACGGGCTCATTTGATGGTTTCAAGGATAACGGTGTTTACACCAACATCTTGTATAATGCAATAAAGATATTAATTACTTTAAAACTATAATAGTGCAATTTATCAGATAAAAAAGTCTACGTGAAATATATTTTGAGTAATAATATTTTACAGCTCCTTACATAAAGTCCTTTCGGTACGTTCTGGCTCTTTGCATTTATCAGTTTATTTCAAACCTCCAGTACATTTCGTGCCCAGAATAAATTTCGCTCGGAAAAAATACACGGGAATTTCACAAAACATTTTAACACCTCCGTGATTATTACGTAAATAATTATTTTCAGCCAACAGAATTTGTGTTTTAATTTTCTTTGCATTTTCAATCTAAAATCGTATGAATGGAAAATAAAAATTCTCTTCTTAAATATGTGATAAAATCTATAACTAATACCTAATTAAATGCGCTAAAAGTAATAAGTGAAATTGTTATTGAACTGTATAGCATCAAATAATTTCAGATTTAAACAAAACTATTTAAATCGCGTCATTCGTTTAGGTGCTACGAGATTTCGTCAGAAACAAAAACCTAAGATGCAAAATCGACCGGACAAGAAAATGTGAAAGCAAAATCCTGCCCTGTAGTTATTCTGAAGGAAACCTAAATCAGGCGGTGGACATCCTGCGGCTGGGACCCCACCTTATCGTGAACGCCATTTCTCTACCAGGGTACTTAGACAAATTGTGTTATAATAGAATATAATAAAAGAATAAGTGTTATATGTAATAGAAACGATCGAAGTAGCATTACAGTCTGTAAAGTCATGGCAATGATCAGAAGCGAAGATCTACGAATATCTAATATTGCCCTCAATTTTATTATAATTAACATCGGTGCAGCTAAAATCGATACATGGAGTACGTCACACGTTACATAACCAATGACTTGGACAGTGAGATGTGATGACGCGACAAATTATGGACTGCGGAGGGTAGATGGACAGCTGCCAGGGATGTGCCACGAACGTATCGACGATGTTTTGAAATGAATTTTTTTTTGAAAATTCGTTAGACAGAGGCTAGTTAAAAACTAACCATAAATTGGTAAGACGGTAGAAGAGCAGACCGCCGACGCGGCGTAAGAGATAACGTAAAATGAGAAATTTCTACCACGGAGCCAAAACGTATGTCTATGCCGACTGTTCTGCTTTTGGAACGAAGTTCCTTATCGCGCGTTCGGTGTAAAGAAGGCTAGACAGAACGATATTTGACCTCGACACTTTTTGATTAGTACCTGCATGGTAGGGGCAGAGGGCATTGATAGTATTCCTGTGCGTCAACTAGGATGGCGTTTTTTGAGAATAAACAGCGATGTTAGTACACCCTGGGCGTCAATAGATGACGTTTTTTTAATAATTTTTGAGTGTATAATATGTAAGTATACAGGTTTTTTGAACATAAGAAATAACTTCGTTCCATTCGGGTGTCCCTTGACACCTCTCAAGTTTTTTTTTTTTTTTTTTCTGCATTAGATTAAAAATTTCGATGTTCTTAATATTTCAAATATTTTAATTACGTTTGTACCATTGGAGTCAGAGATGTGGTGCTAACAGTTTTCATTTAAAGATTCTAAATTCAGATTATTACCACCTCATTACAGCAACCATGTTTGTATTGATTGGTATTGAAATGGACATCCGATCCGTCAAGTGTATGAGTATTGAGTAGTGTATCGAATACTCAGGGATATCGGAGGAACGAAGCATTCCAATTTCCAAATCGCCTGAGGGCTGGCACCAGCTAGTAGTAAGATCTTGATTGACAATTAAAAATGTTTAACTTGTAAGCATAGAAACTACATAACGATAGGATGTTTTTTTTTTTTTTGCATGTTGCATAATAAAAGAATATGTGATTCATTGCTTATTAAAAATTGTTAGGTAAATAAAAAAGTGAGTAAATAGGGGTTAGAACTTACTAGTGTTGTGGCAGCCCTAATCAGTAGTCGAGCAGAGCAACGGTAGTACCGGACGGGAAAAGTTTTGTATTGAAATATTTGATCCATTTTAAATAGCACCGTATTGGATGGGTTTCGGCGAAGCAATAGAAGCCGAGAATGTATACTCAATTTGTATGGCTTTATTTATTCTATCTGTTCAATGTTTTGTTCGATGTATTTGCGGTAACAAATGTAGGTTTTGATATTTATTTTTATACGATAACGGTAACGCTGTAACCCCATACAAATACACAGAACAAAAGGTGAAAATGACAAAAGATGATAAGGAAATGAAAACAACATATTATTGTGTAACAATACAAAATATGATACAGGTTGTAACATCAAGAAGTGTGTAATAATTATTTAGGGTGTGTCCAGTGTGTAGAGGCTACATAAAGTGTGAAAGTAACATTGATGAAAGGGATTTTTTATTGTATG
This sequence comes from Polyommatus iphigenia, assembly GCA_963422495.1. Taxonomy (NCBI): domain Eukaryota; kingdom Metazoa; phylum Arthropoda; class Insecta; order Lepidoptera; family Lycaenidae; genus Polyommatus; species Polyommatus iphigenia. Next base: position 31,452,042 of record OY730182.1, read on the forward strand.
TAATATGAGCATGATGTTTGAGCATTTGTCATAGAAATATAGAAATCATAACCCTCCTTTTTCTTTCGCCGTAGTCGGGTAAATGAAACAGATTCATTGCTGACATTTTCATAGTCAGCTCTATTATACAAGGTACAAATACACACCCTGAAGCATTTTTAAGTAGTTATAAACCATTTATGTTACAACTTGTATTATAAATTAATTCTGCTTACCATAGTCTAGAGCAGGGGTCACCAAATGGCGGACCGCGGTCTGCATCCGAACCGCCGACCCATTGTGTGCGGACCAAGCATTTTCGAAGGTGAACTTCGTTAAAAATAAATTTCTAACTCGACTTACTGATGATTGATGAACATCTCCAGGATATGTCAAAAGCTTGCACCAATTTCACTCCAAACAAGCAACAAAAATTGTCATTTTTCTCTTTAATTTTATATGTAACATAAATAAATACCTTTGTAATTTCCGTTAAATATTTTTAACCGACTTCAAAAAAATGAGGTTATATATATAATATGTGCGGACCGCGAAGGTCATTTCACTTCTTAAAATCCGACCCCGAGCGAAACTAATTGGTGACCCCTGGTCTAGAGATTGCAGCTGTTGTATTAAGTGAATTAACAATGATGCTATGCACTTTAAAACAAATTCTGTGAGTTGAAAACCGCACAATTTACATCACTGTATGCATGCTTCGAAATGAGCACTAACCTATAATATTTACTTTGCTAATATGTTAATATTATAATAACGAAATAAGCTTCCAACATGATATAAAATGTAGCTGAAATTATCGAAATGTTTGGTTTTTGATAGGTGGATTAAATACTTTTCACTAGTTCTCCTATAATGTGTTTTAAAAAACAAAGCGGAATTATAAAGACTATCTATATCTATACATATTATAAAACAAAGTCGATTTTTTATACCCTCGTGTCCCTTTGTTCCCTTTAATCTTTAAAACTACGCAACGGATTTTGATGATTTTTTCAGTGTTAAATAGTCCATTTATCGAGGAAGGCTATAGGCTATATTTTATCACGCTAAGACTAATAGGAGCGAAGAAATAGAGGAAAATGTGAAAAAAACGGGGAAAATTATTTGTAAGGGCTAACTTGATCGCGCTAATCACAGGAACTACTTGTCCGATTTTAAAAAAATATTTCAGTGTTAGATAGCCCATTTATTGAGGAAGGCTATAGGCTATATTTTATTACGCTAAGACTAATAGGAAAATGTGGAAAAACGGGGGGAAATATTTGAAAGGGCTTATCTCGCGAACTACTGGAGCAATTTTTATGTTATTTGGCACAGATAAGAAGTAGACCACGTGAAGGATCATAGGCTATCGATTTTAATATTTTTTTTAGTGGCTATATATTTTATACGATATAAAATCAAATGCGAAGCAAAGAAAAGTGCAAAGTTCAATCATTGCTTTTTTATTTTTGATTATTTACTTATTTTTATATCTTCAATGTTCTAGCGAATTCTTATACCGCACCTTTAATCTTGCAAACGAAATAACATTCATGCAACAAAGGGAAACAAAGAATGAACTCAAACAACGCTATAAGTTTATATGGATACAGAATAGTAACATACTAATAAAAGAAAACGAGAGCGGCAAGATTATCCGGGTAAAAAGTGAAAATGACATTAAGCTTCTATTGCAAAACAAAGAGTAAACCCTTTGAAACTATTAACTTTTAAGTAGTAAGTAACTCTTAAGATTCAGATTAACACAAGTGATTTCCAAAGCTGTAACATTCGATATACTAGACACTGAATCGGATCTATCCGATGTACTACAATACAATAGATAATATGAAGACATAAACATATGGAGCCAACAATTTTCAAAGAACAATATAAACATAATTCACCTGAACATAAGATCAATGCGAAAACAATTTAATCAACTACTTGTCATGTTAGATCAAGTTATAATCCAAAAAACAGTAACAGTGATAGTACTTACAGAAGTTAACATTAAAGAAGAAGAGGTATCCCTGTATAAGATCCCAGGCTATACAGTATTCCCAAATACACGAAGAAATAGAAAAGGTGGGGGGATATTAGTATATGTCAATTAAGATGTACCATTTGTAATATAAAATTCATCATTATTTACAACTGAGTTAACATATGGAAAACTAAAAAACGGAAATAAAGTAACGAATATATTAGCGACATATAGGCCACCGAATACGAACAAAATAGCTTTTATCTCAGAGCTGGATACACTATTGAAGACCATGCCACCAACAGAAGAAATAATATTAATTGGAGATACTAACATTGATTTATTACAAGATGACAACTCATTTGCAATTAATTAAAATTAATAATATTATATCAAATATCCTTGGTGCGAAAAATATAAATAATAAAATAACAATAAAAGGATATGGGTGAACAGCCCATAGACGGCTCCAATTTTATAAAAAAAAAAACTCATTTGCAAGAGTTTATAATACTATGATGTGTGAAAATGGCCTGCAATCTGCTATACTTGCATCGGAAACGACGCGCGAAGCCATCGTAAACGGCCGGGTGACGTCGTCGAATATCGACCATGTGTATGTCCGAGCTAGTCGCGGTAGAATGATTAACGCACATGCACATCTACTAAATTGTACCCTGCCAGATCACTACATGGTTGGAATTAACGTCATTGGAAACGATTATAATATATTAGACTCTAAAAATCGCAGCAATTGTAAACTAAAAATTGTTTTAGATGAGAAAAGAGTTAGCGAATGTTTAAAATTAATGAACTGGTCAGATTTAATGAAAGAAAACTGTCCTATTGCCTTATATGAAAAATTATACAATGTTTTTACGGATATCTATGATAAAAGTAGGATTAATAAAAAATGGGCTCTAAAAGAATAACGCAACCTTGGGTAGATTTAGATCTTAGGCAAAAACTTGAACACCGAGACTTACTTTTTAGGATATGGAAATCGTCACCTAATAATATGAACAATAGATTAATTTATACAATATATAGAAATAAGGTTAGTAAATTAATTGATATCGCTAAAAATAACTACCGGCAAAAAGAGATAGACAAATGTAATAATTATTTTAGAAAAATTTGGTGCAATATAAACGAGTGGCTAGGAAATACCAAAAAAATCTTAGATGATGTTATTGTAAAATATTTAGGAAAGAAGGACACAATATATGTAATAAATTCTCGGAAACCTTCACTTAAGAAATACAGAAAATAAAGCATACTCGTAAATGTAATAGTAAGTTCCTAGATAGAAGCTCATATGTGAACCCGAGTGATAAGTCCTTTTATTTTAAAAAAGTAAAGGCACACACAATAGAAATGTATATAGACAAATTAGAATGTAAAAAAGCACCTGGAATAGATAGGATAAGAGTACAGGATATAAAACAGGTAAAAAAAGAAATAAGTGAGGTATTAGCAAAATTTGAAATATGTGTGTAAAAAAAGGAGTATACCCGAGCTTACTAAAAAAATCTATAATCCGACCGGTCTTTAAGCAGGGGAGCCATCTAGATTATAGTAATTACAGACCAATTGCTATATTATCGGTAATTAATAAGATTGTGGAAAAGGTCATAGTAAATCAGGTAAGTCAGTATTTAGAGCATCACAAGGTTATATCGGAAGCGCAGCACGGGTTCCGGCGCGGGCGCAGCACGGCCACGGCCCTCGCCGAGTTTACCGACTTCGTCAACGACAGCCTCAACCAAGGTAACCTTGTTGGTGCTCTATTTATTGACTTTAAAAAGGCATTCGACACCCTGGGACACGACGTGCTACTGCAAGCGATGGACGAATGTGGTATAAGAGGTCCTGTCAGAAAATGGTTTCAATGCTATCTAGAAGACCGTACGCTTCGCACACAGGTAGACGGAGAGACTGGGGAAGAGGTACGTGTGACCGATGGTGTGCCCACCGGCTCAGTTTACGGTCCAGTTGGATACATCATGCACGTAAACAGTATCATTAACATATTTATGTACGCAATAACAATATTTATGTACGCAGATGAAATGTGTTTACTTTATTCAACCAAAAATTTCAAAGACGCAAAACATCACATGCAAATAGACTTGAATAACATAACTAAATGGGCACACGATAACGGAATTATCATTAATTTTAGTAAAACGAAAGTTATGCATATAATATCACCACACAGTAAATCTGTCAAGAAGGATAACCTAAATATTAACATCACTGGTCATAGTTACGAATGTTTACATAATAACAAGAACAATAATTGCCAATGCGCACAGATTGAAATAGTAAATAAATACAGATACTTAGGTTTGACAGTAGACACCAATATTAGTTGGAAAGGGCACGTGAACGAAGTATGTAACAGATTACAATCTATTTTAGGAAAGTTTTATCACCGTAGCAAGTTTTTAAGTAGAAAACTATTGTATGTAGTCTATTACGCACTTGCAGATTCACTCATCAGTTAACGGCATCAACAGCTACGGGCTTACGTTTAAAACGCAATGGGGATTGTCCATTTTTTTTTTTTTGCTCATTACAAAAACATTTCGAGGAATAAGGTCAGTGATCGTTTTTCTGTATATAAACGAAAAAAATACCCATTAGTTTCTTATATTTTTGAACAAATATGTTTAACCTTAGTTTGACCTTCAATGGCGTTAAATTAGCAATAAATTCGACCAACATTACGTTTCGAACTTTTGGTAAGCTTCTCGTATCAGCTTTCACATAATGAGAACTTGCATTTGACGAACCAGCCATTATAAATAAGATTGAAAGGAAATTTAATACATACTGCATAGGTCAATTGGCCGCCGATGATGACGTCAGAGCGAATCTTTAAAAAATTTTTGAGAAAAAACTAGCCAATGAATTTCAAAATTATTTAATTTATATTCTTAAAATACCCTATTTTAACGAAAAAAGATATAAAAAGTACATGTGATTTTTTTTGGACAATGCCCACAGTCAGAGAACTAGATCAAACAACTCCAAGTAAGACTAATTTAAATACTTTGCAAGTAAAAAGGTAAAAATAGAGTGCAGAGGCAACTATGACCAATTATTTAATAAATATGAAATTTTAACAGCACATGCAAAGGTAGAATATTTACTAGCAATAGAACAATACAACAAAGATACATATAAGAAACTAATAGATCATCATCAACATAACACTAGGTACACAGAGGGAAAATATATAATACCGGCAATAAAAAACTATTATGGCAAAAGAACAAGGAAATACATGACTCCAAGTATATACATATAATAAAATTGATTTTATGAGAGAGAATAAAGACTTAAGTATACCAAAATTAAAAAAGAAATTAAAGAGGTTTTTTCTAGATCTTGTTTAGTAACTTTTAGATGTTTTGTTAAAATTATGTATTTTGTAAGTTAAGTAAAATTATGTACCTATTTTGTAAGATAGTTTTTAAGTTTTGTTTCATTCTAATATAATTTTTATATCGCCAACAAACTGTCATTCAGTTTGGCGATTATTAGATTGTCACAAATTTTTAAAACTTTTGAATAAATACCAAAAAAAAAAAAAAAAAACTTTTGTTACGTTTAACACATGTATACAAAAATTGCATAAAAAATCAATATAGAGTCAATCCTTTTAGAATAATAATATTATAATGCGTCCCACGCAAGAAGTCCTTTCCAAGCTATCGATAAGTTCTCCACCCCATCACTACGTGTCTAACGATGATTACCGGATCGCTTGTCAGTTGTCAACCGCCCATCCGGACCGCCGGCGACACACGACTGATGAGTCAGAATCTACCGCATGATAATGCTGCACTATGCAGCTTGTTATATTTTCCAATAGATCACTGATCAGAATAATATATTGACGATAAGCAGATAAATCATACATTCCATTAGCACATAGCTTAACTTACTCAATTTATACCTTACCTTTAATTTATATAGACTGTCATGGTGTCTTCCTGTCACCAAGCAGTATTTCCGGACCAATACGACCTTCAAGAAGAGAGCGTATCCCCTAAGATTCTAATGTTGCGAGTTTCCATGGGCGACGGTAGTTGCTTTCCCTCAGGTGACCCGTTTGCTCGTTTGCCCCCTTATTTTATATTTTAAAAAACAAGTATTCCAATGATTCACTCTTCTTTCTTGGAAAACTTGACAGTCGTCGCTAAATACTACTATTTGGTCGCGGTAAAGTCTAAAGTTCGTACGAATTTTGGCACAACGAAGTTAAACGTAGTGTTTAAGTGAAACACTAGACCTTGCAATAACCGTTTAAATGTAGGTCATTTAAACCAAGGAGGTTCTAGCATGAAAACAGTTTGCAGCTAAGATTGCGTGAGCGCTAAATGGCCCTCTACCCGTAAGCACTTAGATAGGTAAACACCAGTAAGGCCTGATAGACTCGTTCGGAGCTCCGCAAATGTTTGCACTCAACACACTTATGCTACCGTCTTATATTAATTTTAAAGATTCGCTAACGAATGTTTAAACTTTATTTAATAATTGGTAGTTTAAAGATACGTCTGAGAAGAGAATAGACACGAGACAAATATTGCAATGGAGTAAGGGCCGCGCCATACCGGAATGGCAGCGGTGCGGCGAGCACTTTCAAGTTTCAGTGTCATATTAATAATATTTTAAAATTTTAAAATCATAATAAGTAATAAATTATTATGACACACTGAAAGTGCTCGTCGCGCCGCTGCCATTCTGGTTTGGCGCGGCCCTAAGGGTAGGTACTTAAAGATAAAAACAAAGATAAGGTTTTAGACAAATTAACAATAAGGGTTGGACCTTACCTGGCAGCACGGAATCGCCTTTTTCCGTCGCCCTTTCTCTTTCTGTCGCTTAGAACTGCCATTTGCTAGACCGAGACAGAAAGCATAATGCGATAGCACGCGGCGGAATCCTCGAGTGCCAGATGAGGTCCAACCCTAATAATAATTAACTAACACGGGAAATTATAGTTTCTATAAAGTCTTAAGTCGCTCACCAAATTACTCTCGTCTATTACTTTCACAAAACGCACGAGTCAAGACTGAGATAATGCGATAGGCGTATGATAATGGTGGCAAAAATAATATGTGCATGTTTAATGACCAGCTCTACCATTTCACTAATTTTTCACTAAAGTATTTATTATTCTTTGAGCTATTGTTAAGGTTAAGGTAAATCAAAAGTTATATGCATTTAATTTTCGAATGCCACTACACCTGGAGTATACAACAAAATATCAATTAACATGTCAATATGTATTTAACCTAAAAGCACTCACCGCAGTATTCTCATTATCAATAATACAAATATTAACATAAAATCGATGCCCGATAATTGAATACACCTAAGCCTGTTAGGATGTTAAACAATAATAACATAGTTAACAGTATGTACAATATTCAATTTGTTCTCATAACAACCGATCTAAAATAGCAAATCTAGTTTTGCTTCAAACTAAATAATAATGAACCACTTGTAATCTCGTTTAGGACTCTATTGTGATCCTAAATTACTAGTAGCTTTATAAAATGTGCCCATTTAAATCAAAGTTCCATTCGTAATATTATGACTACAAAATTTTTATCGAAATCAGTTAATTTGTATTATGTGGAACATAAAACTATTAAAATCGTAGTGGTGGGTGCGCAAAGAAGAGCACCTATAAAGAACGTTTAGACGAAATAGCGGCGAAATTACGAGGAAAAATATTATTATTTAAGACACACATCTAATATGTATGTGTGTCTTAGCAGACAAAATTAAGTGTGAAGAGGTAACACTTCTTCACACTTAAACCGATAAACCAATTTTGATAAAGATACGGTACGAGTACTTTGAGTCCCGGGAAAGGAAGTAGAATACTTTTTAACCAGAAAAAATGTGCAATGATTTCTGCGCAACGGATTGTAGGAATCGGCTAGTTTTAGATATGTCGCAGTCATCTGGTTTAATCTGGATTCGATTGAATGACTAGCGTATTCATTGAATGACTCCATTCAATTAAATGACTGAAGGACAACTAGTCAAGACGTTGAATGAAACGTTTAACGTCTTGACTAAACGTCATTATAGTGAAGACGTTGAATGGTAGGTATATAGGCGATATAGCCGACTTTGTAATGCTTGTTTAGGGTGACCAAGAGTTTGCAACCTTATTTTGAATAACAATAATTAGTGATATTAAATAACGATTGAGGACACGGCCATAATATATTATGATTCTATAGGTACCTACCTATTGTATTTTAAGTTTTAAGATGTGCAAATTGCAATACTGCCTATTTGTATGAACTAATTCAAGGATTTCAAAGAATCAAAGAATAAATTACGCTCGTTTGGCCTCATCCTGAGGATTCTTTGTGATCCTGAAACAGTAACACCATGATAACTTATTATCATTGTGTTCACGCAATCAAGAACACTAAAACTCAAACCCCTAAATATCACAAAATATAATTAACAATAACAATATCTTACTAACCTTGATTTTGTTGTTCGTATTCGGCCAGTTTCGCCTCAAAATTTTCTTTAAGAGTAGCCAGCGGCAGAGTAGTAATCGTGAAATCCATTTGTCACACTATTTTATAATCAATAAAGCACTTTAAGAAAACTCAATCGGAAAAAATATCAACACAGTGTTCTTTGCGCAAGTTGTTTGAGGCCATATTGGTATTGGCGACTACTAGCGCCGCAGTGGAAAAAAATGAACTAAATTATTTAATAGCCTGACTGATTTTATGTCCGCTCTTTTAAAAGGGCTATGTTACAATCCGCGAACTAGTTGGACGTTGGATGACGATTGTTCAATCGACGTTCGGCCGAGTCATTCAATTGAATGGAGTCATTCAATGAACACGCTAGTCATTCAATCGAATCACAGATTAAACCAGATGACTGCGACAGATATATTATGTAGACCAGTCTTTCCCAAAGTGGGCGATAACGCCCCCTTGTGGGCGTGAAGGTCTAAAGGGGGGCGTTTGTATAGAGGCTTGGGGGGGTGATTTATTTCATCTGGATGCATTTAAAATTGAAACAATGGGGGGCGCTAAAACATAATTTGTTCTCAAAGTGGGCAGTAGATAAAATAAGTTTGAGAACCCCTGATGTTTTTTTTTTATGAAATAAGGGGGCAAACGAGCAAACGGGTCGCCTGATGGAAAGCAACTACTTAGTAGACAGTATAATATATGAAAAACTGTTTAGCACCAATAAGGTAACGTAATATTTGCTTTTGCATACAATTCCAAAACATGAAAGGTATCATCTGGATACTAAGTTTAGTCTCATCAATCAGTACAGGTAGTTATTTTCAGCGTATGACAAGTTACAACCAATAAATAGTAGCGACTCCTGTTAAAATGACTAGAAATTCTAATAATTTCATTTGCAACAAACTATAAACTACCAACAAACTTGGTGAAATAGAACTCGGAAATGAACAAATGAATCCCAAAGGATAAAATTTGTTCAACTTGAAGTTTGATTTCCGTAGAGTAGGAACAAAATATTTGATCAAAGTTAATAATGATTTTTGACGTTTTATTTTTGTAATTAGACTTGTACCATCAAATTACTGATGTCTTGAATCTTACGAATAACAAAACTATGTTATTCGTAGCCTGAATCCAAACCACGAAAATTTTATAAATGTTTCGACATTTAGTATTCAATGTAGTGACTCAACTCGTGTTTTAGTTCAAATAGGTATTTCTAAGCTTTCCGAGCTTTTAAAAATTCCTAACATAATTCCCCTAATTTTCACACATAAGCCAAAGCTAAATCTGCTTTTAGAAGAATCAGTGAGCTAACATGAGCTCACTGATTCTTCTAACTATGTACCTAGGACGTATTCAATTTAACCCTAAGTTGAAACTAACACGGCAAATTACTAGTAATATACTACAGCGGCCACATAGCCTAATTGGTCGTCCAACGCCAACGTTTGCCACCTTGTATGTTTCATACAATCAATTCAAATATCGAATAATATTTGTATGAACGTAACACTTACTCTAGTATAATGTTAATGTTAATTCTAAATTAATTATCACGGTAGGTTTTGTGCTATTTATGTAAAATAGACATTTATAATATTAATCCATACTTAGGGCCTGTTTCACCACTTCCTGATAAAGTACCGGATGGGCTATCCACAACTTATTTTACAGATGCTCCATACTCTTTCTGTCAAGTTAAGTTGTGAATAACCTATCCGGCACTTATCAGGAAGCAGTGAAACATGCCCTTAATGTTATAAATACGATTGTATATTCTGTTGGTAACAGCTTAAATAAAAATCAGCATATTATACTTAAAGTCCCGCTAAAGGATATAGGTATCTGGCGATAAACAACACGCTATACCTAAATGGAAAGGAATGAAATAGAAGTCAAAATCTTATTAGTTTGTTTAAGACAGGATTTGCTCATTAATAGGCCTTTTGTATTAAATATTCCTACAAAATGTACGGTCCCTAACATGTATTTCCTTTATCATTTTTCTATCCTTTATCCTTATTCCTAGAGTGATAGGGTTCATAAAACTTTTACATTTGACCCATCGACGACCGTTTTGCTTGTATTATGTTCTTCTGGAGACATCGCTTCGTCCAAACGCGTTCAGGATTTGAAATATAACACCTGCAGCAGCGCCATTTCGTATTGATGCATTCTACCGCAGCGCGGAGAAGATCTCGTAATACAAGTTTGAATAGTATTGTAAAATATATTTTAAATATTTACCCCTTGTTCAATCAGAAAGCTAAACAATGTTGTCCTTGCCCAAAACACTGTCCCATTTATTCAAAAGATAGTCTATAATAATAATTATTTATTCATTTTTTAACATGCTCGATAAAATTAAGCCCTGTCCAGTATCGATTTTTTAACTAATCATGTAAAACGCAAAAAATATTTTTTGCGTTTTCAGGTGAATATTAAATTTTAAATAATTTAACATACGTACATGTGGGGAGCATAGATGGAAGTTGAAACAGTTGGAGGTCCCTAGACAAAACTCAGGTAGGTATAGTGTAAAGGAGAATGCTCACTATCAGTGTCAAAGTCATGTTAGCAAATTAAATCAGTTAGTTAGTCTATTAAGTCCTATTGACTATATAATTTGATTAAGTTTGCTATTATTATTAACTAATAATTTAAAAATTACTTTAAAAAAGTAAATCATACAATACTAAAAACGCTGGCTTTCTTTTATTTTCGATTAGGCTTTCTGTACAAAAAAAACCGTCTTAACTTTTCATAAAATAAAACAAATTGATTTTATTTTTATTATTATCAACGCTTTGCCCTGCCCAAACCGCTAAACCGATTTTGCTGATTTTGGTATGGAGATATACTTTATGTCCCTGGAAAGGACAAAGGATACTTTTTATTCCGGAAAAATGTACGATTCCCGCGAGTTAAACAAATTTTGGCGCAACAGAGTTGCGGGCGTCATCTAATATAAGAGTATTAAGAGTCCGTATACGAAATTTTGCCGATGAATACGAAATTGCAAAGGTTCGCTACAGAAATATTATTAGGTTTTTCCCCTTATTAGACTTTAAAAAATATATAATAATTATTAGATTAAAAATATATTTAAGCGCGGAAAGCCGACTCGAGCCTTGCGGCGAGTAATATAATGTGAGATTTAGGTTGTTTTGAATCGTGTTTTTTGGCACAATTTGTTTTTTTTTTCTTTTTTCTCGAATTGGATATAATTGTACCTATAGATTATGTCTGTCGTTTTCTTTTTATGAATTACAGCTTCAAGTTGCCGAAATTAACAGCAATTCTTTGCCTATTTTCTCTAAAATTTTGCCGAGTTACATAAAAAGTAATTCCAACATTTTATAGACGACTTTCTCAACAGTACATTGTATTTTTTTCATACCGTTAAGACGTCAATACTATCCATAAACAGGTGATATTCTAAACCTTTTATAGCAAAAATCACAAAACTGTCGCGGGTTTGAGTTGGATTATTTAAAAATACTTTAAAAAAATCTAGCTCCAACATTAGATTATAATTGAAATGATCTTACATGTTGTACATTAAAACTTATAGAAATACTGTATTTTACCTGTTAAATCACGTCTGTTAAATCAGCGAAATCGGCAAATTTCGTATACGGACTCTTAAGCTTATATTCAACTTTCTTAAAATCTTTACTTCAATTTGAACATGCTCCTTTACACAAAACTAATATTCATGTATGATGTATCACCTTATCGCGTTATTTGTTATTATATAATCAACACAATGTACTATATTATATTCCCAACATATATCACGTGTATCTGCCCTCCGCATTGTGGTCAACATATCTATACAGTAATCTATTACAATTTGGCATCATATTAATAATATTATAGTGGTTATCTTATACCTGTGTATAGTATATAATATACACACAATGTAACTTGACATAGAGAAGACCCGCATACTGGTATTTTGCCGGGTAAATACTATCTACAATAATAATTTAACAAATTACGTAGTTAGTGAAACAGAGTAATGTAATGTTATATCTTTAAACGAGCAATTCTTGTATATATATATATATATATATATATATATATATGTAATTGGAATCTCGGAATCGGCTCCAACGATTTTCATGAAATTTAGTATATAGGGGGTTTCAGGGGCGATAAATCGATCTAGCTAGGAATCATTTTCATAAAATGTCATTTTATGTGTGTTTTTTGAATTTTTTGAATACCGAGCGAAGCTCGGTCATATAGCTAGTTATAATAATTGAAACATAGTCTGCTTACCTGCGAATATTAATATTAAAATGTTTAATTCGTATGTATGTCTACATCTATGTTACTTTAGATGAAATTTGGTATGGTAATACTAAGAAAGATCAAAGTAAATATTTTTTACCCCAATATACAGATCCCGCGTGAAAATTAGTTTCGCCTAAACTGAGTTGGGAGCGACATCTAGTCACATCATTTTATAATGTTTTAAAATGTTATCAAAATCGGACCTATATTTTGAAGGCATGTATTTAACGCGGCGACAAATTAATACCATTCCGGGTCTTAAAAAAAAACTGAAAATGGATAGTAAATAAACTACTTTGGCGACTAATTTGAGGCAGCATTTTAACTAGAAAGCGGCGGCTTTTTAATGAGTTTTGAGGTTTTATTTAAATTTTATCTGGCAGTGATTTTCTTTTGTGGCAATTGAATTTATTCTAAGGCGACAAATTAGTGACGGTCGCCGGCTGCTGCCGCAGCACAGTCACAGTTCTAACCTAACCAACTTTTGAACTTTCTGGATTGTGTTTGTTTTTGTTTTGGCGGGGGGCTGCGCCCCCCGAGCCCCCCTTTTACTTTATAACGGTCGCCGGCTGCTGCCGCAGCACGCTCGCTGCGCTCGCTCGGCTCCCTCTGTGTTGTGGTCTAAGTTCTAACCTAACCTACTTTTGGACTTTCTGGATTGTTTTTTTTTTGTTTTGGCGGGGGGCTGCGCCCCCCGAGCCCCCCAATTCCGTATCCGTGATTAAGTAGGCCTTCTGTTAAGTCTTTTCTTTAATAATGAATGCTCCGCAGCCCTCGCACTGCTCACACACGAGCGCATTTGCCGCCTTTTTCAAGAATTTACGAATCTGCAAACAATATTCTAATATCCAAATACATTATTATAATACCCATTTTCAGTTTAAAAGCTACCTAATAATCGCTGCCAAATGTGTATTTTTATAATGAAAGCCAATAGTTGCCAGTGAAGAATGTTTGATATCTTAGCTTATATCTTAGCCAATAGTTGCCAGTGAAGAATGTTTTATAATACCTTAACCAGTTTTACACTGATCCCGCTTGATATATTATTTGATACCTTACAGTAGCAGCCGTTTTTTAGTTTCTTGATCCTAGCCTTTTGTTGCTTGTATAGTTTAATAGTTGCTAAGATATTTAATTTAGTTTTTTTGTGACTTAATAGAAAGTCTTTTAAAAAGATATCAGTTGCCGTGTTATTTATTTGCTTATTTTGAAACCTTTCAAACGAAACAAAAACATTGAGTTTTACTTGAGTTATTAAAAATAATATAAGACCTTAACCTCTCACAGGCATTAAGGTGACGCCGCGTTAAAGTAAAAAACCGTGTTGGATATGTTTTAGATTGCTTGTTTTCTATGAGAGGCCGGCCCGGCCTCTCATACAAAACAAGCAATGGAACAGCAAAAAATGGAAAGGGCGTAGCGACAAAATGGTTTTTGTCGCGTAATTTAAAAACCATAAATACATTTCATATAAGCTATGGGCAAATTAAAGTGTATGCTTGAACCAATCTATGTACAAATTTTGGAAGCTTAAATCACTCTCCTCTGTTGGCAAAATAGGAATCCCTTTTTTACAGAGGTCTTTTTGATTGATTATTCTGTGTTATAAAAGTTGAGCTATGGTGTTATGCTATGGGTAATTCCTTTGAATTTTCCTTTGTCTTTACAAAGACATGATGAATACTGACAATGAACTTTAATTTTTAGCCATTGCTTTAGTCATTGCTGAGAAAAATCGATATCGCTACAGCCAAATTATCAAGGCGTCGCCTTAAGAGGCGCGAACGTCTACTTGGTTTACTTATTAAAAATAATATAAGACCCTTCTCACAGGCATTAAGAAATAAGAGGCGCGAACAAACGTCTTACACGGGCACCGTACAGTTAAATTTTACACACCGGGAAAAGCTTGTTAAATCTAATGAAACATAAAGCGCTAACTTCGCCAGTATAAGAGGAGCGCGAAAACCACAATTATTTTCGCTCAAACGCCTCCTTGCTCGGCGTTTTCTACAAATCTGTGTACTTGATTGCGTCGAAACTTTCGCACTTACTTCACAAAGTAATTGACGTTTATAGTGAGTAAAAGCTAAGGGCATTACCACAAAACAATCGTAAGAAAGTTGACCGATTATAAGGTCCGGTCATAACTACGAATATTAAATACTATCTTAAGGGCCTGTTTCACCACTCCCTGATAAGTGCCGGATAGGCTATCCACAACTTAACTTGACAGATTGATTGTGGAGCATCTGTAAAATAAGTTGTGGATAGCCTATCCGGCACCTTATCAGGAAGTGATGAAACAGGCCCTTAAGATAGTATTTAATATTCGTAGTTATTACCGGACCTTATGATCGGTCAACTTTCTTACGATTGTTTTGTGGTAGTGTCACAAAAATGTTATTGCAGAAGCATATGCCATCATTTCTATTGGATCGTAAAAAAGATATAACACATTCGGGTCTCGTACATTTTGCCTCCTCTCTAGTAACAAGTCCAATGTTTATTTTTACGGTAAAACAACTCGAGTTTCTGACGTAGATATATCTTCTTTATATTATGACAAAGCAACGTTTGTCGGGACAGCTAGTTATACTATATAAATATGTATATACGTAATTACGTATGTCTAGAACTCAAATTGCATTCAATTCGGCACCAAAAATTTAGCATTAAAAATTAATGTAAGAAGTACACTCATACGGATATTACAATATATTCCGGAGTGTTTAAAAAGTACAACAGTTTACTGCACAGATTTTGTGAAAATAAGCAGTCCAGCTGGTAAATTATACAGCTATTTCTATACATGAGCGCAACAAAAGGGTAGAGAGCTGTACAATACGGCATCGGTCTGGAGACGCACGACACAATACTATATCGAGTCCGCCATAGATTTGTTACTACGAGAATTGCTTTTGAATTGAATTCTAAGTACCTCTGATAGCTGAGCTGATGATGATGAAAAGCGAAGAACATTCAGTCACGAATCATGTAAGTTGTCAAAGAAAATTGTATGAAAATTGGTTCAGGAGCTTTAATGCTACAAACAGACACATTACATAATATTGTTGGACGACCTGTGTGGCTCAGTGGTGAGCGCGTTGGTAGCTCAAGCCGGGGGTCGCGGGTTCGAATCCCGCCGACGGAACAAAAAGTTCCCGGGTCTGGATGTGTATTAATTAATATGTGTACTTATGATATAATAAAATCTTAAATAATATATGTATAGTATAAAAGTATTAAATATATTTCCGTTGTCTGGTACATGTAACACAAGTCCTATAGGTACTTAGCACGGGGCCAGACTGACGTGGTGTGAAGCGTCCATAGATATTATTTATATTATTATTATAAATTTTTAATTCCCTTGTAGGTCTGTATCATACATTTTTATCCTAGCAGAATATTTAATTTTGACAGCTTCACATTCTTTCTAGTATTTTCACAATGAATATATAGCCTACAATTACTTATTTTATATGTTTATGTTTATAATTATATTACTGTGTAATGTGTTATCCTTATTTCAGAAATACGAAAGCTTCTTTGAATCAAAAATCAATTCTCTACAATAGAGACCCTGGAGGAACGACTTTGAGAAACTGGACGTCATACAAAAATCACAACCTATTGTGTCTAGTTTTCGAACATCAACGTTCGAAAAGTTCTTTTGTTTGAAACGTAAACGGTATACTCCGTTACTGCGACCACTGGAGTTCGCTAGAAATTTTAAAGCACTGTTTCAGTTTTCAAACAATACTACGCCTACAAGCGACCAACGTTTTTAACCGACTTCCAAAAAGGAGGAGGTTTCTCAATTCAACCGTATGTAATATTATGTACATGTTCTTTTTTTATAAAGTGAACCACGAAACACAGATCAACTCATGGTAAGAAATAAGAATAAAAAGACGCCAATGAAATTACAAACATCTAGTACCTACCTAATTTCGCTGGCATTTTGACGACTAGGTACTACTAGTTACTACAGTACTTAGAAACAGAACAACTAATATCCATACTTCTTATCTATATATATAAAAATGGATTTTCAAATGTGTTAGTCATGCTAAAATTCGAAAACGGCTGAACGGATTGGGCTGATTGTAGTCTTAAAATATTCGTAGAAGTCCAGGGAAGGTTTTAAAGATGAGAAAAAATGGAAAAATTGCGAGTAATATGCTAATAACGACAATTTAATTTTTCCCATACAAAATGTTCTTACCTGTTTGTTACGAAGATTCGGTTTTTGAAGTCGACGACCTCCGTGGCTCAATGGTTAGAGTGTGTGGCAACTCAAGCCGGGGGTCGCGGGTTCGAATCCCGCCGACGGAACAAAAAGTTTTTCAATGTTCCTGGGTCATGGATGTGTATTAAATATGTGTATGGTATAATAAAAATCTTAAATATATGTATAGTATAAAAGTATTAAATATATTTCCGTTGTCTGGTACCTGTAACACAAGTCCTTCAGGTACTTAGCACGGGGCCAGACTGACGTGGTGTGAAGCGTCCATAGATATTATTATTATATTATTATTATTATTTGAAGTGAAAACTTCTTTAGCGGCGTTGAGCACTTGTGGGATGGGTAAAAACTGTGAAACTCGCGATAGATTTTCGTGTTGATCGAAAAACCATACAAAACGCGTGAGACGGTTGGAGAGTAGTGTTTTGTGTCGAACTCGAACTCGAACTCGAACTCAATTTGAAACTTGATCGAAACTTGATCGAAACTTGATCGAAACTTGATCGAAACTTGATCGAAACTTGATCGAAACTTGATCGAAACCTTGATCGAAACTTGATCGAAACTTGAGCGAAACTTGATCGAAACTTGATCGAAACTTGATCGAAACTTGATCGAAACTTGATCGAAACTTGATCGAAACTTGATCGAAACTTGATCGAAACTAGATCGAAACTTGATCGAAACTTGATCGAAACTTGATCGAAACTTGATCGAAACTTGATCGAAACTTGATTGAAACTTGATCGAAACTTGATCGAAACCTTGATCGAAACTTGATCGAAACCTTGATTGACACCTTGATCGAAACTTGATCGAAACTTAATCGAAATTTGATCGAAACTTGATCGAAACTTGATCGAAACCTTGATCGAAACCTGATCGAAACTTGATCGAAACTTGATCGAAACCTTAATCGAAACCTTGATCGAAACTTGATCGAAACTTGATCGAAACTTGACCGAAACTTGATTGAAACTTGATCGAAACTTGATCGAAATTTGATCGAAACCTTGATCGAAACTTGATCGAAACTTGATCGAAACTTGATCGAAACTTGATCGAAACTTGATCGAAACTTGATCGAAACTTGATCGAAACCTTGATCGAAACCTTGATCGAAACTTGATCGAGACTTGATCGAAACTTGTACAAAACTTGATCGAAACTTGATCGAAACTTGATCGAAACTTGATCGAAACCTTGATCGAAACCTTGATCGAAACTTGATCGGAACAACTTGATTGACGATTTTTTTAAAATCGATTTTCATAAAAAATGGGTTAAAAAATGCACAACGTTAATAATCAAGTTTTCACTTCTGCCGGCACTCCCGAAGTGCAACCAGTTTTTTTTTGGCATAATAACACGTAGATCTAGATAAAATAAGGGTTTTGAATCGACAACATGTATCTATAATAGCCGAATTATCGCGTATTTGCAAAAATAAAAACACTATTATGACACTTTCCAAATTCAATTTGACACAAAACAAATATTTTTTATCAAATTACCTACATTTTCTAACAAGTCAGCTATAATTGACATTTCGATAGAATATAGAACAAAAAATACTTCTTCTTCTTTTAAATTGCTCCTGCGTGAATCGCCAACATCAGAACACTCTGATGTGATGTGAATTATTCCATCACACATGAACTGATCGGGCGTTTTCACACTGCGACGATAACGACATGACACGATACCACAGAATAGATAAGGGCCGCATATATACAATTTCAAGTTGGCCGACTATCTATGATCAATGATGTTTTCCTAATTCCAATCTGTCACTTAGTATTGAATGCACCCAAAATGTTCTCCTATCTTTTCGCCTTCGTTTTATTAGTGGCACAATAAAAGCGTGCTTTTTACGCATTTTAGCACGCACGTTTAGGCTAGCAACACCGTTACCAATTAAATCTAAAAGTCTGCGGCTGGCAGCGTACACGATGAAGTTGTCCAATTAAATAGTGACACTACGCAATTTCGTTTGTACGATAGTCGGCCAACTTGAAATTGTATATTATGTGCGGTGGCCCTCTATTCTGTGGTATCGTGTCGTGTCGTGTCGTCGCAGTGTGAAAACGCCCGATGACGGAGACTGTAATATTATAATACCACTAAAATAACCCTTAGGGTGGGTTTCACCATAACTATAAGTGTAAAGTGTAACTTTAACTATAACTACAACGCAAAATGTCAAATCTTTGGTTAATGTCAATAGATAATGGACGCCATATTAATTAACGATAACCATGTCCGCTAAAACTTAAATTGAAATTTTTTCGTGAAAATAATTATTGTAACCACGGAATATTAATCGTAACTATGGCTTACAGTGTTAATAAAATAAATATTTTTCCTGACGATTTTACGGATAATTCATTTTTTATACTCTCAACCCCATTAACCGTAGCTTTAACAAAAAATAAATGCAACAGAGATCTGTCAAATTCTGTGGTCAAAGTAAAGGTTAAAGTTAGCCTTAACTATGACCATAACAGTAACTATAACAACGCCTTTGGTGCAACCCACTCTTAAAAATGAATTCGACTTGATTTAAAATCGTGTAATTTTTAATTGCTGATACTCGCTATTACATAATTGAGGTCATTTGAAAAAAAAAGTTAAATACCCACGAAAAAATTATTACCCTCATTCTACTCCTATCTCTTTACAATGGCGAGCAGGAAATGAAATAACAACGGTCGTCAAAGCCGATCCCAATGTTATGATGTGTGACGAGCTACCTTACGCGTTAACCACACTGATGACCAGCGAGAGGCTGATAATGAAAACATCGCATTCTTATGGCTTTGCGTTTTGAATAAGTTCGGGCACATCAATTACAAGGGGCCAGAAACAATATGACGATGAATGTATTGACGAAAACGTTCTAATTTAACCTACACGTTTAGCTGTTTTCGAACGACGTTTGATTTCGACGTAGGGTGCTTTGCTCCTAATACTTTAAGAAAATACTAAGTTATTGATTTGATGTGAATATCTCAAGGAGAACAACACATTCAGTTTTGGAGTGAGGTTTGATTAGAATGCGGGGGGCTTCGACCCCCGAGCCCCCCTCCATTGAATGTCTCAAGGAAAACAACACATTCAATTTCGCGTGAGGTTTTATTACTATGCTTCGCCCCCCGAGCCCCCCTACTTTATCAGTTGCTTAAAACAAAACGTCTTCGCGTCGTTAGTGTTGCGTTTTTTTCTCATGTATTAAGAACATACTAAGTTATTGAAATTTGACGTGAATATCTCAAGGAAAACAACACATTTAGTTTTGGAGTGAGGTTTGATTACAATGCGGGGTGCTTCGCCCCCCGAGCCCCCCTCCGTTGAGTATCTCAAGGAAAACAACACATTCAATTTCGCGTGAGGTTTGATTACTATGCTTCGCCCCCCGAGCCCACCTACTTTATCAGTTGCTTAAAACAAAACGGCTTCGCGTCGTTAGTGTTGCGTTTTTTTCTCATGTATTAAGAACATACTAAGTTATTGCAATTTGATGTGAATATCTCAAGGAAAACAACATATTCAGTTTTGGAGTGAGGTTTGACTACTATGCGGGGGGCTTCGCCCCCCGAGCCCCCTCTCCATTGTATATCTCAAGAAAAACAACGCATTCAATTTCGCGTGAGGTTTGATTAATATGCGGGGGGCTTCGCCCCCCGAGCCCCCCTACTTTGTCAGTTGCTTAAAACAAAACGGCTTCGCGTCGTTAGTGTTGCGTTTTTTTCTCATGTATTAAGAACATACTAAGTTATTGCAATTTGATGTGAATATCTCAAGGAAAACAACACAATCAGTTTTGGAGTGAGTTTTGATTAGTATGCGGGGGGCTTCGCCCCCCGAGCCCCCCTACTTAGGGGGCTCCGTCATCAAAACTGGTCGTCCTATTTGTTATAAACTGAAATAATTAGTAAAAATAGTGAAATACATAATATTATTGTTAAGTGAAATGAAGTTCACCGGGTCATCTAGTCTTATATATAAAAATGGATTTTCAAATGTGTTAGTCGCGCTAAAACTTGAAAACGGCTGAACGGATCGGGCTGATTTTAGTCTTAAAATATTCGTAGAAGTCCAGGGAAGGTTTTAAAGTGACACGAAGTTCACCGGGACAGCTAGTCTTATATATAAAAATGGATTTTCAAAAATGTTAGTCGCGCTAAAACTCGAAAACGGCTGAACGGATTGGGCTGATTTTAGTCTTAAAATATTCGTAGAAGTCCAGGGAAGGTTTTAAAGTGACACGAAGCTCACCGGGACAGCTAGTATTATATAAAAATGGATTTTCAAATGTGTTAGTCGCGCTAAAACTCGAAAACGGCTGAACCGATTGGACTGATTTTAGTCTTAAAATATTCGTAGAAGTCCAGGGAAGGTTTTAAAGTGACACGAATTTCACCGGGACAGCTAGTATTATTATAAATGCGAAACTGTGTCTGTCTGTCTGTCCTCTTGAGGCCCAAGCCGCTAAACCAATTTTTCAGAAATTTGCCATGGAGATACTTTGAGTCCGGGAAAGAACATAGAATACTTTTTAACGTCATCTAGTATGGAACCATAAGACAATATTTTGAAAACAACACACATCTTCTGTAAATATTACATCTACAGTATACAGCTGTAACTCATTTGATATTCGCGATACGATGGTCGCATGTGCCGCATATGCCACACAAAGCTCTGATATTAACTGCTAACTTCCTCACTCCTAATGTTATTCATCTCACACAAGTCTCGGATTTTCCTTTTTGAGAAATGGTTTAGCGCTGTCAGCACTTGTCGTAAGCAACGTTTTTGTTGAACTTGGCCTTCATACTTGTTTATGTTTCTCCTAATGCTGCAGCCGCAAATGCGTAATGCTTCGTGCTTGAGACGATATCATTGGACGATCTGCGTGTATCGTCCAATGGTATCGTCTCATAGCACGAAGCTTCGTGACGACATGCAGTGCGGCCGTTGCATAAGAGAACACCGAAACGAAGCTAGACGCCATGCGGCGATGTGCTTTTCGGTAAATTTATTTATAGGCAGGTAGCAGACATACGGGACATATCAGACAAAGAGTGGTCACGTGTTTTTATTATTACGTTACATAAATATACTCACACATGGGATGTTCTGACCGCGTCACAGAATATATAATAGTACTGAACACAAATAACGCAAAACTGACCACTTGAACGCTTGACCGCTTAACCCTTTCTTTCTGATAGGTACCTTCTTTATTTAGTCGCAACATGTCAAACCTCTTCGACACATCACGACTAAAATTGACTTGACTTAACCAACCAAATAGCCTAGGTCCATCATCTGATTATCAATCAATTTCTCTGGCTGTACAAAAGCGAAACAAAATCGGAATATTGTAGATTATGGCCTGTATTCACTTTGATTAGTGATAAGTGCAGGTGATTAATAATCAGGAGAAAGTAAGGGACTTCCTGCAGCGACTGATTAGTGCAAGTTCTTTTCTCCTAATCACTAATGACCTGCACTAATCACCTGCACTCGCACTAATCAAAGTGAATACAAGCTCTTTAAGGTCACACAATTTGACATTTTATTCTTGTTTCAGTACTGGCCTCTAATAAAGATTAGCGACAAAAGAACCAGAAATAGAACAAAAATAACGTTTATAAACTTGAGTTATGGGACGGTTAGAAAACTTTCGAATTCATAAATTTCGCATTTTTCATTATTGTAGAGTAGACTTTATAGCTTTGACTATCCATAAAACAATAATAAAAGAATTCGTATTTCAACTTCGTTTTATGGCAATAAAGAACCGTAAATCTTTCTTAATAAATGGCCTCTTAAAACATTTTCGTTATAACTAATATTTTAAATTGTTCTCATAGTCACAGTAAAATTGTTGCGCCAAATTCTGATAGATATAAGATTTTATTCATAGCTGCGAAACCTATAAAGTACGAAAAGTTCTTGTTGTGAAAACATATAAAGATGTTTTTTCATACTTATTACAAAACTGTAGATGGAATGACGTCATAAATAGCTTCTGGCGTTTCAGACGAGAAACGATCAAATGGAATCAGAATTAATATTGTATTTAAATCAACACACTTGGAACTCGAAGCCAATTCCCATTTATACTAATCTTATATATAAAAATGGATTTTCAAATGTGTTAGTCGCGCTAAAACTCGAAAACGGCTGAACGGATTGGGCTGATTTTAGTCTTAAAATATTTGTAGAAGTTCAGGGAAGGTTTTAAAGTGACCTGTGACACGAAGTTCACCGGGACAGCTAGTCTTATATATAAAAATGGATTTGCAAATGTGTTAGTCGCGCTAAAACTCGAGAACGGCTGAACGGATTGGGCTGATTTTAGTCTAAAAGTATTCGTAGAAGTCCAGGGAAGGTTTTAAAGTGACACGAAGTTCACCGGGACAGCTAGTTATCTATACTAATATTATAAATGCGAAAGTATCTCTGTCTGTCTGTCTGTCTCGCTTTCACGCCAAAACTACTGAACCGATTGTAATGAAATTTTGTACACAGATAGTCTAAAGTCTGAGAAAGGACATAGGCTACTTTTTAACTGGACAAAAGGGTTGTAAGGGGGTGAAAATGCGTAAATTTGTTCAAATTAAGTAAGTTCCAAAAATTCATAATAGATGGCGCTGTGCGTCTCCTACATCGCGCTATTGCTTACACAAACGTCTTTCTATAGGAGGTGGTATCATCATATAATGAATTTTCGATTTTTTCGATTGTTATCGTGTACTCTTTTACGTTATTAAATAACTCAGTACTTTATCTATGCAGTGACGTTACCTTAAACCTATCAATGATAAATAGTTTATGGCAAAAGTTGTGTAATTGGGGGGCTAAATATACTTACATTAAAATTTGGCATAAATAAAGTTTAATTTAAAAAAATGAAACAAGTTATGTGCACACTGCACAGCTGTTTTTGGGTGTTTTGAGGGTTTTTTTATAAAAGCTTTTGACACCAATTTTGTTGACATCGCGCGCTATAAACTGAAGTCCACGCGGACGAAGTCGCGGGCAACAGCTAGTCGCGAACTCCTCCGAAACGGCTTTACTGATTTTTACCAAATTTTATATTATGCATATTCAGTAGGTCTGTGAATCGGCTACTGGGTACTTTATATATTGATAAGTGCGTTTGTTGAAAAAATAATAGTAAATTATTACAACCTGAGGCTGACGGCGACCATTGTTCGTGCGACAAGATAGCGATCGACGTTGCCATGGCGACATACTTATTTAGTCACTTCAATAAAATAATATGGGCGAAATACTTTATATTACGGCAAAGCAACGTTTGCCGGGACAGCTAGTATTATTATAGATATTTGCTAATATCAGATACTACTTGTTGTAATTAAAAATTTGTTGGATAGTCTACATAAGTACGACGAAGGCTGGCTATATAACATGATGGTCGCAATTGGTTCGAAGAAACAGAGGAAAATGTGAAAAAAAACGGAGAAATTAAATTTGAATGCGCTAATCTCATGAACTACTGGATCAAATTCCGAGTGTTATCTGTTACAGATATAGAGTAGACCACGGGAAGGGACATAGGCTACAGGCTTTTTGCGGGAAATTCGACAGTTGCCGTGTAGTTCCTTATTTACGCGGGCGGGGCCGTGCGGGCTATCTAGTTATAATAGTCAGTCAATTATAGATTATTTATTATTATCATTTTAAACACAAATTTAACATGCGTTGTTCTGAGCATTTATTAGTATGTCCATTTTTATAACACAAGCAATAGCTTATTTTGTACTAAATATCTCTTTCAACAGGTTGTAATAAGTACAGTATTGGAAAACAACGCACGAGTCCGCACGACCGACATTTCCGCGCGGCGCAACGCATCAAGTGTCAAAGGCCGTTGATTAAATACAGACTAGCTTTCTTTCTAACACCACACTCCCTCCTTTGTGTTCTTGTCTCGTTATGAAAATGATTCACAAAGCTTTTCGAGCGACACTTGATGGTGACAAACGAGGAAGAAGCGCTTTAAAGCGCTCCCAGGGTCGGTAAAAAGGCACGTACGATATAACGAGCAACACTAATTATACGCCGCATTGCAATTAGTCATTCTAACGACTGTACTTACACAGCCTTTACAGATTGGGGAGTTTTCAAGGTTATAATCGTAGGTTATCCAGGCGGTGAACTAGAGAAATTCGGGTTAATTCTGGTATACTTAACATAATATTTTGAGAAACTGCCTATGAATAGTGACGTAAAAAGTTTAGATGAATAATAATTGAAATATTTTTTATTTACAGATGAATATTGGAATTATTAAAATAGTAATAAATGAAATGAGCCTTGACTCAAAATATTTATAGAAACATTGTGTCTATATAAGGGAAAAGCCCGAATGGCAGACACTATAAGGAAACATGAAACATTTGAATGTTATAAAATATACATTTATGAAAATAAAGGATTGATAACTTCTTCCATGTCTTCAGTAACTCTTACAAAATAAAACTATTATAATTATTCTCTGACAAATCAATTAAAAAATATATTATTGGTCTTTTTGTAAACTTAGTCATAAGAGCTAATAGATGACATCACAAAAAACGAACATCACTAATAGTTGACACCAATATGAACTAATAGTTGACATAGAAGATTACATTACATTTCACATTTTTCCTAATATTAGGTCTTTATTTGCCGTTTTTCAAAAGATTTCATTTACTTCATCATTGTAACTACATGCATCAGAAATATTATCCACGTTGTCTCCAGATTCTATCCATTCTTCTTCCATGCTAAAATTATCTTTCCTTTTATTTTTATTGTTCATATTTTTTCCTAGCAAATTTATTTTCAGTCTTTAGTCTCCATGTATCTCTTGCCTCTTCTTTTTTCTTCTTTCTTTTCTCAGCTCTCCTTTTTCTTCTTTTTATTGCTAAAAAACTAAAGCAATCGATTTTCAGATCAGTACAAGGTTTAATATTAGACACCATGTCCATTTTTAGGTACAGTAGTTCTAAGTTCTTAGTTTGTTAATAGAATTATATTTTCAGAGAATTGTGATGATATTTGCAGTAGAATAAACTACAAAATAACTTTAGTATGTATTGCAAAACTAAAAGATGAGATCCATGTCATCTATTAGGTTTTTTACCTTTTCAAGAACTAATAGTAGACACCCTTTATATTGTTATGGAAAATGGATAAAAAATCATAAATAAACATTAATTAGTGTAAAAAACATGACTATGAATCCAATGAAATCAATAGAAATTCCAAAAAATCAAATAAATGTATTCAAAACTTACGTGCAAAATTTCGCCTTCCTTAACCTATTTGCTAAGAAATTGCCGAGCGCGTGTTGACGCGGTCACATTATTTACGAAAACTGATCCCATTTTAAAATTTTGTTCCCGAAGGCGTCCCGATTATAATTTTTCACATCAACAGATAGCTTGAGAAGCTTATAAAATGTACAGTGTTGAGAAATAATTACAGTAATTCTTATTTTTATGGTATTTTTGTTGTAAGTGTCATCTATTAGTTCCGTGTCTAGCATTAGGTCTTTTCCCTTACTTAAGTTTAGTGTTTCGTTTCTTCTGTCGTCTATGATTTTTAATCGCTATTGTAATATGCATTATGCAACGCACGTCCTTTCTCAAAAAACAAAAACATTCCTATTGCACTAGAAAAAGACAAGACCAAACAATAACAATATAATAAAAGGCATTAGGCCAAAATCATCCTCGTGGGCGCCCACTATAATATTCAATTACCTCCTCAACGTACTGAAATTTTATCTGAAGATACAAACAAGACATATGACGTCACGTCTGAACCCCGTGTTCCGAACATTCGATTACATGCTAGTTATGCGGCCCGGGGTATGTTTGACCAATACCCCCTGGGATTTGTGCGAGGGACGGTAATATTTGCGAAAATAACATTATTTGCCTTACCCTTGTCAATTCTTTATTTATTACATGCGTTATATTAAATTGTGTATTGCATAAACATATTTTATTACTTGATAAATGACTGTAGGACGAGCGTGGTTTACGAAAATAGTGACTGGAAAAATTCTATATTGGAAGATCTGTATATACGAAGGCCGATCGTTCTGCCCTACTAGACAAGTGGCAAGCGATTATCGACTATCGTAAACGCCAACAAAATATTGTATGCGATTTGACATAAGTCATCGCTTCGCTAGCGAATACTAATGGCAAATCCCACACATTTTGTTGGTGTTTACAATAATCGATTGCCACTTGTCTAGGCCTACTGCAGGTCGGATTCGTGATCGTACTGTTCTGAAAAAACTTGCGTGGTCGGCCTGCGAACTATGCGACTGGATTCAAACGGCCCCCTGGGATAATAATTTATGGGAAATAAAATCAGTAACTAAAATTACTTGAATTTGCAAAAATTTTAAAAGCAGCATCACGTCGTCGCACGCGCGTAGAGATAAACTACGATAACATGGCGCGCCCTTCCAAAATTCAAAACGTTTGAAGTGCGTTCTCAAAACGTTTGAAGTGCGTTGTCTTGCGCGGTCGGCTAGTTATGATTAGTTGACCAACAAATCTTGGTAATAACTAATAATATGACATTAAGTGAAATATTACGAGTACTGGTCGATTGGTTGAATACTTACTACATACAAACTCTTTCGTAAGGATGTGATGTGTGTACATTGAAACAGTGATTTGGAGGGGCGCGCCATGTTATCGTAGTTTATCTCTAATTTATCTTCTCCTTTGTGTCGCATTAACACAGCTGAGTTACTCTACCATTACAAATATGATTGTAGGGGCGAGGATCCCTACAACCTTACAACGTGTGGGAAGATGAAAGGTAGGTTACCTGGTGGTTGAGGCAGCAGAGCTGAGTAGATGGGCTGAGACGTGCTGATGTGGTCACGACACTCACTATTGTCCTTTAGTCTATAATCACTGAATTCACTGAGCTGAATTATTAGGATTTATCACGGGTAAATATTAGTTAAATCACGGACTTTGTGCCAACGGCTAGCCGAGATAATTTCGTATAACGATCGCGTCGAATGTCTTCTTCTTCTTTAAAAATGGCCTCCCTTGAGGAATAGCCACTGACAGTTAATTGGTGACGTAAAGAGAGATTATTGCATTGGTGTCGATGGTGAAAACTTTGCACTATATTAACTGGCATTTGTGAAAGTACAAGGTAGAAAAAAAAAACGTTTTATACGGTATAAGTTCAACTCGTTCGTGAATCAGTTTCCTTATTATAATAAATCTGAAACAATACAAAACATGCAAAAATTAGTTTATTAGTATAACACACACACTTCTATAATTTAATATAATTATTGTTAATAAAATTACGTAGAATATCTACAAAAGGAGTAAGTAATAAGTTATAGTCGTGTTCGTTTGCTTTTTAAACTGCGCATGCGCGGCTTTTTTGTGTGTCAGTGTGAGTGTCATATTCTAAAATACCTTGTCATGTTCTAAAATACCTGTCAGATTTTCTAAAATTTTACAAAAATTGATCGGTATTTTAGAATATGACACTCACATTGATGACACTGACACACAAAAAAGCCGCGCATGCGCAGTTTAAAAAGCAAACGAACACGACTATTAGGATAGTCAGGAGCGGACTGTGTTGTAGACGTACTGTGTCACTTGTCACGGCTTGACGTTTGACACCTGACAGCGACTCATGCGCAGTGTTACCAACTGCTACATTCGTCGCGTCAAAGTTTGGCGCGAACAATGATACCGTAAACTACCAGTCATTGGACAGCTAAGGATTTTTTTTACAGAAATAGCTGTAAAACTTCGCATGAAATAGAAATAGATATTATATTTGTGTTCATAAATTATCAAGCTTTTAAGATATGCAAACATAAAAATGCGATGGTTTTTCAGTTTTTATTGTTTTTTTGGTAAAAACTGAATGGTAGGTAAATCACAGTCATGGGACGGAATCACAGTAGTTGGGACACCCAAAACCAGTAGTTGGACAAGCAAAGTTTGATTAAAATTTGGTTAAAATTGGTATTGTAAGTTGGAAACATTATAAATAATTGTTGTTTTCACATATATTTTTATTATTTATTGCAAAATAAGGTATTTTAATTGAATATTTAACAAAAACTGACTTCAAAAAATTAAAATTCTTACCAATATTACATAGTACTATAGTCTATACATATCCATACTAACATTATAAATTTATAAGTATGACTGTTCGTCTGTCTGTCAATTACTTCTTCGCGCTCAAACCACTGAACGGATTTTGCATAAATTTGGTATGGAGACACTTTGAGTCCCGGGAAAATGTACGGTATCCACTCGATAAACGGACTTTGACGCAATGGAGTTACGGCCGTCATCTATTAATATTATAGATGTAAAAAGATGTCCGTCTGTTTCTTTATCTGTATGTCTGTACCTACTTATATTACATTGTTCAGGTAAAACGTAACTCAAATATTTAGAGATTTCAGATTGTCCTCATCGAGCCAATCGGCATACTCAGACAATATTTAAATATGGCGCACAATGCAGAGCAGCTCATTTGCCTGCTGCCAAATAATTGGAGCGTACTTCACAATCCAGGGATTTCCTAATAAAACAAACAAAAAGGGAAGCTGATTTTGAAAATTCTAATTCCTCTATAAAACGCGTTTAATAATGCGTTGTTTAAATATCAGCCGTTGTGCAACGCACCGTAGCATTTTACAAGGCCCCCAAATTGCGTAACGTTCCCTTATTCATTCCATACAACTAAAGGCAATAATCAGTAGGTTCTTGAAGTATTCAGAAGTCACACTTCATTGAAGTATTCAGAAGACACACTACGTCAGCTGCAAATTAACATTCGTATTGAATAATACTCTCTTCTTTCGAATATATAATATCAAGTTAATCAGTATTATTTCATCTAATAACGTCCAATAACTGTTTTTCAGCACCTTTACAATACCAGTAGTAGGACAGGCCAAAAAACCTTTAAATAAGATAAAAGGTTATTAAGAATGTACAAAAAATACTTAATAGATTGTTATTTATACAATAACACGTTTATAATAACATACATAATGTGTATAGTAAAAAATGTTAGTAAAAACTTTTGCATGTTTCTAAATTTTTCTTTTCATTTGCAAAACCAAGGCGCACGTGATGACCATGGCGACAAAAAAATGTTTTATTTTGGTTTAGTGTCCGACCGAAACTCATTTTTCAGCCGAAACCGAAACCGAAACCGAACTTTCGGCCTTGCTCTCAGTTTCGGCCGAAACCGAAACCGAAACTTGATAAAACATTTAAAATGACGCTTATTTACTGAAATTGACTGTTCTGTAACATATTTGTTAACACATAAAAAAAAGTGCCAAATTGGATTTTTTTACTTTTTGTGACATTTGTTAAAATAATTATTATTAATCTTAGACTCGAATATGTTCCCTAGAAACTTTTCAGTATCATATTCCGTTTTTTTATACGATTCCAAGTTTTAATGTATTAGAACGAAGGATAACCTTAATTTTATAAATCAAGATTAAAATAAATCACGACATTTACTATTGTAAAACAATCAATTGCAGTCATATTCTTTGTATGGGAAACACGGACATGCAGCCTCACAGACCGCGGTCGAAGTTCGAAACAAAATTACTAAGTAAACTTGCAATTTAACAGAACTCAAAACAGAATTAGAAGGAAAAAATATATAAATTAGGTTTAAAGTTTGATATTTTTGTATACAGTGTGTTTGTGTAAACACCGTTGTCCTTGAAACCATCAAATGAGCCCGTCAAAATGAACAACTTTTTCTATGAGAACAATGCTGGGAACTCGAAAAAAATGCCGTCTTCATACCCATACGGATGCCCGGATTGGCAATTTGTATGGGTATGAAGACAGATTTTTTTAATTCCCAGCATTGTTCTCATAGAAAAAGTTGTTCATTTTGACGGGCTCATTTGATGGTTTCAAGGACAACGGTGTTTACACAAACATCTTGTATTTAGATGATAGCTTATAGTATGCCTCTTTCATAAGTACGTGAGATATAAGGCACCCATATTTTGTTTTTGTTTTATGAGGTTGGGACAAAGAAGACGACATTCCCGGTTAACGATCAGTTTATTAATCCCCACTTAAACCTAATACATGGGTTCTTATACTAATATATTGTATGTACGTTAACGTATATTCATTACTTATAGTCACTACGCCACATGCCCTACCAAAATAAAAAAAATAAAAATGAACCTAATGTTTATTTTTATTTAGCATGAAAATACTTAACTAGTAATACATACATCAAAATTAAAGAAAAAACTTTTCGCATGTTGAAATACATTTTTAAAGGAAAAGAAAAAAAAATCCTAATTAATTCTAAATTCTAAAATAAAAGAGATTTAAAAAAAATAAAAGCTTACAAAAAGACATTACTATCTTATTATTATTAGAAAACAATCGTCGTCTTCTCATATTATAACTAAGATCTTATTACTACAAGTACAGTCAGAATGAAAAGTGTCCTTATTTAAATTTTATTTTTACATGTGATATAATCTGCTTCTATTTTTATGTATAATTTTTTCTTTACCATCAACTAAGATAACAACATTAGGTGATACATCTTTAACAACTTTAAAAGTTTTCATTTTTAATTAAAATTAAATCTCCAGGTTTATAAATAACAGGATTTACATAGCTATCATATCTGTCTTTTCTTACAACCTTACTATTATACAAATTATTTCTCGCTTCCAATTGTGACTTTTGTATTCGAAATTTTAGTTCTATTGGATAACTATCGTAATTATATACTGGATCAATATTACTGGTGAGATTACTAGGTATACTACAAGGTTTACCGAATACAAGTTCAAACGGAGTGTATTGTGTCTCCGAATGTACTGTTGTGTTATATGAGAAACACCAATACGGAAGCCATGTACTCCATTCCTGAGTTTGAGTGTTACTTATCTGCATTCTGAGATAAAATATTAAATGTTTATGCGAATTTTCTATGGAACCTAATGTTTGATGATGATAAGCTGTAGATTGTATATGATTAATTTTTAATATTTGGCAAACTTCTTTAAGCATTGAATTCACGAATTCCGTTCCTCTATCTGACACGATTTTGAAGGGAATTCCATATCTTAATAAAAAGTTATTTACTAAAGCCGTGGCCACACCGACGGCCTCTTTAGACTCTAACGGATATGCTTCCACGTATTTTGTTAAACTACACTGAAGGGTTAAAATATATTTATATCTACTGTCCCTAACCAACGGACCGACTAAATCTAAGTAAACCTTATCGAATGCTGATGATCCACAATCAGTGAGAACCATCGGCTCCTTTACCGTTTTTAGATACTTATATCTTTGACATTTGTCGCATTTTTTAACAAATTCCGACACATCTTTTTCGAGTCCGCACCAAAAATAGTTTCTGCGTATATTGTTCACCATGCGTCTTATTCCAGCATGCCCACTCGTGGGAAGAATATGAAAATCGTTCAAAATAATTTTCTTTGTATCCTCGTCAGTTATCTTTTTAATTCCTTTAATCACACATAAGCGGGGTCCGAACCACTTACGCTTTTTATTTATATACTGAGCTAGCTCCTTTATAATTAATTCATTTTTACTATCTTTTATTACGTGTACCGTATCTATATTTAGACGTAAACAAAATGATTCCATTTCCCTCACAGAGACAGCTCGTGTTCGCTGCGATCGGGTAAACAGTTTCACAAATAATATACGCTGAACTGACGAGTATGCAAAATCTCTACATTCCGAAGTTATCTCAATATTTTTAAGGTTTTTCCACTCTACTTCGTTCACAAAAATTAACTCGGTGTAGACCTTCGGTAACTTAATTATTTCTACGACTCTCGGGTGATCAGTCCAATCGTCGGTAGGAATATTAACCACCGAAGGGCTAGCGCTCAAACCGTCCTTCAATCTCCTACTCTGCGCCCTCGTCAACACTGTCATCACATGTTCATTCATCTCCTTTAATTCATCACTAGTCAACCGTATCCTCGATAACGCGTCTGCAGCCACATTATCTCGGCCTCTCACATAAACCACTTCAAAATCATACTCGTGCAATAATAACCTAAATTTCATTAGCCTGCTAGAAGGATCCGTCATATTATATAAGTACACCAGAGGACGGTGGTCAGTTTCAATAATAAATCGTCTGCCGTAAAGATATGGCCGGAAATATTTAATCGACCAAACTATAGCTAGGAGCTCCTTTTCTATAGTAAGGTAATTTCGTTCGGCCTTGTTGAGACTTCTACTAGCGTACGCTACTGGCCTACGATCACTATTACATAGCACACTCCCAATAGCAAAACCTGACGAATCAGTTTGTAAAATAAATTTATTTTCAGGGTCCAAATTTGGGTACTGTAAAACTGGTGGGTGCGTGAGTGAATTTTTTAACGAATCAAAAGCAACTTG
Organism: Polyommatus iphigenia; assembly: GCA_963422495.1. Classification (NCBI taxonomy): domain Eukaryota; kingdom Metazoa; phylum Arthropoda; class Insecta; order Lepidoptera; family Lycaenidae; genus Polyommatus; species Polyommatus iphigenia. The sequence continues at coordinate 31,485,615 of OY730182.1, forward strand.
ACACAAATTGTCCCACTTAAAAGGTACATTTTTCTTACATAAATTATTTAAAGGTAAACATATATTTGCAAAGTTAGAAATAAATTTACGGTAGTAGTTTGCAAATGCAATAAAACGCTTTACTTCGTCTGCATTTTTTGGAGTGGGATATTCTTTAAGAACTCTAATTTTTTCCGGATCGGGACTCATACCGTTCGCTGACACGACGTGACCGAGATATAAAATTTCTTTTCGTAAAAAGTCGCACTTTTCGGGATTTAATTTAAGATTTACTTTACGTAACCTAGTCATGATGTCAATTAAATTTTTATTGTGAATATCTAAATTTCGACCGAAACATACCAAATTATCTAAATAAATAAAACATTTATCGTAATTGAGACCCGCCATGGCAACAGTCATCATTCGAGAGAATGCACTCGGACTCGTCTTTAGCCCCATCGGCATGCGAGTCATTTGATACTGTCCTGACGGTGTCGTGAAGGCAGTATATTTTCTACTATTTGAATTTAATTTAGCTTGAAAATACCCTTGTGTCAAATCGAGTTGTGTAAAGTAAATGGAACCGGAAAGAGAATCGAGTATGTCCGTAATATTTGGTAGGGGAAACTTGTCGTCTAAAATACATTTATTTAAATTACGAAAATCAATCACAAGACGCCACTTTTTATTTTTCTATTATCTGATGGCTTGGGAACTAATAAAATCGGGCTACTCCAATCGGAGCTCGCCGGTTCTATAATATTATTTTTCAGCATATTTTTTACTTGATTTTCTATTTCATCTCATTGTGAATAAGGCAATCTGTACTGCTTTGTATATATTGGCTCACTATTTGGTTTTAATTGTATATTTTGCTCATATAAATTACAAGTTCCTAATTCATCACCGGGAAGAAAAAAGACATCGGAAAATTTTGTACAAATGTCTTGAATTGACTTACTTTCTTCCGGATTTAAATGATTTAAACTAAGTAGCGATAACAATTCTTTGACTCTTTTTCCATCTATATTATTTTGTTTATGAAAAGAGCATATACGGTATTCCGATAACCGTTGAATATTTGGCTTAAAATAACTAAGATTGACCTGCTCGTCCCGTGTATTTAAAATTTGTACGAAAATATGACCCCGTTCAGGCCTACAAATACTTCCACCAACAAACACTCCATCGCATAACTCCTCTGGCAATACAACGCATTCATCCTTCTCACTCACACTTATTTCAAATATTTTCTCACACCTAGCTGGAACCGATATAAAATTATTAAAACCTAAAGATCCCATTCTTAAACTAACACTTAATCGGTTACCGAATAGACTTAAAGATAAAGTATTCTTTTCGTAATTTAAAATACAATTATACTTAACTAAAAAATTTTGGCCGATAATGCCATTCTGTAAACACGGTAAATTCCGTAAAATGTAAAACTTGTGTAATATTACATTCCCACAGATAGTAAGCGGAATGTAAACATATCCCTCGCTTTGTAATTGTCCGCCGACTCCATTTATGCTTATGCTTTCTTTATGCATGGGAATATTCATGTTCTGTATAGCCTCAAGTTTTACCGCTGACAACGATGCACCGGTGTCAACTAACCATCTAAATGTACTACTACTACCTTTTATGTTAAATACAACAGAATTGTCAAAATTACTCGCTAAAATTGTATTATTGCTATTATTAAAACTACAGTCAATACTATCCTTAGATTCCTTAGCCTCGAAAAAATTGGGTCGGAGGCTTGAACTCCTTACCCGGTACATTAAAACCTCAACCTCTAAAAGAGGACATAGAGGCCTGTCTAGAGCCCCGCCGGGGAGGCCGGCTTAATGTTCCTTGCCACTGGCACGACCGTGGTGGCAACATAATATTTCGGGCTCGGCCTCGGCCTCTATTATAGTATGAACCCCGCGGCTGCTTATAATAAAAGGACTTACCTCGGTTGTGTTGGCTCACGCATATAGAACCAACCCCCTGGTCCACGGCGCTGGGTTCAGCCGCTCGCGAGGACTCCTCGTCCTTCGCCGCGTGCCGCTAAAATAGTGCTAAGTCGACTATTTCTCAAGCCTTCCGTGAACCTTTTGACCGCCAATTTCTCATTTAAAGGTCGTAAAATTTCGTAAGCTTTCTCGTCATTTCCGGCTTGCGAAATAGTCAACTTAACAAAAAGATCCTCTAGTTTTTTGCCAAAGTCCTCGATAGAATTTGAACCCTGACGAGTTTTCATCATTTCTACTTGTAGAGCCGTTGCCGATTGTGTGGTTAATAGATGTTTTTTCATGTCCAAAATAAGTTTTTTACATGTTTTATACGTAGAATTGAGTCGTAATTTTGCACTTTCTGATAGGCGAGTTTTTAAAACAAAATTAATCAATAATTGCTCCTGGCTATCGTTTAAAGTTTGCTTATAAAATTCTACAGCATCTATTAATTTTTTAGTGACATCCTCTTCTCCTGTCATAGCAGGGAGAAGGAAGGCCGCAGTTTTCACGTTAAACTCAGCCATGGTTACCACATTAATATTCGCAATACAAAAGTTCACAATTTGCTTATAATTTCTCTCTATTTCCTCACAAATATTAGATAATTTTAAACTTTCTTCCTCCTTAATATCTCCTTTTCCAATTATTATTTCTAACTCCTTTCGTTTTAAAATATATTCGTCATATAAAATCTGAGTTCGTTGTAATTTATTTTTTAATAATATCTTAGTCCTTCTAACTTTATTTAGCTCAACTAAATTTACTCTTATGCTTTTTAGTTAATCACTACCATAGAATTTACACCACCCGCGGCATTTTGTGGTATTATCACTTCTTCTTTTGATTGTGTTTTTCCCATTTTAGAATAAAAAAATTACTGACAAAATATGAATAAAAAAAAATAAGTCCATTAAAAATAATTAATTAATTAATTATTTTACGCGGTTATCGCGGCGCGCGGTTGTCTCCCATCGCGGCTCAACTGGCAGGGTCGCCATATGAGGTTGGGACAAAGAAGACGACATTCCCGGTTAACGATCAGTTTATTAACCCCCACTTAAGCCTAATACATGGGTTCTTATACTAATACATTGTATGTACGTTAACGTATACTTATTACTTATAGTCACTACGCCACAGTTTTTAATTGGAAGTTTATTTCAAAGGCTTGATAAATCCTTTCATTTGTCGATGCAAGTAATTTTTTCGCTCTTACTTTAATAAATTTTCCGCAAATACAGCAAAAACTTTTTACGTCCATTTTACACATTTTTGAAGATATTTTTACGCTCTAAAGTACATAAAAAACTTATAATTGCTCTGATATCCCCAAACCCCTTTATCTTGGTCACGACGAGTGTCTCTGAGAATTTTTAAAATCTTAAATTTTATTTATCTTCCCCTAGAGCTAGACTATAAAAGCATACTTTCTTTTTTTAATTTATGTTTCTGGTTAATTTTCAATTAAAATAATCGGATAATAGTCATTAAGTAACAGGCACAAGAAAAAATATTTTTGTCAGCTTGTGTAATAACTTCATGAGGGCCGCAAGGGAAGTGGGGATACGATTCTAGCAGACTAGGAACGGTCTGTGAGACTGCGTGTCCATAGTTAAAGGTTAATTATTTTAAATATAAATAAAACGCGTGGTAAAAAGAAAAGAATGAGGCGAGATGATTGACTAGATAAATCTCGCAAGCTTTATCCTCCTATTATCTCATAGTCAAACAAAATTATTTAGTAAACAAAGTTCACACACAATTTAATAAATTTATTTTATTTACTAAATCCTTTGTTTGGAAAGCATTGTTAAAATAAGAACATAGCACGTAATTCACCAATGTGCGTTTGTCGTCTAAAAATAAAATTCAAACCGATTGTTCGATAAGAATTAGTTTAGAAAATTTGATGAAAATAAAACGAATCAGTAACCAGTAATCAGTAATGCTTAGCACAAACCTACGCGACCACGCGACTGCGAAGCGGGAGCGTCAATACAAAACACACATTTGACAAGTTGTCAAATGTTTGTGCTAAGCATAATTAGTAGAATTACTAAGAAAAACAAAATAAATACTTAGTAATTTGGTAGTATTTTGCAAAACATAACCTCAAAACACGATTAAAATATGGACGGCGGCGAGATGAGCTGGGGTCTCGCCGGCGAGCAAGCACGAGTTTACCGAACGACACACGAGCACTAGAGTTTCGGCAGGGCCGAAAGTTTCGGCTATATTTTGGCCGAAACCGAAATTAAGGCCGAAACTGGATTTTTTGCCGAAACTGGCCGAAACCGAAACCGAAACCGAAAGTTCGGTTGGTCACTATTTTGGTTACACCGCAACCTGATAAAAAATACTCAATTTTTATTGTAGCGTGAATGCCCCTCAATATTAATTCCATTATTATTTTCATCGTATAAAAACCACAAACTTTTATTTTTACGATTCTAATGACTCGTAATTAAGGTCTTTATAGCCTATATTTTTTTTAAGCAGGCAGTAGTAAAATAAACAATTTCGGTTCTCCCTTGAAATTGTTTTTAACTTTTTGTAAGTCAATACACTTTTTTGACAAAGTGAAAACACTACAGGACGTCGATTTATAAATACCGAAAATTGTTTTCAATGACAATAAATAACACGGTACAATTCGTAATATTTATTTTGGAATTGTGCTAATAAGAAGGCAAAATTCCTTCCGAACTCAGTTCTCCATAACAAAACCTCACGAAAATGCTTTTTCCCTATTTATATAATGTAAATCGTGGTTATCCGACGTAAGCCGAGGTCTGAAACGTTGAATTTATTTTTTCTATAACATAGAAATAAAGGCAAAATTGTCCCATAATATTATTAAGGGACAATTTTGCCTTATTTAACTTGTTAACTTTTTTGTAGTTCGAAAAAAATATAGGTCCTACAATAGGACTACATGTAGGCGGTGTAGCCCATAATACGACATAAATCGTTTTGTACACTAGTTATATTATTTACTTCTGTAAGCTTTTTACGTCATTTATTTACAAACATAGTAAGCAAATCGCGTCCGAATAATCACTCGTATCCATAGAAAACAACTTTTTCGACTAACCTAAAACATTATTACGATATATTTATTTCAAATGATTATCTAAAAATATTTATACATACCTACATATTTAGTAAAATAAACTATTTAAAACACAAAACACTACTTACATTCGTGAACTCCAGCAAATATTTCCAACAAATTACACAATTACACGGCAGCACACTGCACACACCCGAAAAAATTGTCGATTTTCAAATGACTGAAAAATATTGGTCGCACGCGTAATATTTTTCAATCAGAATTTGGCCAATGTATACCAAAGATCGTAACTAATCAAACTTCTTCATGAAAAAGTACTCTCTAAATCAGCGAAATACGTTACATAATCGAATAAAAGAGCACGGCCACATGTGGCCGCTTGGGACTAGACGGAATAGCCGCAGTACAAATGGCGCGTGCGGCGCGGCGTGACTTCAGACTCACAGGCGCCACAGACCACAGCCCACAGCGCGCAGCGGCGCGACGCACCGAACGCGCGACCGCGCGAGCTTCAATTAGCCGGGTCCACGACAAACGACACGCGCGTAATAAAAATAGGTACCTACCTACCCACCTATTCTTCCTAGATCACGTCTTATATTATATTATTAATCACGTTCAGTGTAGATAACTAATATACGCCCACAATCTTGGAGAATGAATGCAATTATTATTCCACAGTCATTGAATTTGCATTGAATTCCTGATACCGCTCGACGATCCTATATATCAGAATAGGGATGATGACAAGGTCAAAGATTAGCGAATTTTGTTAATAAAATAAAGAAATCACGGTAAAAAATAAGTGTTCCCAAAATTTCAGCTCGATAGCATTTGTATTTTTTTTTGTTATGCGCCTTCAAAGTTGGATAAACAAGTCGATTTTTTTTTTCAATAAAATTTCTTAATATTTGTATAGCATTCGATAACTTATGCAATTAAAAGCAACTTTTGTTATGAAACCACTTTCATAAACGCAATACTTAATATACCTTTCGAACAAAGTTCTCTCCCGGTCCATACAAACTACGAAAGAGTGACGTCAGTCTTTCGTATCACTTTGTATGGAGCGTTTCGGGCAGGTCTATTATAATTTATATGAGATGTTTGAATTGTCATATCTTGGTGAATTTTTAAGCTATCAGAGTAATTCTTTCAGCGATGTTTCTATTTTTAAGGGTCTTTCAATTACCAATAAGAAAAAAAATTGTCATCAAGCCTATTGGGATGACCCGGAAAATTTCAGGTCAAATTCTTTTTATAGTACGGGAGCCTTATACTATTTTTTTGTGACTACTAACAAGCTAATTTTTTGTGAGTAGCTAGCTACATTTCGATAAGACGAACAACATTTTCATTTTCGAAAAATCTCGAAAGTGGTAGCTAACAGAGATAGAAAGGATTTCATACTTTGACTTGATGGTCCTAAAATATGGATTGTTTTATTTGTAGAACAAGGTTACTCTTAAATTATATAACTATTAACCTACCAACATACAAAAAATCTGCTGGTTAGGGTTCCGTTAGGGTACAGTAGTCAACCAAGTTTTGTTGATTACAGAACCCTAAAACGGATTTTTCCCAGCTGATTTTTTGTATATTGTTAGGTTAATCTATACTTAATATTATAATTGGGAAGAGTTTGTTTGTTTGTTTGTTTGAACGCGCTAATCTCAGGAACTACTGGTCCGATTTGAAAAATTCTTTCAGTGTTAGATAGCCTATTTATCGAGGAAAGCTATGGGCTATATTTTATCACGCTAAGATTAATAGGAGCGAAGAAATAGAGGAAAGTGTGGAAAAACGGGGGGGAAATTATTTGAAAGGGCTTATTTGAACGCGCTAATCTCAGGAACTACTGGTCCGATTTGAAAATTTAAAAAATTCTTTCATTGTTAGATAGCCTATTTATCGAGGAAAACTATAGGCTATATTTTATCACGTTAAAATTAATAGAAGCAAAAAAAAATTGAGGAAAGTGTGGAAAAAACGGGAGAAAATATTTGAAATGGCTTATTTGAACGCGCTAATCTCAGGAACCATTGGTCCGATTTGAAAAATTCTTTCAGTGTTAGATAGCCTATTTATCGAGAAAAGCTATAGGCTATATTTTATCACGTTAAAATTAATAGAAGTAAAAAAAATAGAGGAAAGTGTGGAAAAAACGGGAGAAATTATTTGAAATGGCTTATTTGAACGCGCTAATCTCAGGAACTACTGGTTAGATTTGAAAAATTCTTTCAGTGTTAGATAGCCTATTTATCGAGAAAGGCTATAGGCTATATTTTATCACGCTAAGACTAATAGTAGCGAAGAAATAGAGGAAAGTGTGGAAAAAACGGGGGAAATTATTTGAAAGGGCCTATTTGAACGTACTGGAGCAATTTTTATGTAATTTGGCACACATAAAGAAAAGACCACGTGAAAGGAAATTGTTTTTTTTTTTTTGGCGGAAAAATGTACGGTTTCCGTTACATTCCTAAATTAGGCGGGCAAAGCCGCGCGTAACATCTATCATATCATAAAAGTATATTGTCCCACACAATATACTTTTTGATTTGCGCGTTAACTATTCAATCGATGTACGGGTACAACTATTTAAAACTAAAGTCCACGCGGACGAAGTCGCGGGCAACAGCTAGTAGTTATGTAATTTAAGAGTAACCTTGTCCTACAAATAAAATAATCCAAATTTTAAGACCATCAAGTCAAAGTATGAAATCCTTTCTATCTCTGTTAGCTACCACTTTCGAGATTTTTCGAAAATAAAAATGTTGTTCGTCTTATCAAAATGTAGCTAACTAGCTACTCACAAAAAATTTGCTTGTTAGTAATCACAAAAAAATTTGTTCTATGGCTCCCGTACTTAGTACTTACTAGAATATTTGAAGTGATTTATGTATTGAGTAATAATTAAAAAAAATAATTACTAAGATAAGAATAGGCAAAGTGTTGGTATGTCGGTGCTAAAATTATTAGAATTACGATAAGTAAGATAAGTGGATTTGACATAATAACCGAGAAGCCACCACGCATCTTTACTGCACACAACTGAGACCTCGACGTAGTTTAGGTATGTTTTTTAATTCCTATCGTTTGTTAAAAAACAAAAAACATATTATTATAATGAAACTTAATTCCAGTACGTTTTATTCATACCTTTAAGGAGATTCAGATATTGAGATCTTATTCACTATCAAAATATAGCGTCTGTCCAGTTGCCACTAGCTTCACACTGCAATCGCACCCATTACAATTTTTTGCACGATTTGCCGCCCCTTATATCTGGCCGCCCTAGGCCCGGGCCTACTGGGCCTTAGGGCCGGGACACAAAAACACGGCACGACGTCGTACGGCGCCGTGTCGTGGAAATCCACGACGCGCGTCGTAAAAAACCACGACAGCGTCGTAGAAACTCATCTTAAATTTCTACGTGAGTTTCTACGGCACGACGTCGTACGACGCCGTACGGCGCCGTGTCGTGGTTTTTTACGACGCGCGTCGTGGATTTCCACGACACGGCGCCGTACGACGTCGTACGACGACGTCGTGCCGTGTTTTTGTGTCCCGGCCCTTAGGGCAAATCCGCCACTACGCTACATGATGTAGGTTGTCATAAAATAAAAAGTACTATCAGAGAAGTTGATTCAATATGCGGCGGATGGCGATAGGTCATTAAAATGATGTCGTGATCTGTAAGTTGGTTGATGGTCCGGCCAGTTAAATTTAAGACCAACTTAAGTAGTCCCCCGTGAAGCTATGCATCAAAGATTTAATTCGTTTAAAATATATTTGCTTTGCATAAATTTCTCCGATAATAGACATGATAGTAGACATTAGACAATCAATGTATGGATTTGTTAACCTGTGGAACGTAGACAAATAATTCCTATTGCACTAATATAATAGGACTGTTTCCGTGCACCATCAAATGGAATAAAAAACGATCTGCCTCTACACATTCAACATAAAACCTTACCTTAAAAAGTAAATACACTGCTATATCTACATTTGCGTCGAGTTAAAATGGCGCAGACAAAAAGATATCGTACGACAATAAATATAGTCATGGAGCCCTAGAACATTTTTTTTTATTACTATCAAGCAAATTTTTTGTGAGTAGCTTTATTTTGATAATACAAACAACATTTTTATCTGCGAAAAATCTTGAAAGTGGTATCTAACAGAGATAGAAAGGATTTCATATTTTGATTTGATGGTCCTAAAATATGGATTGTTTTATTTGTAGGACAATGTTACTCTTAAATTATATAACTATTAACCTACCAATATACAAAATCAGCTGGTTAGGGTTCCGTTTTAGGGTTCTGTAATCGACAAAACTTGGTTGACTACGGTACCCTAAAGTGGAACTCCAACCAGCAGATTTTTTGTATATTGGTAGGTTAATAGTTATATATTATTTAAGAGTAACACTGTCCTACAAATAAAACAATCCATATTTTAGGACCATCAAATCAAAGTATGAAATCCTTTCTATCTCTGTTAGATACCACTTTCAAGATTTTTCGCAGATAAAAATGTTGTTTGTATTATCAAAATAAAGCTACTCACAAAAAATTTGCTTGATAGTAATAAAAAAATTGGTCTAGGGCTCCCTGACTAATATTTTTGGATGCAAACAAAATTGTTACTCCTTTCTTTTACGAATAGCAAAGCTAGGTAACAATTGGTTATATTCTCAAAAAAAGGGTACTCTCGCGCGGCTTCGCCCACGTAAATTAGGAAATTTACGGAAACCGTACATTTTCCCGCAAAAAAATAGCTTATGTTTAGAGTAGACCCTTCACGTGTATATCTGTGCCACTGTCATTATGATTATGAATGTCATTTGCATAGTAGCATATGCTTTCCATTCCTAAAACGACGCCAAAACTCCCAAACTTGTATCTATAAAGAATCAAAAGTTCTCTCAGCACCTTCCAAAATTCAAACCATGGTATACCTCGGTGCCAATATGCTTAGAATACTTCTCACGAAACCGAAGTCACCACATAAAAATTTCACCTCACCACCATATAAATTTTGAGGCGTTTCCTCGATTATTTATAGATCCCTTCATCAGGTAACCAATTTTGTGATTGTAATAAGTACCAAATTGGGATGATCAAAGCGTACGGAGTGCGCTGGCCAAGTTCCAGCAGGCCGCGCGCATGCCGTGCACTATTTACACGAACCGTTTCGACGCACTTTTGACCCCCCTGTATCTCATTGCCTATTGCGAGTGCAAAGATAAAATTATACCTACGTAATTATATACTAGCATTTAAGCAGTATACCCAATTTCATAGATATAGCTTCGGTAGATCCTGAAATATGTCGTTGTAAAAATAGCTAATTTTGGCACTGACTCACTCACTGACCGGTAATCAAAACCTCTAGGCCACTTCCAATTGTCCTAGTGTTATGAAATTTGGCACACAGGTCGTGTGCTATACGTAGACTACCAAAAAATTCAGAAATTTAAGAAATTTAAGAAATCGGTCAAGCGTGAATCGGTACATCTACGAAATTAAGAGGCCACTTCCAATTATTGTCCTAGCGTTATGGGCACACAGGGCGTGTGTTTTAATTAATGTAGAAAACCAAAAATTGAGAAATTTTAGAAATCGGTCAAGCGTGAGTCGGTTCATCTTTGAACTTTAGAGGCCACTTCCAATTGTCCTAGCGTTATGAAATTTGGCACACAGGTCGTGTGTTATAATATGCAGATTAACGAAAAATTAAATCAGTCAAGCGTGAATCGGCTCATCTATAACGAACTTTAGACATAAATTCCAGTGATACAATGAGAAACGATGAGGAGGGTGGGAGGACGAGGGGGGAGGGGGATATAAAATATTTTCAATTATTGTCGTAGACCTGCATGATTCATGAAAGCGAATGTGTTATTCCAAAAGGACACCTGCAGGGTAAGGTTTTGATTTCACTCATAAGTAAATTATATGCGGTAAGTATTCAATATTTTATTATTTTATCATACTGTTCTTCTACACTATGAATGGATATTAAAAATGCATGTTTTATCCAACTGCAAGCGACCGACATGTCCAAATCCACGAGTCTGGCCAAATGCACATTATCCTGCACTGCGGGAGCCGACAATTGTTTTAGATCGGTTTGATAAGCAAGGATAACAATATACTCGCTGAGGCTATAAATAAGCTTACCATTTGCAAGAATGTATAGTCGATAATATGTCCAAGGTTCCAAAAAAAAAATGAAAAACAATAATTTAATTCTGCCTGTGGGCTGTGCCCTGTAGCCTGTAGGTACCATCGAGGTCGGGTTACGTCAATTTAGTGTTAGTTGATAATATGTCGGCTGGATTTGCCATACCGCGACCAAATTACATAAGTAGGTCTGCAGCCAGCCTATGAATCAACTTCTCTGATAGTACTTAGGTACATGGTTTCGTGTATCGTAAATCGTAGTATTTCTAAGACTCTGACACTAATGGTCTAAGATCCGTACTAAAATCGTCCTTCACCGAACTCCTTACCAGACAAAAACGATGTTTTAGAGAACAAGATAATTTTTTAAATATGTTTAGATTAGGCAACCCCTTTGGAAATTATCATTATTATTTTTAATTAAATTTATAAAAAAATATTTTTTTTTAATTTCACTGGCGTGTCTACTAAATAAAATTGACTCCGATGGAAAGTATATAATGTATACAATATGCTACACCTCAGTTGCAGACCTTTTTTTGTCCCTATTACCTGGTTGCTGTGTTTAAACAGGTAAATTGATATTAGTAATTGCGCTTTATTGTTTACCAATTGAAACCAGTCTCAAAATGTAAGCAATTTAATTAGAAATAACGTAGTATAAAGTTGCTTGAGAAAATTCAGTCGTAAATGCGGGTTGCAAGGGTTTAAAGTTAAAAAATTCGGGGCGAGCAAAATCCGGCGATTATGAAACGTATTTCGTTAAATTACAGTCTACTTTTGTATGAAGATGTTTGATTAGTTACGACCTTTGATTCATTGCCCACATTCTGAATGAAAAATAATACTTTATTCTGTGGACTCTATGGGCTCTCAATAAAAAAAATTCCTATTTTCCTACTAAACATGAATTAATATTTTTTTTAAGAATTTTGTTCTTTGATTTGTTTTAAAACAGAAAGTTTCATATATGCTAAGCTTTCATAAATCCAAAACACTACACTATAGTACCTATTAAATAGGTACTATAGTGTAGTGTTTTGGAGTGGATAAAATTATTTTTTATTAAATTCAATAAAATGATTTTTGAATAGCTTGGCATATATGAAACTAGTAGAGAAGCACGTTTTTAAAACAAATCAAAGAACAATATTCTTCAAAAAATTATTAATTCATGTTTAGTAGGAAAATAGGATTTTTTTTATTGAGAAAATACCTGTTTAAACCATAAAGGTAATATACCTATCGGAATAGAGAAACAATCCCGAGCTGTCAAGCTTAACCAAAATTTGATTTACATCTGTGTATACAATTATGTTTACGTGTGCGTGTCAGTGATGTACAAACATCTTGTAGTTCGACAAAATACCGGGCATTTTCTAAAACCCGGCACGATACGACACGACATGTCATGACACGATTCGACACGACAGGTTACGTCACGTCACGTCACATCAGTACACGACACGACACGACTTCACTAGACCCTATTAATTTTCAATTCACTCTCAATGAGCCCTTTTATTTGATGCCCATCTTGCAGAAGTGCTTTTTAAAACTATTCCCCTATCTTGGATGAGCAGCCATATTGGATGTAGAATGACATTACATATGTGGAAATTTCAGAAGTCTATTACTATAGCGGTTCTTGTTATACAGCCTGGAGACAGACAGACGGACGGATGGACAGACGGACAGGCAACGAAGTCTTAGTAGTAGAGCGGGACCCGACTACTAGGACGTTTTACCCTTTGGGTGCGGACCCTTAAAAACGATAAATTATGTATGATAGTATATTAATATACTTAAACTAATTATAAACTACGGATGAGTATGTTATCATTTCAACATTCGTAGATAATTAGTATACTTAACTAAAAAATATTTTCATATCGATACTACTTATCGATAACTTGATGCAGCCCTAGTGTAAAATATATGAAAATTGTTTACACAAAATATCCTTAAATTGTGCACCATGGCTAGTCAAGTTATGTTTTCCATATAAATAAATATTTAAAGAAGTGAATTATGAAAATCAATACCAATAACTCGTAGGGAATTGGCAAAAATAAACTTAAAACTAGGTCCTGTCGATGTAGAATAATTCACCTGTGAAATGAATATTTGTTCAGTTTTTTTCGATGTGTGGATCCACAATCATTCCACAAACATTTAACCATGTTTCTAGAGCAGTATTTCTAAAAATTATTCATTATTTAACTTAAAATCACAATTTTTCTGAGAGCCCAAATTGACAACGATCGGCTCAGGGGCAGACAGACTGTCAAACAGATGAAAAAAAAGCTATGCAACCTCAAATCACGCTTCTCTTTCTACCACGCAGTGTTACTGATAGTGACATCTCGCTTACTCAGGCCTTTGTTTCTCTATTCCGATAGGTATATTAACTTTATGGTTTAAACAGGTATATTAACTTTATGGTTTAAACACAGCAACCAGGTAATAGGGACAAAAAAAAGGTCTGCAACTGAGGTGTAGCATATTGTATACATTATATACTTTCCATCGGAGTCAATGTTATTTAGTAGAAACGCCAGTAAAATTAAAAAAAAATATTTTTTTTTAATTTTATTAAAAATAATAATGACAATTTCCAAAGGGGTTGCCTAATCTAAACATATTTTAAAAAATATCTTGTTCTCTAAAACATCATTTTTGTCTGGTAAGGAGTTCGGTGAAGGACGATTTTAATACGGATCCTCTACTATAAAGAAAAACTCACGGTCTAGTTTCCCTTTATAGCCCGACTTCCAAAAAAGGAGTTCTACCAACTTCTATATTCGGATGTATTCTTTTTACTAGCCGAGGAGCTAGCATTTTTCGGCCACTTGTGGCCTTTTCATCCGTAACATTTGCATGACGAACGCGCAACAAATAAATATTTGGTGGGCATCGACGGCCAGCATAAATCGCCTTTATGGGGACACATTTGTCAGCGGATAATGCGGTGAGAAGCAATATTCATGGGCCGCCGAATTTCTGCCAAGAATTGGCCCAACCGCCATACAAAAATACGACACTCCGCTAAGCGTTTTTCTTGAAATAGTGTATGGTAATGTAATAAAACCTCTCCAGTTTATTACGATCTTACCTAATCTATTGCAGTCATGTAATGTTTGTAGTCTTTTGTTTTATTCGGCCATTTTGCTTATTGCTCACCGCTTGTTTCGAAAGCCAAAAAATTATGCATCTGTGCAGTTTTTTGATATATTTATCATAAAAATGTATTTATAAAGGTAGGTACAATCGAAAAATGAGTATTTAACCCTGCAGTGGTCGCGCACCTGAATGTGACGGGAGTGGTCGCGCGGACTACATACGTAGTCCAATTTGAAATAAAGATAAAAACACGTTAAATAATAGTTTATTTATTTTACTTATTAAAATATATTAGGTATATACATCTTAATCAGAAAAAATCACCAAAAATTAATCACGACCTCTGTATTAAAAGTAATTAAAATAACAAAAATAAAGAGCTTGACTGCGCTTGATACTCTTCCCTATCGCGATCGACTTCATTCAACCACGCCTCAATGTATGCAGCTTGTCGTTCGGCTATTTTTTGTCTAAAAATATAAAGTTATATTATTTTAAAACAAATCAAAATTATAAAACAGAGTTTATTTTACTAGTATGTACTAATATAATATTAAAATACTTATACGGAAATTAAAAAAAAATGAACCAAAAAAAATACTTACGTAATGGGTCGCGCGGACTACACCTGTAGTCTACGATATTTGAGGGGCTATTGCGTTACGAAAATACGCGACAGGGGCTTGCGCTGCACTGAATGTGTAGCTAGATAGGTCATTTGAAAGTACCTACAGACGCAAAAGTCGCACGCTTACAGTTTTTGAGAAATTTTTGATTTTGTTTGCGTGGACTACATATGTAGTCCACGCGACGACTCCAGGGTTAATAAGTTTAATCCGCGCCCCAGCCCCCAACTGAAAAATCGGGAGCTAAAGCTCCGTTTAGACCAAACGAGCGAATGCTCATTCTAGTAAAGCTCTTTTGATGTAAACTTGTTCTAGTGTGTTCACCACGTGTTCGGCGGTAAATAGGTAGAATGCTCTAAGAATCTCGCTCGTTTGGTGTAAACGACGCAAGAGCGCTCGAGCAATTGCCTAGAGCGTTCTTTCGTGTTCGGACGTGCTCGCTCTTCGAGGCGGCCTCTTCAAAGGGACTCTAGTGTTCTTGATATTTTTACTTTTTGGCGGCTGGTTTTAGGTAGTTTATCAAAGGTTATTTCGTAAATATGGATTGGAGTAATGAAAAATGTTTACAAATGATAGAATTATACCATAACAAAAGATGTTTATGGGATCCAACCTTTGATGACTATAAAAATAAATTAACTATTTAGCGTTGACAAATGATTAATGAGCATTCGCTCGTTTGGTCTAAACGGAGCTATGTGATTCTCATCTATAGAGCAAAAATTCTTATTCTTGATGTTCTTGTTGATTCGATTGGTGTAAACGATCTAAAGTATGTTGTAACGAATTATAGTTTACACTAAACGAATACGAAAGAATGTTCTTGTGCTGTTCTTGCTCTATGTTCTTTTGGTGTAAACCCACCTTAAGGAGCAGGCCTCGATGAGCAAAATATAAGTTACATTAAACACATAGATGCCGCACTCCCCTTGCAATGTTTTTGACGAATCCTCAAAGCTCACGCATGGAGATTAATCTAATATTATTAATAATATTTCGTACAGTAGGTACAGCTTTTTGTTAAAAAAAACGTCACACTAACTTTATTCAGCTGATGAACAACTTTTTCACGTTGGCCCATAATAAGGTAGTTCACTACAAAAAAGAGATGAAGTTGCTTTGTACAGCTGTGTAGTTACAATAATAACTACAGAACGTTCTAAAATTTTGTAGTAACCGCCATCTTAATTTAAAATCAAATTGTTATTCATTAATTTAAACAGTATCTGTCTTTAGGGCGCGCTTATTCCTTCCACAAATCTCTTTAACTATAAAATAATGAATATGAAATGACTTTTAAACATTTTATATGGAAAATAACTTGATTCATGAAGCCTACTTTAATCTAGATTTAGAAATTAAGTCTTTACTAACCCTAAAGTACATTTTTTAGCAAACGTTAAAAAATACTTAAGAATAAAGCTGATAACAAAAGGTTAATTATGTGCCCAGGGCGACATTATTCAAATATTAAAATAAAATTACCTCTGCAGTGTAAAAGAGATATTAAAAGTTTAGAATTCTCTGTACGGACTCGTTTCATTTTAAGTCTCTATAAAATGTAGATTAAAACTGCTCTGATCTTGCTGTTTATTGTACTGTACCTGTACTGAGCGATTTAATTTAACGTTGAGTAAGTAAATAACTATCACAAGATGTCAAGAAAAGATTTTTAAAAGCGATAATGATTTCGTAGTTCGTACTTTGAAAAATCGAAATATTTTTAATACCAATTGGCCCCAGAAACGAGGCGAGTCACAAATCCGCACCATCCTGTTTACAATTTCATAATATTATTTTATTTGATTGGGTAGAATATTAGTTGTTCGCAATTTTAAACCTTATTTTGAACTTAGAATTCTTGATTTAGGTAAATAATATATTAGCAATTACATTAATTTTATAGCGACTTATTTATAGATTTGCTTTCAGAGAAACCCCGAAGAGTAAAAGAAAAGTTGTTGAAAGCAACGATTTATCACCAGTAAAGTCTTACGATATTATTTCGTAAATATAATACATAAATCGAGACGCCAAACCGTTCGCAAGACGACGTTTAACTTAAACAATTCCTTTGCTTACAGCGATGTTTCTCGGCCGAGAGTTACTCAACAGGTTTTCTTGCTTTCCACTCCAACAATTAATTTATTTGATACTTCCTTTAAAACTTTGTTATTGATATATTATCATCAGTATTTTTACACCTCACAAATTATTGTCTAAAGCCCAAGCGGTGAATCTAGTCACAAAACTTCATAGTAAGACTAGATGACGCCCGCAATTCCGTTGCGCCTAAATTCGTTTGTCGCGCGGGAAATGTAATTTTTTTGGGATAAAAAGTATCCTACTTATGTCCTTTTCTAGGAATGTATCTCCATACCAAAAGCAAAAACGTTTCAACGGTTTAAGCGTGAAGAGGTAACAGACAGACATATACAAACTTTGGCGTATATAAGTGGGGATGTCAAAATATGTAAAATTCCGTGCCTCACTATCTTACCTATAGCAAAGATCTCATTCCAAAACCACCATAAATACAGTATATCTACTAATTTTTTTTTTTTATTTGAAATTATATCTTCGCTGAAATTCAGCGCTCCGTCGCGCTAAAGGAGTTTATGAAGGCATAAACTACAGTATAAGGGCCGTCTTCACACGCACCTCGAGTCCATAAACATGCTTCATATCTCGGTAATTCTGCAGCTCATTATTTTCGTTCAAATCCCCGCTCCGTTTAATCCCGGATTAACATGCCGCTCAAATGAAGCGAAAATTTCTTTCTGGAATCATCTTTAGGTTCGTGAAAGCTTGTTAGCTATCTATTTACATGATTCATGAGGCCACATAGCTGTTTTACGACTGTTTTCTTCCATTGAATGAGCAGATTGGTCTTTTATATTCCCTGTTCAGTGTTCGGCTATTGATATATCTTTGATACTTTTTATGCGTATGATTTCGTGTTATTGTTTTATTTCTTTGTCGCTTGTGATAAAATTTTGTTGCGCTTTGTTAGACTGTTACCATAATATTATATTAGTAGAGACTAGAGAGTCCAGAAATTTTTACTACATTCCGTATTTTGTAGCGAACTAATAGTTCAAAATTTAATAGACGGGTACAGATGGTATATGTTATTATAATATGGGCTCTACGTATATGCTCTACTATTTATGTTTTATGTCAAAATAAGATATTATATTTTATGATAACCGCCACGCTTTTAACATAAAATATCTGTAGACTGGCCATTGGGCAGGTAATGTAGTAAAAACTGCGGTGTTACTGCAAATTGCTTCGTGGTTATTATCAATAAAGTTTGGCATAATCTTTTATAAATAACATGATTTAAAACAACCCAGCCAAATTAAATTATTTTACTCCATTAATACGAGCTTGCAGTTCTTAAATGAATACCTACCGTTAAAATATGGTTACGGCAGTATTTATCAGATGTTTATAACATAAAATAATCAGCCAAGTGCGAGTCAGACTCGCGCACGAAGGCTTCCGTACCGTTATAGAGCAAAAATAAGGAAAAAAAATTGTTTTTTGTATGGGAGCCCCCCTTTATTATTTATTTTATTCTAACAGCCTGGAGACAGACAGACAGACGTACAGACATCGAAGTATCAGTAATAGGGTCCCGTTTTTACCCTTTGGGTACGGAACCCTAAAAAACATATAATAATTTGTAAGTATATAATTTTCAGTTATATTAGATGAATAAAAATAAATTAATATTAAAATAGAATCAATAAACCGTCAAAGGCACTCAGCTTCTTAAAGAAATAAATAAAAGCTCATTACTTTATGAACTCAGTTTCTTATTTAATATTCTATTTTAAATATTACAAACAAAAAATCACAAACATTTACAATGTATTTTGATTAAGTATACCCTTTGCCTAAACCTAATACTACTTAGATTATAATAGGAAAACTTGTTTTAAAATATTACATAAGTACTTAAATATCAACAAATGTCTCACAAATTAAACAATATAATATCATATTTAAAAAAACATAATATTCTCTTAATTAATAAACAATCTAAAAAACTGTAAAAATCCAATCAGGCCAGTAACAATAGGCATCGTTAGAATCAAGATAATAATATTATGAATATTAAATAATCAAAATTATAATAAACACGTACATTGTACATGTACTAAGTATGAAGTAACTGACAGCTTTGTAATTAGTTAATGTATTTGTAATTAATTATTGTTAATGAATATCTTAGTATTATTGTAGCAATTATTCTGTGTTTGCTATTAAATATTGTGTAGTTTATTCGCGTGAAGACAGCATAGAAATCTTATGGTTTGTCATTGTCATGGCTCGGTAATTCCATCGATGTACCATCGAGGAAATTTATTCCTAGGCAGTTGACAGACAATTTTTGTTGACAGACAATTAAATTAACATCATTTGGTCGGATCATGTCAATTCAATGTTAATTATGATGTGTAGAACCCAGCCGGGGTTTGACATAACGCGTCCAAACTACGTAGGACCCCCTTCTCACATCTGCCTTGGAACCAACATCTCTGATAGTACAATATATAGACTATTATTAAATTAAGTATAAGGACTCTGGACTACTCCACAAAGTAGGACTATTGGAAGACCTTATAAAGTTAATCCTTGGCTCTATTACTGACAGTGGCGTCTCTGTACAGATTAACTCCTCTCAGCATCCAACCACGACCCGGCTGGGCTTTTTCCCCACCGATGGGCTTGTCGTGGGCATCGTACACCTGGGCTAAGAACATCCTCCGTGGGCGGTCCGAGGCGTTTCTTGTGCTGCCGTGGATGAGGAGGTAAGAGAAGATGACCACGTCACCGGCTTCCGCGATCACCGGAGTCGCCCGCTCGATTGGGAACTTTGTCTGCAAGAAAATTCTATTGTATGAAGCTTACATCTCCTTGTCTAAGGAACTACCTATCAGAGATGGCATTCTTTGATATAGAAAACTTATGAACCATCTTGGAACCAGCATAGATCGATTCATATGCAGATGGTAGATCTTTGTAGATCTACTTTAATCTGTGGGGTTACATCGAGACGAGTCAGACTAAATCGGGAACTTCGTCTGCAAGGATTATTGTATGTAGAGCGACCTTGCTTAGTAATAGGCTAATGCAGAGAAATTAATGTTAAAGAAGGTGGTGAATGTAACTTAGGCCGGTATAAATAGTCAGTACTCAAGATGCATCTCGGTCTTAAGACGCGGTTCGACTCTGTGATTGGTCCAAATTTTGACAGCCAACCAATCACAGAGCCTGAACCGTGTCTTGAGATCGAGATGCATCTTGAGTACTGACTATTTATACCGGCCTTAGTCAGGCCATAGTACTGGCTTGATATATGAAGCCTAGCAGACAAATTACCCTTACAAAATCATAACTAACCCAACCAAATATCGTAGATCCGCGTTCTGTCTATACTTTTTTCCTGATGATAAAAATCTCACCAGTTAATCAATAGCTTGACTTCGAAATCAGCATGATCAACTTATAAATAGCACCCACCTGGTCCACATAATGGAAAGCACTGCCTTCCTTTGGTCCAAAATCGTCCAAAGGACCCAGCTTGTGTGAGCCTGGGTACACAAAGAGTCCACCATTCTCAGGGTTAGCAGCGTCCAGATGGATGAAAGCAGCAGTCATTGAATCCTTCTCGTAAGGGAAATATGGGTAGTCCTAAAATGGAAAAATCATAATAAAAAATTCGGTTACAAACGAGTAGAACGTAGGCAAATACGTTTCCAGAAAAAGGTAACTCAGAACATAACGATTGGAACGTATGGGTCCATATTTTCCTTCTGAACTTGAGTGAGGCAGATAAGTTTCAGTAAAAAACTAAGGACATACAAAAACTAGTGTGAAAACTAACATCGACTAGGTTAAGAATTTTTCATCGCTTGTAAGAATTTCGTCGTGCGTCAGTGAAAAACGTAAAATATAGCGATAGGTCGAAACCAATTCAACCCCGCCAAGACACAAGTCTGCGCGTTCACCACTAAAGTCACCAATGGTCGTATATCCTCGTTTCGAGGGCACATCTTTAACCATCTCCCCTAGCATTGAGATACTTGGCGTCAACATATCGAGCGAAATCCAGTTCCGATGTCATCTAGAGGGTAAGACCAAATTAGCCTCGAAGAAGCTTGGTGTTCTTAATAGAGCGAGACAGTACTTCAGTCCGGACCAACGCCTACAACTCTACAAGGCGCAGGTTCGGCCTCATATGGAATATTGTTCTCATCTCTGGGCAGGGGCGCCTTAATACCAACTGCTCCCTCTGGATCGTATCCAACGAAGGGCCGCTCGAATTGTTGACTGCCATAGTGTTTCAAACAGCTTGGACCCCTTGGAATTACGGCGAGATGTGGCTTCACTCTGCATCCTCTATCGGTTGTATCACGGGGAGTGCTCTGAGGAATTGTTCGGAATCATACCACCTGCAACTTTTCGCCACCGTCCCACGCGAAAAACATACCATCCTCATCACCTTGATGAGTGGCAGTCTTCCACAGTGCGTTTTTCGCGTAACTTTCTGCCGCGCACTGTAAAACTCTGGAACGAACTGTCACCAGCAGTATTTCCGGACCTATACGACCTGTAAACCTTCAAGAAAAGAGCGCATTCCCTCTTAAAAGGCCGGCAACGCACCTGCAGCTCTTCTGATGTTGCGAGTGTCCATGGGCGACGGTAGTTGCTTACCATCAGGTGACCCGTTTGCTCGTTTGCCCCCTTATCTAATAAAAAAAAACAATTTCTACCTGATCGGTGACCAATCTATTGATGGTGTACAGATGATACTATAAAGGTTCTGGCGATCTACCTGGTGCATTGGGTACGACGCTCCTTTCTCTGGTGGCTTGTAATGGGCTTTGGTGTGATGCAACGCTATGTTCTTGGTACCCACGCAGTCTTCTAGAGCATCTAGAAGATCATCATCATACAACAGCTTGCCGAACACAGCATGGTGCATTTGAAGATTGTGAATTCCTTTTACCTAGAAAATTAATAAATAAATGAAATAAAACATATCTTTATTAAACGTACAAGGGACAAAACACAGCCAGAGTATATTATAACACCAAAAAAGAATAACAAAAACAACTTCACATGACGCACTATACCTATTATGTTACAGAATTAGCTACTTAGAGGGCGTCCATTAATTACGTAAGTAATGTTTTCTTGATCTAGCTCAGTCTTTCCAAATCTCACTTAAAAAATAAACTGTAAAATTGTGTGGAAAAACTATTTCTTCAAGAAAGTCTTGTAAAAAATGTTTTGTCATAGAACAATTTTTTTTAAATAACCAACACATTAATAATAATAATAATAATCATTTATTTGCAAAGAATGTTGTTACAAAGATCTTAAAGTAAGTTATATTATACAGTATCAAACATTCTGCTTTGGAAGCATGCAAAATTTAATACTTATAAATTCTATATTTGTCATAATTAAAAGATAGCCACACATTAATTATATTAATAACAATAGAAGAAAAAAAAATTGCCTTTACTATCCAGAGAAAAAAAACTTTAACGACTTTAATATCAATGTCAATCAAAAACAGAAAAAAAAACTAATTGTCAAATAATTTAATTTGTTCGCCATGACACATCTACCCTCCATATGAAGACTTGAGGTTTTTAAATCTGCAGTATCATCTACTGGCCACGTGGCGTTTAACATCCAGGAATAATTATTACAGACAACAGCAGTCTTTATTATATTATCACAGTGTAAATATTATGATGTGTTACTAGTTATGTCGATCAAATCCAGCAATACTTCGCTATCCTGACTCCTGAGGTGCACACACATACGGTAAGTACATAATATTATAAACATATTATAAAAGCCTTCTTTATAATGGAGGGTCATACAAAAGTCTTATTCTAATTTTTACTTTTTGTTTTAGCACCCAATTGTCGAAGTAAGAAGCTGGAGGATGTGGGATTAGATAGAGTCTAAAAAACTTGTTGCACCATGACTTCAGGTTATCTACAAAAACTACATTTGTTATCCTGACCACTACAACAAAAACCATTGATGGATTAACATAAGTTATCTACTCATTTTTCATAAATTATATACCTATTATACTATGTCATTTTTATAATACTAAATTTATTGCTAATATTTATTTGGTCTGCGATGTGAACATGTCATGTTACAATTAGAATAGTCATTACAATTTATTATAATTTATAAAGGATCAATTAGTTATATTAAGTCAATATTAAATACACAGTTTTGATGTCAAGTAAGAATTAAGATGAAAAAAAATGTCAATAGAATATTAATTAAATTTACAAATAATATTATGTCAGTCAATAATAATTATATAATTAATTCAGATTTGATGTCAAGTAAGAATTAAGATAAAAAAAGGTCAATAGAATATTAATTAAATTTACAAATAATATGTCAGTCAATAATTATATAATGAATTCATTTAGGGAATAAAAACACTTCTCTACCAGCCAATTAAATAGTTTTTTCTTAAAAATAGATAGTGGTCCATATTCTTTTATGTCATTAGGTAAATTATTATATATTTTAATTGACATATTATAGCATCCTTTACTAGCTAATGTTGTTTTTAAGTTTGGTAAAACTAACTGATCTGGATACCTTGTATTTCTATTTAGAAATTGGGACTTTTTTGTATAATATTCTGAAGTATGTTTTTTAACAAATATGCTTATCTCATATATGTACAAACAAGGCAGTGTGAGAATATTTAACTTTTTAAAAAGAGGGCGACATGATTCCATAGGGTGAACTCCACATAAGGCTCGGATACACTTTTTCTGACCAATAAATAGTCGGGATATGTCTACAGAGTTGCCCCATATTATTATGCCATATCGGAGTGCTGACATAATAAATGCATGATAAGCTATTAACGCAGTTTCTGCAGTTGCAGTTTTGTGAAGGGATCGAAGAAGATATACGTAACTGTTAATTTTTTTGCAAGTTTTGTCGATATGTGCCTGCCATGATAAATTATTGTCAATGGTTATTCCTAAGAAGTTCACAGTTTTAGCCTCTTTTAATATTGAGTTGTCATATTTTACACACAGGTCCTTTGCTTTGCCTTTCTTACTATAGAATTGCGTATATGTTGTTTTTTTTATATTTACATTTAAATTATTGTAGTTCATCCATTCGATTACGTCACTTAATATACGATTTATTTCTAAATTATATGTCAGATCATTTAAGAATTTTATAATAATAGATATGTCATCAGCAAAGAGTGTGAGGTTGTGAGTTATAAATTTCGGCAAATCATTTATATAAATAATAAATAATAGGTGGCCCAGAATACTCCCTTGAGGAACTCCTTCTATTTACAGCCAAAATATAGATTTTGCAAATCTCGCGTGAGATTAGGGGAGGGCGAGGGGAGTTGGGGAAAATCTTACGAAATCTCACCAAGGGGGGATCACGAAGGGGGTCAAAAAATCCTCCAATAGGCCTCACGCAAATAATGGTCGCCCCCTTAGGTAACTGGCTATGGCACAATGCCCACACCGACCGCACTCAGGCTTCGACCTTGGCAAGTCGTTGGGACTTGGGGCCTGTTCTTCCGTGTCTCCCTGTCAGTAAGCCACAAACGGCACTCTAATACAATTATTATTCCTAATAAACATGACAACACACAAAAACATAAAATAGATATTTTATAGTAAATTAAAGTGCTACATTTCGTATGCAATTACCAATAAAATTTAGATAAGTAGTTTTTTCGACCACACATACCTACGTTTCTTGTACATAATAATTGATTAAACATTTAAGCATAAAATATATTTTAGGTAAAATTGAAAGCAATTTCCTTTAATAATCATTTATAGTTTTTAAATTGATTGATACTCGTACAAATATAAATAATAAAATAAATATTTAAGTAAAAGGGAAGCTATAAGTTATCCATTACTAAAACACATTACTCATATGAAAAAGAAAGAAAAAAACTTACGGTATAAGGACTGTTGCTGACTCTATGCGTTTCGTCGGATCCGACCCAGGAGCTCTCAGTTTTGTCCTCATTTTTCCTCCTAAACAAATCGTCGTACTCCCTAGACACTTCCTCGAGCAGCTTGTCGTTTATGACTTTCTTCAAGTGAATATAACCATTCTCTTTATAGAACTGTTGCTGCTCTTTCGTTAGCCTCATCTTGACGACTAATGCTGACGACTACGATCATCCGTATTTTATATCGTAATTTGCGTCATGTCTCTGATAAGCCCACGGTGGCGTTATCATTCGAAAAATATATTTTCATAGTTTAAAAGCATGGTGTTTTTATTCTAAATAAGATTTGCGTGGTAGACTACGAATAATAAAAACTAGTGGTAGAGGACAAAGGTTATCTTATTTATCAGTATGGGTTGCGGTGATAGCCCTAGAAGTTTCCATGGCCATGTTTTTCTTATATGATATATCTATTGATAGCATTCAAGGTTATTTTTATGTAAATATTTTTTAAGCTTTGTCTACAATATAATGTTGCGTAACTTTTGCCCATATATTATGTAGATTTTAGAACGTAAAATGGCAACAAGCTTCTTTAAACTCTATACATCTAACAAACAGATTGCGAAGGTAGTATATTTAAGGTAATAAGGTAGATAAACTAGTGACTATTAACAATCAATCGTTAAATTTTTATCAATAAAAATATTTATACAAAGTAGGTATAAATAAACTCTTGTTGAACTCTTGTTGAACATCGAAACTAAGTATAGTGGTGCTTACCACCGGTTCGGGAACTAACCCGGCGAGAAGTACCGGCGTAAGAAACAAGAAACTCGCACGGGGCCACTTTTTACCAAATAGGTACCTAAGTACTGGAAAATTATTCTTATAAGAAAATATTATATAATATAATTTAGTTACATCGTAAATCTTTTTTTAAAGCTCGTATTATATTATTACTAGCGACCCGCCCCGGCGTCGCACGGGTATAAAATATATAGCCACTGAAAAAATGATTAAAATCGATAGCCTATGATCCTTCACGTGGTGTACTTCTTATCTGTGCCAAATAACATAAAAATTACTCCAGTAGTTCGCGAGATAAGCCCTTTCAAATAATTTCCTCCGTTTTTTCCACATTCTCCTATTAGTCTTAGTGTGATAAAACATAGTCTATAGCCTTCTTCAATAAATGGGTTATCTAACACTGAAATAATTTTTCAAATCGGACCAGTAGTTCCTGAGATTAGCGCGTTTAAGTTAGCCCTTTCAAATAATTTTCCCCGTTTTTTCCACATTTTCCTCTATTTCTTCGCTCCTATTAGTCTTAGCGTGCTAAAATATAGCCTATAGCCTTCCTCGATAAATGGGCTATCTAACACTGAAAGAATCATCAAAATCCTTTGCGTAGTTTTAAAGATCAAAGGGAACAAAGGGACATGAGGGAAAAAAGCGACTTTGTTTTATAATATTATGTATTAGTGTCCGACCGAAACTGATTTTTCAGCCGAAACCAAAACCGAAACCGAACTTTCGGCCTAACTCTCAGTTTCGGCCGAAACCGAAACCGAAACCGAAACTTGGTAAAACATTCAAAATTACGATTATTTACTGATTGATTTTTAACATAAATTACAACTTTTTAACTAAAGAAAAAGTACCACATTGAATTTTTACCTTTTTCAACATTAATATAAGACCCAATTTCACCAACGACTGTTAAAGTTAATGCTCGAATTATTATCACATTACCTCTTTTCTTTTGTTTTTCATATGAATGAAAGAGAAGACATGACATTTTAACAAGCTGTTAACACTAACAGACATTGATGAAATTGGGCCTTAGACTCGAATATGTTCCCTAGAAACTTTTTTGTACTATATTCCATTTTTATACGATTCCAAGTAGGTGCGATTTCACCAAAGAAATTAAACGCGCTTAGTGTATACTAAATCGGTTCTAAACGTATACACGCGTTTATAGCCGCACCAAATTGCATTTCACTGACATATCGTGCACAGAAAATCCGAGTTTTATCTTCAGAACGTCCAATTTTGTACGGTTAAACTTCATAAAAGCGTAGCGTAGCGTCCTGTCAGTGTAGTGTCATGGAGATTCGAAAATCATAGATGAAAAAAATTATGCGTTTGGGTAGTTAATGTATCGTTTCTGGCTTTTTTGTTGATAAGATAACGTAACTAGACTCCAAAATGATAAAACAATGTAAAACCATCGCGTGACGTCACATAAACTCAGATTTATTAATCGTGATTAAGAGAAGATTATAAAATCCATTTGAAACAAAACGAGATTTACATCCTCGTAGGAGCGCGTTTAATGATAACTAAGTTTTATAAAACGAAATTGTGTGATTGGTGAAATCCTCCCTTAGACATTAACGACGTACTACTGAAAACATAATCAATTGCAGTATATTATTTCATTCTATAGGTCTAAGATTAATAATATTTAACATTATGGGAAACATGGACACGACCGCGGTCGAAGTTCAAAACGAAATTACTTAGCAAACTTGCAGTTGACTTCACATTCTTTTTGCTCCAGAAGGCGTTTTGCCACTAAACCTGAAAAATATACTGAGGGCCGCAAGAGTGAAGCTTACGGGGAAGTGGGCTAGATAAGATTCTAGCAGGATAGGAACAGTCTAAGAGATTGCGTGTCCATAGTTAAAAGTTAATTTTAAATATTTAAATAAAACGCGTGGTAAAAGGAAAAGAGTGAGGTTTACTAGATAAATCTCGCAAGATATATCCTAATATATTATCCTATAATCTCATAGTCAAACAAAATTCTTAAGTAAATAAAGTTCACACATAATGTACTTAATCAATAATTTATCATAGCATTTACTAAATCGTTTGTTTGGGAAACATTGTTATAATAGCACATAATTTGCCAATAGTTACGTATCTATACATATTATAAAACAAAATCGCTTTTTTTCCCTCATGTCCCTTTGTTCCCTTTAATCTTTAAAACTACGCAACAGATTTTGATGATTCTTTCAGTGTTAGATATCCCATTTATCAAGGAAGGCTATAGGCTATATTTTATTACGCTAAGATTAATAGGAGCGAAGAAATAGAGGAAAATGTGGAAAAACGGGGAAAATTATTTGATAGGGCTAACTTGAACGCGCTAATTTCAGGAACTACTGGTCCGATTTGAAAAATTCTTTCAGTGTTAGATAGCCCATTTATTGAGAAAGGCTACAGGCTATATTTTATCACGCTAAGACGTTATAGGAGAATGTGGAAAAAACGATGGAAATTATTTGAAAGGGCTTATCTCGCGAGCTACTGGAGCAATTTTTATGTTATTTGGCACAGATAAGAAGTAGATCACGTGAAGGATCATAGGCTATCGATTTTAATCATTTTTTCAGTGACTATATATTTTATACCCGTGCGACGCCGGGGCGGGTCGCTAGTATTAAATAAGCCTGCGTGTGTCGTAGAAATAAAATTCAATAATATAATTTCGATAAAAATAAGTTTAGACAATTTAATGAAAATAAAACGAAGTGCTAATTTCTGATTTGGGACTAATCTGCAACACATAATCTCAAAACACGATTAAATAGATGGTGGTGAACTGAGCCCGGGCCTCGCTGGCAAGCAAGCACGAGTTAACTGCGAAGTTTACCGAACGACGCATATGAGTTTCGGCGGGGCCGAAAGTTTCGGCTATATTTTGGCCGAAACCGAAACTAAGGCCAAAACTAGATTTTTTGGCCGAAACTGGCCGAAACCGAAACCGAAACCGAAAGTTCGGTCGGTCACTAATATGTATAGATTATGATGGGAGCTCGTCTTGATTAGCTAAATTATGTGAACTTTGACAGCACTCAATAACTCAAGTTCAACAATCACAATTTCAGTATAAAACAATCTTCAGAAAGCTCAAAGTAAAAAAAAAAATACATTATTTGGTTTTACACTCAATTAAACCGCGTGCTTACTTATACATAAATAATTAACAATCGTTATTTATTACGGCCGAAGTAATATAAAATCAGTGCAAAATTAATTCCGCTCGGCTGAACATTTGTACCAATTTTCATTAAAGGAATATTTAATTAATTGCTTATTTACATCACAATAGGTTGTTGCGTTATATAATCATAAATGTATTTAAAACATTAAAATATCGGTGTACTAATATTATTATAATGTGTGTGCGTAATGCACAATTACGCCTATCGTCAGTCTTAAATAGGTCTGGTTTTTATTTAGGTCTGGTTACAAAAGAAAAAATCTCGAATTTCCTAAATTTTAAGGACTACTCTTCGAACTAATGTGCAACGTAATTAAATAATTTCCATAGTAGATACAAAAGTATAAACAAATTCATATTTTTTTATTAATATCAATGGCAAATGATAGGGTTTGAAATTATTCAAGAGCTGATTGCCATGAATATACAAAATGTAACAAAACTAAGAGATAATACTTTACGGTGTGTCCCTTATATAGAGTTCACTGTGAAAATAGCAGCGCTGAAAGAGCAAATTTTTTTGTGATATGTATGGGCAAGCATAATATGGGAAAACTCTAACGCACGGGGCGTTAGGAGTTTTCCATACAAAAGTTTTAAGCTTTCCTCTCTCAGCGCTGCTACTTTCACAGTTAACTTAATAGAGGGGACTCATATTATACTTAAAATTAAAATTAATTATTTAAAGGTTACAAACGACTTCAAAATTTTTGCTTTTATAAAAAATACAATGAAAATTGAAAATGTGAGACAAGAAGGGTATATTATCATAAGTCGGTTTATTAAAATAATTCCCATTCTCAGTCATTGTCATTTTTTGTTTCTTTCAAATTCCAGCCATTTGGAAGTTTAAATTGTTTCCCTCGCTGGGATAGAAAAGAAAATGTTATTTTCCCTGGCCATTTTCATTTATGACCCTTCAAAATTTTTTCAACCCTTAAAATTGCTTTA
Source organism: Polyommatus iphigenia (assembly GCA_963422495.1). Taxonomy (NCBI): domain Eukaryota; kingdom Metazoa; phylum Arthropoda; class Insecta; order Lepidoptera; family Lycaenidae; genus Polyommatus; species Polyommatus iphigenia. The sequence continues at coordinate 31,515,606 of OY730182.1, forward strand.
GTCTTTATTATTATTGCATTAAAATATACAGAAATTTTATGTTTAGATTAAATTTTGGGAAATGTTAAAAACTAAACATTAACTATGTAGATTGTAGTATATTATATTTCTGCAAACGTATTTCGGCTTTTGTACGAGACAAGAAAAGAATTATACAGTTCCAAAATTTTGGGAAATTGTTTAAGATTTTGGTAAAATCTTAAATAATTTCCCAAAATGGCGAATAGAAATAACTAAATAAGTACCATCGAAGAAATTGATTCTGAATAGGCTGTTCAACATTTATGTGACATAAGTCCGTGATGAACATAAAACATGATCAATTAGCGTACGTCTGCCACCTTTCTATGTCGTAGGTCACACGCTCAATCTGGCATCAGTTCAGTCCATCAATCTGAGATTGACGCCAGATTGATGGCTAATAAGTACATAATAAAAAAAATCGGTTGTCTGTAAAGTCAGTTTACTGACGATAGTTGAACGTGACAACGTATGACGTTGTCACGTTCAACTATCCTTAACCCCTTAACCCTCGCTTCCGAATCTCTATAAATAGAAACAAACTTTTTCGACTGTAACCTAAAGTTATTTAGATGTATTTCTTTCAAATGATTGTCTAAAAATATTTATAATGAGTAAAATAAACTATTCGCAATACAAAACGCTACATACATTCGAACAAAGATACAGAATATATAAAATAAATAAAAAATAAAATAAAATTTATTAGACACTACACACAAATCAAGTGAGGTGAAGCGCCTGCTACCCTATATAGGTTAGGAAACCTGTGGTTAGGGCTAGCAGTCTCTTTTCCCCTAAAGTACAGAACATACAATTTTTATACAATACATAAATTAGCATAGTTCCTTAATTAATTTTACAGTTTGTTTTTGTATTATAAACTTATGTATTCTATATGGCACAGAATTTGACTCAGTATTATAATTATGTTTTTATCTATCTATTTACCTTTAATTAAATATTTATCTTATTTTATCTTAATTTTAAAATTACATAATATGGAAGTGGAAGAGTAGACAAGAGTTTGTGGGTTTGTGAGTATTATGTGCAATTATTATTGAGGTCTGATTAGTTATTGTATATTTGTGCCTTTGTCGTAGTATAATATAATTTATTTAATTTATTTATGCGAATTCCATTATACCATGAAATTTTCAGTTTCATCATAAGACATTTTGTGAAGATAGGCACGGATAAGATTTTTGCAGGTGGAAAAGGGTGTTTCATATATTGGTACATTTAGATTGATTTTGTTGTAGAGGTATGGGCCTAGATAGAAGAAGAAACGTTTGGTGAATAATACCCTTGGTTTTGGAATCAGACATATTTTATCTTTGCGTCGCTTGCTGAGTTCTACAAAAGGGGTCTTCACAGTAAGAGTACTGTATGAGAAATAAACAACTGGCGAATGTTAAGGACGTTAAATTGTTCATACAGAAGAGAATTTGGGAAACGTATTGGTTGATAGGAAGCAACCTTTAGGACGGCTCGGTGGGCGATTTCCAGAGGCCTGAGTATGGTTTTTGCTGAACCGCCCCAGCTGGTGATGCAATATGTGATTGCAGGTAGACACAGGGCGTGATAAACTTTGCGGATTATTACCTGGTTCGCAACATGTCGCAAGGTTTTAAATATGTAAATTAATTTTCGCACACGGGCTACCAAGGTATTTATGTGGCTTTTGAAGTTTAGAAATTGGTCGATATTAACTCCTAAGTATTTGATGTTTTCAACTGGCTCCAATTTTTGACAGTTACATGTTTGGGTTGAATTTGGTTGAGGGATGCAGCAGTGAGATTTTATTGTGAGTGGTGATGTTGGACGGGATTTTGAACTGACAGAATATACTATGTATTTTGTTTTAGTAGTGTTAAGTGTTAGGGTGTTGAACTGGAGCCAAGTTGAGGTCATTGAAAAGCCGTATTGTGCTGTTTGTTCTAGATCCTTCCAGGTATCTGCGACAAAGGTGAGTGCGGTGTCGTCCGCGTAGCAGGTCACTTTAGCATTGGGTATTTTGAGGTTACACAAGTCGTTTATGAACACGAGGAATAATGTAGGCCCTAATATGCTGCCTTGTGGAACGCCGTAGTGTATGGGAAGTTCATCACTCCTGTGCCCGTCGATACTAACCAGCTGAGAACGATCCGTTAGGTAACTTTTGAAGAGTTTAAGCTGTTTGCCCCTAACACCCATGTGCTCCAGTTTTTTAAGGAGTAAGGCTATAGGAACGGTGTCAAACGCTTTCGTTAGATCGATAAATATAGTTAAGACTTTCTTATTTAGGTTTAATTTATCAACCACAAAATCAAGCAATTCGTGAACAGCAGTGGGAAACACCCCCATGTCAAAGCAGAGGTTAAACAGGTGACAAAGAATGGGTGCCAGAAAAACAGAATATCTTTTAAGAAAAGAGGAAGTAATACCATCCCAACCGGCAGCTGCGTTTGTTCTTAGTGAATTAATAGTACTTATAATTTCGTCTGTATCCGTGTGTTCAAGGGTAAAGGAAGAGCAAGTGGGTACTGAGAAGGATGACATAGTATTTTGTGTCTGCATCATGACAGGTATGTTATCGGCGAGATTTTTTCCTATATTAACAAAGAATTTATTTACATTGTTACAGGATTCAGTAATGGTGGAAGAAGTATCTAAAAGATCCAAAGAGGGGTTTGTTGGTTTTGTCGAGTTAGTAACTTGTCTGATGGTATCCCATAGTAATTTTGGATACTCGCTTTTGAAATTTGATATGCGTCGTGGGTCCTCTTGCACCTTTGTAAAATTTTTGTGCAAAATTTTCGATATCGCTTGTATGAGTTGATAAGAATTTCATTATTTGGTGACTGTTTACATTTCTTGTGCAATGCGTCTCGATGTTTTATACAGCGTAGGAGACCGGGAGTAATCCACGGTTTTAAAATCATTTTGTGACTCGGTTTTTGTTTAAATGTTGTGTTAGCTTTAATTGCATTCGTTAATAGTTCAACAATGTTATGCACTAACATGTTGGGGTCTGAGATAAGGAAGTAACGTTCCAAGTTTATTTGGGATATCGAGGTGTCAAGTGATTCGTAATTGATTCTGTAGACAGTTGGGACTCTTTTAGCCATAAGATAACTTACACAAAATAGCGTTGTGTAGTGATCCGTTACTGTGGACTCAAAGACGAACGAGAGTGATTGAGACTTAGTTCGTATGAAAGTGTGATCTAGACAATTGCTATCTCGCGTCGGAAGAGTATGAGTGGGCAGAAATCCATTTGCGGCTAGGGTATTTAGATATTCGTCTGCTCGGGAGTCAGTTGTATTTGGCTTAATGTCAATGTTCATGTCTCCGGTTACAATAACAGTTTTGAAATTGGAGAAGTTACGGAGTATGAGGCTGAGATAAGGTTGATTTGACGTAAGCAACAACGCCGTCACTTTGGTTTAAATGATTAGTTGTCTTAAAAGTAGAATAATGATCAAGAAGTGGTAAGTTAGTATTACTGGAGCAGGACAACCAACATTCCGTCAGTAATATGAGGTCGCACTGAAAGGAAAGACGCTGTAGATACGCTTGTAAGCTCAGGAAATTACAATTAATAGAGCGAATATGTTGTGTTATTATTTTTAAATAGTTGTGTGGGTTTTTCATAATACTCAAAGTTTGTTCAGGGGCACAGGAGTTATAGACGTCAGAAGTGGTCAGTAGGTCAATACTGTCTATTAAATCGTATGTATCATTAGCCATTCAGAAGTTGTTTTAAAACAGTCACACGTAAGATAATTTGGCGGGCAAGGTTTAAATTTAGGGTTGAGTAAATACAACGTAAGGGTATATGATAGTATAGTGCCATTGTTGTATGATCATTAGTGATACATAAGTTTTGGGTGTTGTGTTGAAAATTAACTACAAAGTTACGATGAGTGGGTTGATTCCATGTTAGGATTTCGTAGGATTTAAAAAAGTATCTAATAATTTTAATTAAACAAATTATGAAACTAAAATAGCATGCATATAAAATTATTATTAAGTTTGATGAATTTAAGTAATCGAACATTCCAATCATGCGATACAAGATAAATCTAAATATAACAATAAAAGAGTCTAGTTAGTCCTTAGGGCACAATTTTTCAATCTGAGCCATGGATTTTAGGACAATCGTTTGTTCACCATCAGCTTTTTTAATCAACACCTTCCCATCAGAAATCCAACAGTATTTGATCTTTTTACATTTTCTGAGTTCTCGAGCATGGTAGAAAAGTTGCATACAAAATATATATTAGTTGTACCAACAGAATTCCCACTGGCGAAACCCGTTTAAAGAATTAACGACTCATGTCACGATACTATAAAGTTCAAATTCCGACCGCGCAGTGCTAGGTGCCTACAATTATATTTGCCTACATTTCCGCTCTCTTTCTATCGCATAACTCGTACCTTTTCTGAAGAAATCAGGGTTGTCTGTTTTTAAAAATAATATTATAATCTTTATATTTAATTACCTACATTTTATTTAACTCGATATAATCTAAGATATTATGTCTTAGTACTATGTAGATTTAATTATCATAAATTCGCGTGTAACTAGTTACGCGTACTTAGATTCGATAGGTACCGTATCATAATTATTGAAACCGGTCTTATATTACCTACTTAAAGTGTTTGTATAACTTAGTTATTTTTGTAAACAAATGAGGTTTCGAATAGTACGCATCACGAAATATAATAAATAGCAAAGACGCGACACCAACCTACGATGCTTACTATTAGCAGACTATTAGTAATAATTAATACCTAACCTTATTAATTTATGTGTTTTTTTGACAATGAAATACCTTTGTTAATTATACGTCTACGAAGGTAACCCAACTAATATATTCTACTTCAACTAGTATTTAAAACTATTTAAATCATAAGTAATCGTAATTTGACTCTATAATAAATTGTACAAAATTTAAATCTATAATAAATAATAATAAAACAATTTAAAAAAGTTCTTAACTCTCATCGTCCTTAGGGAGCTTAAAGAAAGTTAAATTTGGTTCACATTCCGTGTTAAGACAATTAAACACTGCGCAATATTTCTTTGCCCTTTTTTTACTGTCCATTGTGATCAGATTAATTTATCAATTCTGTGACAGCGAATGAATAAGTACGCAGGTAGGCATGCAACGATCAACTAACTAAAAACTCGTGCGCGCGCGTCACCGCTCGCCTGTGAGTCCCTACTGAAGTGCCCCCCTAGAGGGGTACTTACAGTTCGATGCCTACAGGCGCGAGTGGGACAGGCCTGACAAAGACGAAATCCAGTAAAATCTTCGAACAAAGCACAAGTCATAGCAGTAGTAAGTAGCACAATTTTAAATAGCCGAAATAATACTAATAGCTCACAGATTGTTTATTTATTTTTCATTCAGAGTGTGGTCAATGTATCAAAGGTCACTAACCAAACTTCTTCATACAAAAGTATTCTCTAAGTCATCGAAATACGTAATATAATCGAAACAAAGAGCGCGGCCCAGGTGGGTTGAGTACGGTTGCTGAGAGGATAAATGGAACGCTTCAGAGCAGCTGTCAGCGAGGCAACGCCGCATGAACTGTCATGTTTTTCGGGCAGGCGGCATATCGAATTATAAGACGTTATCACGTCAATATGATCAGTCCATCAATCCGTGGGTTACACGTTCAGCTTCACGTCAATCTTTACCAGATTTATGGATCAGATTCATGAGAAAATGAACTTGTGACCTAAGAATTAGTCCCAAAATGATCAGTATCTAATAATAATAATCATAAGCGTGCCGTTGAAACATAATCCACCACAAAGCGACTGGCAGCTACATAAATCGGGAATCGATCTGTCTGAGACTCGACAGTACTTGACATCTAGCGTGGGAGCCTCAAGGCTTCACCATAATTGATGAGATTAGTGAATGAAGCGGGTAAGTAAAAATTTGAAATTGACGTTTTTTTTTTGCATAAATGAAGAATTAATTAATTAATGATTTGAAATAAAAAAAAATCTATGTATAGCTAGATATATAAATGATGAAGTAAGTAAGTTACGAGTACAAGATTTTTCAAATTACAAGGGAAGAAATTAGTACTTAATTGCTCTTATGTTGTAAAATGCTAGTTACTTGGTTCATCCATTTATATCTTCAATTGATAAGAGGACAAGACTAGACACCAGATACTGTTGTGTAAAGCTCACATTTCCCAAAATTTGCTTTGCCGAGTTTATAACTATGAGATTAAACGTTGAGGGTTAACTGTTAACCTTTTAGTGCCACGTGCCGCTTTTAAGGCGATGGTGCCTTTATGGCCCGTCCCCACTGAAGTGTTAACTGTTTTAAAGTTACGCTTTTTACGTGAAAATAAAAAGGTTTATAAGATAAGTGTAATTATACAAACCATCACTGGAATTCTGCGAATATTTCAAGACTAAAATTAGCCAAATCGGTTCAGTCGTTTCAGCGAGGCTAACAAAATTTGACATTCATTTTTATTTATTATGAGTTTATTATGAGTAGTTACCGCGATTTCCCTGTAAAGGTGAATGCCCAAAAATGTATGGACCAAAAACCCGTAATCGATTCAAACCATTTATATGGGGCATAGTAGACTACGGTATCCCAAATACAATGTCCTTTTTGGATTAAACAATCACCAAGTTCTTTAAAAACGATCGTAACCAATTGACTTTTCTTATAGGAATCTATGTTATTGTGACGATTAGTACGTAGCAAAAACACATATTTTATACTAGCTGTCCCGGCAAACGTTGTTTTGCCATTTAAAGTATTTCTACTTCATCAGTTGATACAAAATCTTACCCCCTCTTTTGTCCCCTAAGAGGAAAAATTTTATACACCAGATGTAAAGTTGGAAAAACAGTTAATAATATGAAGTAAGTCCATTAAAAAAATAAGTTTGATACAAAATCTGACCCCCTCTTTGGTCCCCTTAGAGGGGTGGGGGGAGGGGTGATTTTTATACACCAGATGTTAAGTTGGAAGAAGAAAAATATATCTGCGAAAACCGCATTCAAATCGGATCAGTAGTTTTCGTGTGATAGTGGAACAAACATACAGACAGACAGACAGACAGACAAAAAAACTGACCACATTTTTGGCTTCTATAGCGATGTAGTGACACCATCCGCTTATTATTTTTTGAATACCTTTAATGTACAGAATCTTCATTTCTACAGTTTTATTATACATTATATTTGTCCACTGATTCTTATATTCATGTATTTAATTTTAAAATATTTATCACTTTTATATCTGAAAGTATAGAATATTAGTTTGGTATAGAAATGGTATAATCTGTACATGTATTTTTAACGATTATTACATGATATCAGTTAACTATCTACGTCTTTTCGAAAATAAAAGGGCAAACGAGCAAACGGGTCACCTGATAGAAAGCAATTACCGTCACTCATGGACACTCGCAACATTAGTAGAGCTACAGGTGCGTTTAAGAGGGAATACGCTTTCTTCCGAAAAACGTACGGTGACATCTCTTTTTAGGGTTCCGTAGTCAACAAGGAACTCTTATAGTTTCGGTCTGTCCGTCTATCTGTCCGTCCGCCCGTCTGTCTGTCCGTCTGTCTGTCTGCGGTTTTGCTCAGAGACTATTAGGACCTACAAAGCTGTAATTCGGCATGAATGCACATATTAATGATGCCGACAAAATCCATACTAATATTATAAATGCGAAAGTGTGTCTGTCTGTCTGTCCGTCTGTCTGTCTGTCTGTTATCTCTTCACGCCCAAACCGCTAAACCGATTATGCTGAAATTTGGCATGGAGATACTTTGAGTCCCGGGAAAGGACATACAATACTTTTTGTCTCGGAAAAATGTACGGTTCCTGCGCCATAAACGAGTTTTGGCGCAACGGAGTTGCGGGCGTCATCTAGTGGTATATAAGATCTTTAAAAAAAATGTTTAATGTAAGTACCTCCCCTACACAATATATTTTAGCGAGGATGAATTTTTTTTTTCGCGTCCACCCCACCGTGCGAGGTGTCGTTGGATAGGTTTTTTTAAAAATATTATAAGTATATCATATCATTTCCAAATTAGAGATGCGAAATATGAAGTTTTAAAATGGAAAAAAAATCTTTAGAGTCCTGCAGTGTCCCTCCTACCAGCTAAACGGTTGCTTCTGGAAAAATATTCACGCGAGATGGAAATATGCTGAATTTAAAAGAAAAACTATCATGGCTAAGAAGACTTCATAAGTTATTGAGTAATACGAGGGCTGCTATTTATGTATCCGGAATTAAAAAAAGAAACAAACATATATCATTTAATGTGGTTTTATTGCTTTTCAAAATATTCGCCGCGATGATCGACACACTTTTGCATACGCTGGAACCAATTTTCATAGCACTTTTTCCATTCTGATTGAGGTATCTCCAAAACGTGCATTTTGAACGCATCAACAGCCTCTTCGCGGCTCGAAAAACGTTGACCACGTAATTTGTTCTTCGCGTATGGAAATAAAAAGAAATCGTTAGGTGCCAAATCAGGGCTGTACGGCGGATGACCAGTCAATTCGATCTTTTGACCCTCCAAAAACTGAGTTGTTTCAGCTGAGGTGTGACAGCTAGCATTGTCGTGATGTAATATGATTCTGCGTTGTCGGTTGTCCTTTCTTATTTCTTCAAAGACTTCTGGTAAACAAATGGTCGTATACCATTCAGAATTAACCGTTTTACGATTCTCTAATGGCACTGTAGCCACATGTCCATTAATTCCAAAAAAACAGGCGACCATTTGCTTCAAAGTACTTTTTGCACGAGTAACTTTTGTTGGTTTCGGCTCATCTTGGAACACCCACACCGTTGACTATTGTTTAGTTTCGGGGTCATATGCATAGATCCAAGATTCATCACCTGTGTAGATATTATAAACGGCTTTTGACGTACCACGGTTGTATTTTTTTATCATTTTTTTGCACCAATCGACACGAGCCCGTTTTTGATCGATTGTCAAGTTGTGCGGAATCCAACGCGAACATTTTTTTTTTACAGCCAAATGTTCGTGTAATATCTTATGTATGCTCGTCATACTTATGCCTAAGGACGCCTCTATCTCGCGATATGTAACATGACGATCACGCATTATTAGTTCCCGCACAGCATCTATATTTTGTGGGACAACAGCTGTTTTTGGGCGACCTTCTTTATTTTCATCCGTGAGCATAGACCGCCCACGATTAAACTCACTGTACCAGTGATAAACAGTGGTTTTTGATGGTGCTTCATCTCCAAAAGTTGCGGTGAGTTGAATAAAGCACTGTTGTTGATTTAGCCCACGCCGAAAATCGTAGTAAATCATTGCACGAAAATGTTCACGCGTTAAATCCATGGCAAATGAAGACACGCAATTTTCAAAATGACGCCACAATGGAAAAATAATTGACAGTCACATGAAACAAAATGTATTCTTCAACCAAAGAGTTCTATTTTCAAATGTTGTAATTACTTTTTAAATATTGTTCTTGTAAGTGGCCAGTTCCGGATACATAAATAGCAGCCCTCGTAGTCAATCAACTAAAAAAAAGGTAAATTCGGAGAAGTATGAAAGGAACTTATAATTTAAATTCCTTTAAAAACGTAACTGAGATGATGTTGTTAGTAATGATAACACGTTATAAAATATGTACATTCATTGACCATTCAAAAAATATCAAAAACTAGCGGTACTACGGAACCTTATATTGCGCGTGGCCCGACACGCACTTGGCTGGTTTTGACTTTATTTTCTCTGTATATTCTTATACGTGTCACCATCGTTTTTACGAGGAAAACACAAAAACAAAGGAAGAAACACAGATTAAAGATATAGGTAGATGGCTTCTTAGCTCGCCAGCGCGTGGCCATTTTATGCCTGTGTGCAATTGCCGTAGTGTGCGTGTAGGGATGGGCGATCTGCTTGTATAGATCGATAAAAATATAAAATTAGATTACAGCTATCGACCAATAGTCGAACATTATTTTATGTTATAGATTTTTATTAAACGACATCAAAAAAAGGAGGTTATCAATTCGACCCGCATGTTCAATTTAGGATATAATAAATTATGATCATTAAATTAGAAGTCGCTTACAATTTGGTGAAAAGATATTATTTTATAATTATTTAAGTTTATGAAAATACTTATGTAAATAAAATATTTAAGTATATAATTACACAAATAGTTAAAAATATAATAACTAAGTATACTCCATAAGCCACGATGGCTTGACCGGAGTGTAATTTCAATAAAATCAACAGTTTTTTATAAAAAACAACAGAAGATCAAACATACTTTATTATACTTATCTATTAAACAACAATTTTGTAAAATAGAATTTTTTATGTATTATCGAAGAAATAAAGACGTTAAAGCATGGGATACTGGTGACGGGACACATAATAATATAATGTGTCCACTGGCCCAACACCAGTGACCGATCCTTCAGTCAATAAAATACCTATGCCATACATCATAACATGTAAGGATTGGACACCGGTGTTAGGACACATTGTATAATATTACACACATATTAAAAACTAGCGACCCGCCCCAGCGTCGCACGGGTATAAAATATATAGCCACTGAAAAAATTATTAAAATCGATAGCCTATGATCCTTCACATGGTCCACTTCTTATCTGTGCCAAATAACATAAAAGTTGCTCCAGTAGTTCGCGAGATAAGCCCTTTCAAATAATCTTCCCCGTTTTTTCCACATTCTCCTATTAGTCTTAGCCTGATAAAGTATAGCCTATAGCCTTCCTCAATAAATGGGCTATCTAACACTGAAATAATTTTTCAAATCGGACCAGTAGTTCCTGAGATTAGCGCGTTCAAGTTAGCCCTTTCAAATCATTTTCCCCGTTTTTTCCACATTTTCCTCTATTTCTTCGCTCCTCTTAGTCTTAGCGTGATAAAATATAGCCTATAACCTTCCTCGATAAATGGGCTATCTAACACTTAAAGAATCATCAAAATCCGTTGCGTAGTTTTAAAGATTAAAGGGAACAAAGGGACATGAGGGAAAAAAAGCGACTTTGTTTTATAATAATATTAAAAATTAGAAATTAAGGGGCCGGGTGCCATCGAAATTCTTGTACATACGTAATAGGTACCAAAATAATTTTCTCATGCGAAAATATTTAACATGTTTGAGTTATTTTTTAGCTTAAAAAATAGTAATTACCTAGGTTCCTGCACAAAATTTTTGTGCAGGAACCTAGGTAATTACTATTTTTTACAACTAAATATTGAAACACTAAAAATATAGTAACACACTAAAATTTATATATTATATATACATATAAATAGTAAATTTACTACAAAATATTTAAATAGTAAAAAATATTTTTAGAGTTTAAATATTTTGTAGTAAATTTACTATTTATTTATATATTTTTAGTGTTTTACTAATACTATATTTTTTAGTGTTTAAATATTAAGTAGTAAACTACAAAATAATATTTAAACACTTAAAAATATTTTTTAGTGATTAAATATTTTGTAGTAATTTTTTGTGCAGGAACCTAGGTAATTACTATTTTAAGCTGAAAAATAACTCAAACATGTTTAATATTTTCGTATGAGAAAATGATTATGGTATTACGTATGTATGAGAATTTCCGGCCTCTTAAATGAAAAATATTGATTTAAGAGGCCGGAAATTCTCATTAACGGGGGGGGGGTCACCTGAAGGTGGCTGAAGGTGGTAGTGATAAGGGGGGGATTGTCCTCCATCTCACCACCAGAATACTCGGTTATAATCTAAACTTAAAAATAATATTATCTTCATTATAGGTCTCTCAGTCACCACCATATTGAACTGTTCTTTAGGAGCATTCCAATAACCTAAAAAAAATGTTGGTTTAGTGTCATCAAATGTACTTAATACTATGAAATATGTATGTACATAATATTATATTATATACGGGGCAATATGCTTTATGTAACTTTTCCATGCTTAACCCATCAAGCCCCAAGCGGAACCCAGGTGCCGCATAACAACTGAATATCTATTGTGTCTGGAATTCGATGTTCGAGGTAAGTATTCAATTTATTTTATTAAATTATTATGACTTTAGCCTTGTTAAATTTTTACATTTTACTTATTAAAAAGAGTGCCAGGATAAAATTTCAAAAAGTAGATCTAAGTAACGAACTGAGTACTAACAGGGGGGAGGTGTGAGAGCTGTTGATCATGCAATTATTTTGCTCTCCGTTAGAACTTTTTTATTTCAATAAAATCATTGTTTCAAACTTACGTTTGAAATGATAATCCCAATATTGTGATGCCTTCATGAATTAAAGACTTCAAGACTTCAAGAATTAAAAACTTGCATGAAACTTGCATCTAAATATTTCTGTTCGTCGTCTATTTTGAAGCATTTTCAAATGCTGAAAACAAAATCATTTAGTCCATGACAATATTTTTATCGATAAACTATACTTCAAGTAGAGTGCATCCCTAAAGTACACGTAAAAAGTTATGCAATATTTGAAGCCAAATTATTACTTGATGTGACATTTTTATCACTAATGCCTTATATAGCATGATTATGGGATTATTAAACTTATAAATTTTCTTTTTAGCTTACAAAAATACCGATTGATAAGCCCAAAAAACGTTGTTGAAAACTTACGTATGTTATGTTAAATCCACGTGTTTGAGGCATTCCTTGGCCGTTTTTATGGTTTATTATATAGCGGAACCACAAAACCCAACAAGATATATATATATATATATATATATATATATATATATATATATATATATATATATATATATATATATATATATATATATATATATATATATATATATATATATATATATATATATATCTTTATACACCGATATGAGCTTTCTCTTTCACTCAACTTACTGCATCGTTAGTTAGAAAGAGTAACATTATCAACTGCCAAAATATAAGGTTACCTCCAATAGTATGTACCTCATTGAGAAGAAACTACATAGTTGATTCAAAGCGCTGTCTCAAAATCTCAGTTTTTTTTTTCAAATTATCCGTTTCGGTTATGGTTTTGAATAAAATGAGTTACATATTTACAATCTACTATTAATGGTCTACTTTGCTGTATATAAATTATTTTAATCGACTATGGGTTTTTTTGGGGCATTCACCTTTTACCGCGATTATAATAACTATCCCGTGTGATTTTCCGAGAGCCAGGACTCAAAGTATCTTGGAAGGCTTTGGTAAATCGTATAGTTGGGGAGGGGCAAAGGGGATTTCGGGAGTAGCTCGAGCGTGTCAGATTAAGCTTGCATAGGCTTCCGACATGTGTCTAGTTATCATGGTAATCAAATTTCTCACGTGATGGGTAAAAATTTTTTTTTTTAATATTGAATTGTCGTCGGATCTGTCAGTCACAGGCTACACGGTCAAATTTTCATCAATCTGATCCATCAATCTGATTGACGAAATATTGATGGGTTTAAAAAAATCATATTAAAAATACGATCAATCCATCAATCCGTGGCGTACACGATCAAATTTTCGTCAATCCGTACCAGATTGATGGACCAGATTGATGAAAAATTGACCGTGTAGCCGGTGACTCAGATTAAGATAGGGGATGTTTAGTATACTTACCCCAAAGAAGCTTCCATATAAAGCACTGACGATTCAAAGGTTAGGTAAGCCTGTAGGGACATTTTAAAATATAAAAAAATAAAGCTTCATATTTTCTTAACTAAGCTTCGCAGATATTTTATTTTACTCTAAACTAAATGATTTAGTCCTTGCTGTCTAAAATATATTTATAATTTACCTAAAATAAGCAGTTTTCTGAATATTATATTTTCTTTTTCAAAACTTTAAAATGGCTGCAGTTTCTGAACCCACCGCTAAAATAAAAAACGCTCTTATTATTTTTTTATCAGCTTTACCTAATGTACAAAACCTACTAGGTCTCCATGACGCTCGAGTGACTACAAAAATAGCACCCTCCCCTCCTCTACTAGTAGGCATCTTTTATCAAAATCGTTCTACGGCTGACATAAATAGTTAACAGACAGAGACTACTGCACATCAAGGCCCTGTTTCACCACTTCCTGATAAAGTGCCGGATAGGCTATCCACAACTTTTTTGACAGATTCTCCATACTCTATCTGTCAAGTTAAGTGGTGGATAGCCGATCCGGCACTTATCAGGAAGTGGTGACACAGCCCCTTATTATTATTAGTATGAATTAGAGTATTGTAGTAAAATTATGATTTTGTTGTTCATGATTATTGAACATTTGGTTCAAATATTCTGAATCATAAAAAGTTTTACATGAACTCTACCCACTATAACGGTAGTGATTCTGATTTGATATAATTAGGTACTTAACTATAATAAATAATTATTTTAGGATATCCAAATATTAACTAATATAAATAGAGGAAAAACTTATCAAATAACATCAATATGCTAAAGATAGATACGTAATTATTAATTATGTAACAGAACAAGAATAATTTATTTATTTTGATCAATTTATCGCAATGGCCGCTTCGATGTTATGATAGCGGTTAAAGGTTAAAGACAACATTATAATTGACATTGTAAACAAAAAATATCCTCAATACAAATACGCTTTGATAAAACATCAAAAAAAAATGTAAGACTTTTGTTATTGCTTTTGAAGGAATGTAAATATGCAAAACAAAATAATTCTACTAAAACCCTAGAGAAAGAAAAAACTGCGTAAGATAATATATAAGAATTATAATAATTCAGCACCTAATAACTCACTATTTATGCCGAAAGTGATGTACTGAAAAGAGAGTGGGACCCCACTAGATTTAACTTTGTGTCAAGCGACGATGCATTTCACGGACTCTGCGTATTACCGTCACCAGCATAACACTGTAACGCCAATACAGCATCATACAATAATAAGTGGTATCGCAACGAATAAAAGACTATTTTCCTGTGGAATAGCTGGGTGGATGGGCTGTTTTGCAGCAGCACTTACCTCTTTGCTAGTCTTTCGCTCTCCGGACAGGTTGCTCTTCGCATATATCAACGCGCGGCAAATTGCTCGACACTGCACTGGTTTCGTATAGGAATAGAAATTCCACATCATTTTATTCAAATTATAAGTATTTTATGCCTCAGGGTGCCGTCCTAGTTTACAATTGCATTACTTACAGCTCTTAATTAAAATCCGAGATTCACAGACTTTTCTCGCATAAAATTGTTGCGTACGAGCTTATAGTCTGCTTCATTAATTGTAGGATTTTAGTAATTAGTGGCTGTGAGGAGTATTGTTATACGGTGAAATATTTTTTATGAAAATATACTTTTAGCTATAATAATAGGTACGGGTGCGGAAAAATGTGAAAATATATTATCCCACCAAAAACATTTCTTGTAAAATGTTGCCGAGACGACCACATAAGGTTTACCCTGTGAAAAAGATATGAGATCTCATGTAGAGCCAAGCTTCTGAATCTACACGGCCTTACCCTACTGACCCTAACTTAAAAATCACTAAATATGTATGGCACTTCCGCGACGGTAGCGAAACGGCGAAGCCATACATATTTACTGGTTGTAAGAAATTTTTTTGGTGGGATTGGAGTTCTTTTTGTAAGTGGGTTTTTATAAGTACAGATAAACCTGGATGAGTGACAACTGGATAAGTGAGAAAACTGTATAAGTGAGAGTAATAGCTAGGACCCGTCATTTTAAGCTCCCAAAAACTCTATGAGCGAGAAACAGAAACCTCTGTTAGAGAGAGTCGTTTTTCTCTCGTGGACCTCTGTGAGCGAGACTGCTTCTTTTCTATACCTCTATAAGCGACAGTCGAGGTATATTTTTTTATGTACTTACACAGTAACAAATGAGAAAACAAATTACAAATTGAACATCTGCTACAATTTAACATCTGCTATTTTATGACTCATTCTTAACTTTCGTTTTAAACTTCCTACCATTGTTTTTGTATTGTTTTCTCGTCAATATTGTACCCATTCTGTTTCGTTGAGCTAAAAAAACGTTGTTTTTTTTTTATCGCATTCTTTTCGAACGGACTTACTCAGTTTATAGACTTTATAGTTCTGTATCATGTCAAAACGGAAAATTTAAGTTTTGTCAATGAGTGATAAACTTAAAATAGTGAATGCGTTTGAATCCGGAAAATCGGAAAATCGCAAAATGAAATTCAGAGGGAGTTTAATTTACCAGAATCCACCTATTATAAAATTATAAAATCAAAAGAAATTGAAGGATTTTTTTAAATGTAAATAAGTTCTCAATAAGATAAAATTACATAGTGCATGAATTTTTGACTTGTCATTTCTGCGTACCTCTATAAGAGAGAAACGCTAACCTTTTGTACCTGAATAAGCGAGAAACTCGGGTTAGTGAGAAACCTCTATGAGCGAGAATGAAATCATGTTCCCTTGAACTCTAGCTTATCCAGGTTTGGCTGTACTTATATTCAAAGGTTTTTTAGTTACTGTCTACAGTCCCGTGTAAACTCTTAATATTATGTCCTAATTCATAAAATAGAGATGACTATACAAAGTCAAAGATTAACTAAATAAAAAAAAAAAAGAACGATAAAATTAAGTATTCTCAAAATTTCAGCTTCATAACTTATTTTTTTTTTTTGTTATGAGCCTTCAAAGCTGGATAGTCAAGTCGATTTTTAATTTTCTTAATTTTTGTATACAATTCGATAAGGCAATTTACAACAATTTTTCTTATGAAATCACTTTCATAAACGCAATATTTAACATAGCTGTCGAACAAAATCTTCCCGCCATGCGTACAATCTACTCGTAGCTAGGCGTGACGTCATATTTAAGTAGCTAACATTTTGTTTTGTGATATTTCGGAGAGTTTTTAAGCTATCAGAGTCATTTTTTCACCAATGTTTCTATTTTTGAATAGTCCTTTACTTACCAACCAGAAAAAAAAATTGTCGTCATGCCTATTGGTGAAAGTCTCATGTAAACCTCCAAAAGTTATAAGTTTATGAATTTTTTTGTTGGTTGTGTACTAAACTTAGATTACATACCCAGCTCTCTAGCACTTCAGGAAGTAGCCAAACATTTTGATGATCATCAGTGTGTCAGTGAGTCAGTATGTCAGTGACGAAATAGGTGTATTTTAGATATCAATAAAATCTAAAGCATTAGAGCTATTCAATTGAGACTTTGTATGTTTATTAAGTCTATTATTGACATCATATCCTGAGAATATCAACTATCTGGAACATCGGAAACCAATTCTATGAGGGTTCAAAAAACGACGAAACACTTCGAGAAAAGGTAGGTAGTGCCCTTGCGTTTCGCTTTGCTCGTCTCGGCGGGTGCAATGCCGTGCACCCAGATGATTGGACAGATGATATTAATAGATTATTATCAGATGAGATAAGATGGTTTTTTCACGGTACATAAAAAACCCACGTTGACTTTACAAGCTGAAACGTAGCATCAAAAACAGTACATGTTTCTGTTTATACAAGTACTCTACCTAACAAAGCGTCGTTTCAGTTAAATACAATTAGTAAAATAAACTCTCTATTTCAGTTGTCGGCACTAACTACATTGAGGTATGCTGTAATCAGACGACAAAGTATCGGGAATTAGCTCATTAGGCTGGGACCGCGCCGGGATTGGCCGGGACTGAGCGGGACTGGCCGGGACTAAGTGGTCGGTGACGGCACAACACTAATTAGATGTGTTATTCGTTACAGACACACCAGTGCAGTGGCGAAGTAATCAAATTAAAAGATTAAAAAACTGTTAAGTTTAGCAAAATTAAGCAAAATTTAGTCAAAATAATTATTTTGATCCTTATTAATTATTCTCCCAAGTAGTGACAGCACCAGACATGGCTTGGCCGATCAGGATATTACGTATTATAGTTATTGAAATTGTCGTTATACATAGTAAATATTTATTCCGTTCCACGACATTCCAAGATGAGCTTACCTGCTTCTAATTTATATAAGCAACCATTTTTTTATTTATTAATTTACTTATATCATGGACTTTCTACTGGAAAATCCAAGAAAAAAAAAGTGTGTCAGCTCCGACGCACGACTGGAGTTTACTCCTTAAGTTCGAGTATCTAACCATACGCGAAAAGAGTTTATTCAACTGAAAAAAGATTAATATCATATGAAATCAGATGTTCCGGCAATATTATCTACACCCCTTTCTGCAATAGTTATTTCAAAATACTTTAAGTTCACTTTAGCCAGTATAATGATAAAAATTATAACTTCACAATAACAATATTAATTATTGATATTTATAACAAAAATAGCAATATAAATACATCGATACTGATAGAAACAAACAAGCCCAATAACATATAGTATATAGGTATAGTCGCCTATACAGCATACCATATGTACGTCTTAATCATAAAGTTAATATACCTATCGGAATATAATATTATATAATAATATAAAAAAAAATATAAAAAAAATATAATTATATAAATATAATTATATAATAATATAATTATATAATTATATAATAATGTAATATAATATAATATTCCGATGTCCGATGATTCGGAAAATTCGGATTGATAAACTCCAAAACATACTAAATCGATGCAAAGTCTTAAGCACTTTTGTCTGAACGTTTTTTAAATATCTAGTAGGTACTCAATTTTGGACCTTTGCAGAATGCACACATCCCATGCATTCATTCTGCGTTCAAAAATTGAATCGATTTTTACCCTGTATTTAAAAAGGGACTCTAAAAACCGCAAATAAAAAAATCGTTGATGTTTGAAACGGCGTTTTTACGTGAAATAACTTTCAGGAATGGCGAACTATGCTGAGTTTTATGGACGCGGTGTATCTTGTTTGTTTGCGTTCTCTGATTTCAGAATTTAAAGCTGGTCAAAAATTGAGTTAAGATTTCACGAAAACTTCGAAATATATACTTCTAGTTCTTGTTTTATCTATTTCTGTGACGCTCGTATAAGAGAAGAAATATCACCCAATTTTATTACTTGCTCGCTAGCGCTACCCTGGTCATAAAATAGTGATGCATATTTTCAATATCAGGGCAAATAAGCTTCTTTGAGCACATACTCGTAATTATATTCTAAGCCTGCTCGGAAATATGGAAGCAAATAAACACATCGAGATTCGAGCACGATTAGATATATGAGTTTTCTTTGTCAGACACAAAGGCGAGCCCAGAGTCGATCATGAGGGCCTGAATAAAGAGGGGATGTATGACCCCTATTAGTTCCTTTCATTACCCAACAAAAGACGAATTATTTTAAATGATATTCCTTCCAACTTTCCCGGTAATGTTTTGGAATGGATCTTTTGTGCGGTAACGTAAAATATCTGGACTCAAATCTTCGACCTAGATTTGAAAAAATTAAAGCTATTAAACTGATGCCAGCTTTGCATTGAACATAATATGTACCTATGTACTTAGTAAATCACGCGTAAACTTTACTTAAATCTGAAGCGACGAAACGAGTCGACAAAAGTTAGTTAGCTGTACGGTGTCTGTGAGATACACAGACAAAAACAAAAAACTGATACGAAATAATATTATATAATTTTCAAAGTAAATCATACATAAGTTTATAAATTTTTGACCAACAACATTATACAGTAAAGTAAAAAAAAGATATTGATTTTTATTATACAGACCAGACGAAGCCCATAAGTCCGTGGCGCCAAAATTCGTTTATGGTGCGGAAACCGTAAATTTCTCCGGGATAAAAAGTATCCTTTTTCCTTTTCCGGGACTCAAAAAGCTTCGATACTAAATTTCAACAAAATCGGCTAAGGCTTAACCGATTTTGCTTAAGCGTTTTGGGCGTGAAGAACAGACAGATACATTTACGCATCAATATTAGTATGGATTGCCACGTAGAAAGTATACTGCTACAGCAGTAAGGCCGCAAATTCGACCAGCTTATACTCCTAATTTTGTATTGAAATAAAGCCTTTTTTTACCTTTTATTTTATTTTACACACCTTTCTAACCAATGCGAGTAATTCATCGTCACATAAAGTAACCCAGGCTGGCAATGATTGTGGGGATTAATCACCTGGGGGGGAGGGGGGAGGCTGCTTCCAAATCGCTTCACGTACCCTATTTTACCTTTCGCGTTAGTATCCTTATCTTATACTTTGTTATTAGATACCCAGTGGCGGATTTACCCTAAGGCCCAGTAGGCCCGGGCCTAGGGCGGCCAGATATAGAGGGCGGCAAATCGTGCAAAAAAATTGTAATAGGTGCGACTGCAGTGTGAAGCTAGTGACAATGTGCGCGACTCTGGACAGACGCTATATTTTAATAGTGAATAAGGTCTCAATATTTGAATCTCCATTTATATAAATAAAACGTACTGGAATCAAGTTTCATTATATGTTTTTTTGTTTTTTAACAAACAAAATTTTGGAAATTAAAAAACATAAACTACAAGGTCTCAGTTGCGTACAGTAAAGATGCGTGGTGGCTTCTCGGTTATTATGGCTGTTTTTGGTGAGATATTTAAAGGTTCGCGTACCGTATGATTATAATCTTCCTATATCAATATTTTTGCGTATCAAAATTATAAATAATTTCGTACATCGTACATATAAAATAGTTCGTACGTTTAGTTTAACTCGTTTCGGCCCAGCCTGCCTAGTATACGCCAACGAGATATCTCACTCTACATGTTTCTCGACGTTTGATAGTTTGTATCTTCATCTCTATTGACCCTAGCATGACAAAAAAAAATTCTCGCGTAGATCTATCATCGAAATAACACATTTTTATAGAGTTTTGTCGAGATAATGTCGAGATTTTGACATTATAAGACGAGTAGTTTTTAATTATCTCGAGAGTGAGATATCTCGTTGGCGTATGCTAGGTCGGGACTCAACTCGAGGTAGGGCTTACCTAACTTAAATTGACGCGCCCCTCCCTCACAATACAAAATTTTTCATTTATATCTACTAGTGAAGTGGTGGGGCGCGTCATTTAAAATTAGACAAGCTCTACACCACTCTTCAGTGGCTCATAAATCATAACATAACTAATGCTATTCGCGCCTAAATAGCCCAGTCACTATAGGGGGTTGCAGTGGCGAAGCCTCCATAGAACACGATTCCTACCGGCTTACCTTGGCCAATTTTAATATATACATTTTTTATTATTAATAATTATAGCTTACCCCGCTTCCTACAATTTCATAAAAATAATTCGCCATGTATTTAAAATCACGCAAACGCACACATACCCGTTTTTACGATCGCACTCAGAACGCGTACGTACTGCTCCTCCTGGGGAACTCGCTCAAAACATCGGGAATCCAAACATTTGAAATGTATGAAATTCACGCACACATACACATTACTACTACATGCAAACGACTCGTCGATATTGTCGAACAACAAGCCGATCCCACATAGCCTACCTAGTCTTTATTTGTCATGTGTTAAGGTTTAGTTTCGCATGTTTCGCTTTAAAAGATTTCGTCCAATCACAACAGAGCTAATTGCAGCGCGCGACGCGACCGGCGCGTGCTGTCATTTCAATTCACATAAACAATTATATTACGCGCTAATTTGCACTCATTTTGTACTGTTATTATTGTAATATGCAAAATTTTGTTTATTAAGTTAGTGGGCTAGCTTGATTGTAATATTATATAGTTTAAAAGAATCGAAAGTAGTGAAATTTTACTTGCCAAGTGTTGTGTTGTGTTTTTGTTTGTTACATCGTAAAGGTTGGTTTGTTTTACTTACTTTGTAATTTGTCGTGACACGGTTAGGTGAGAAATGGCAGCATTAGTACAAATTGACTGTTGTCTTACGGATTACCTATTATATTTTATAATAATATTAAATAACGACGACAGACGACAAATAACAAAATTAAACATTTAGGTACGTATTTCTGCTGATATTTCTTTGCTACTAGCTTTTGCCCGCGATTTCGTCTGCGTGGACTTCAGACAGGTAGCCTATGTTCCTTTCCATGTTTGACATGGGATGCATGCAAAATTTCATCTAAATCCAGTTTTTGCATGATTGAGTAACAAACATCTACACTGGCAAGTCAGGATTCACTTATTTTTGGTGTGTGAGTGTGAGTGACGTGTGCTTAAAACGGCTTTTTTTAAAGCCACTTTTATCATACTCGACATGCACTGTTCATATAATACCAGTGATGTCATGTATGGTGAAGGTGGTGAATACTAACAACACTAACACTGCATGCAACGCACACAATGCAAGCAAAGCACCCTAGTAGTTATGGAAAAGGTAAACTAACACACTTAATACAGGTATGTAATTTATTGCACGTTTTTTTTACAAGAATTGAAATTTTGCTTATTCACGAGTTAGCCGTTTTTTGGTCCGGCTATACCTTTATTTTTTTTCACCCCACGCCACTGGGGGGTTGACCCCGGAAAATCGAGATACCCAGTATATTACCACGTAAAAACTTGTAGTTTGGCATCCTAATACAGTTCTCAAAATTCACGTATAATTGGATGGTCGCAAGTTTTAAAATCAGGGGTCAGAAGTCACAAAAATCGATATTTTTACTTTTTTTGCAAATATTTAGTTTTCTATGCGTTTTACGTTTTTGTATAAATAGGAAAGTTGTAGAAAATTAAATTCTCTACAACTTTTCTATTTCACATTTTTTTTATACCTTGAACTGTTTTCAAAATAGAGGGCGTAGAGCGCGCGGTCAGAGAATTACTTGAGGTCAACTGGTAGTCTCGATCAAAAACGGATTTCTGGAACCTGTCATGACTATTTTACAATTTTACCACCTACTTTAGATGATTTACTCAATACAATAGTCTGTAACTGCAAAAGTGGCTGTGGCTCAAGATGTGGATGCAGGATAGCGGGGTTACAGTGCTCCTTAGCTTGTAACTACGACAACAGCGACTTTTGCTTTTGTATCGCCAAGTCGCTGATTGTCTCGATTCGGTTCGCTGTGAACTGACCCTTAAACTATAATGTTATGTAAAATCAAACATATTATGTACATTAGCGGTCCCCCGACACACCTTGACAACAATTATAGACTAAAATATCACTTTACACTTAGGAATTATTTCAACTTAAAGTCAGTAAAATATATTATTTCTTTACTTTTTAAAGTTTTTTGGCGGGTTTTTTTTTTTAATTTCTTAATTTAATTTTATTTCATTCTTTTTAAACTTTTGTTGGTTATAGTGCAGAATAATATGCGAAGAATATCGTCTATGAATGTCCTCTTGGATGAGCCCGTCAATTATCAATATGAGCCCAAACATGAAACCTCCACTTTGGGTTCATACGGAGCTCGGCTCCTATAGAATCCAGGTGATGCTACAGCAGCAGCATGCAAATATTTACTGTTTATCTACGTCTTACTGACTGTCGCAATTAAAATGAGCCCAAACACGAAACCTCTGCTCTAAGTTGGTGAGGAGTTGGGTATCCTATTGATTACCAGGTGATGCTGCAGCACCAGGTCAACTTTCCATTAATGTGTATGTTATTCATAAATATCACGAACCAGAATGCAAAATATAAAACTCATCAAACGACTGCAAGTTGCTAACGGCCTTTCACGAACCAGATAAACTGCGATTTTGAATTTTCCAGCACTGAGCAGGCTGATGATGATGAACTATAGCTAAGAACACTTTCAACCATGTCAGCTTTCAAACAAAAAAAAGACGGGTTGCACTCCGGGAGTGCCGGCAGAAGTGAAAGCTTGATTATTAACGTTGTGCATTATTTTTTGTAACCCATTTTTTATGAAAATCAATTTAAAAAAAAAACGATTTTTTAAATTAATCGAAACCCTTACAATCGATTAAATTTTTTATGAAAATCAATTTTTAAAAAATCGATTTTTTTAATTAATCGAAACCCTTACAATTTTTTAACCGATTTTTTTATGAAAATCGATTTTTAATAAATCGATTTTTTTAATTAATCGAAACCCTTACAATCGATTAAAAAATATCGACAATCGAAAAAAAACAATCGATTGTTCGATTAATCGATTTCGATGTTACAACACTACTCTCCAACCGTCTTACGGTTTTTCGATCAGCACGAGAATCTGTCGCGAGTTTCACAGTTTTTACCCATCCCACAAAAGTGCTCAACGCCGCTAAAGAAGTTTTCACTTCAAAAAACTAGATCAAAATCGGTCCACCCGTTTGAATGCTACGATGCTACGGACAGATACACACACAGACAAACAGACAGACAGACACGTCAAACTTATAACACCCCTCTTTTTTGTCGGGGGTTAAAAATGGGAATAAAGTAATTCATGAACCAAAATGTATAATGTAATTAGCGTTCTCTGTGAAAATACAAAGAAAAAAATACACCTTAAAAGCGTGATTACGGTTAGAAAATTTTCCCGCCTGTCATGACTTTCTTGACGGACTATACTTATATTATATGTTTTTTTTATATATAATAATGTACTGAATGACATTGGCTATAGATTTATTTTTTATCTCGCCACTACAAAACAGCGGGGGTATGGGTAGAGCTAGACTAATGTCGCTAGAAAATGAAACCACCAATGTAACCAATAACCATCCTATGACTCAATACGTCATTTTATTCGAATATTGAATCTTTGTCGGTCGTGGTCGCTTGCGGCAAAGATATGGTCACCTTTAGAGATTCCATGGGAACTCCATAAAACAACTGCCGCAGCTACTTGTGCATTTATAACCTACTAAAACTAACTTAATTATACGTACTTGTAAAATGTTTAAACGTATATTTTTATACAAGCCCATTTACATAACAGTCACAATTCAAGACGTGAGTGGATGAATAAGGTAAGTAACATGAAAAGCCTTCCCGTTTTTTTACTTAAATGGAGGCTTTATGGCCGGAAAAATAATATGAAATAGAAAAACTATGGATTATATGTGTAGCCAGATATATTAGCTAGGTTATGAAGTAGATAAGTTACAAGTTTTATTAAAATAATAAGGAAAAAAATGAGTTATTTTCCGTATGTTACGAAATGTTACTTGTTCGATTCTTCCACTCACGTCTTCAATTATTGTCGATTACATTAGAATACCTGCCCTAGTAGACAAGTGACAAGCGATAATCGTAAACGCCAACAAAATGTATGCGATTTGACATAAGTCATCGCTTCGCTAGCGAATACTAATGTCAAATCCCATACATTTGTTGGCGTTTACGATAATCGCTTGCCACTTGTCTAGGCCCTCTGATACCACTGTCTACTACTGATAAGATGTTAAGGAAAGCTCGTTTATCCCACATAAACCTTTCAAGACAGAAATATAAAAGTACACCAGATTAAAGGTAGAGACTGTTGGGTTTGCTCTATCATAGAAATTGATCTGATGGCAGACCTAAGTAATCGGGTTGCGTTACGTCAAACCCTTCCAACAGATCACAGTTAAGATTGAGTTGACATAAGCCGACCAAATGACGTAGGTCCGTCAACTGCCTAGGAATTAATTTCTTCAACGGTACAATAATTATAGACCAAAATGCTATTAAATGATTGCAAATTATAAAACTACTAAATGACAGCCGCGACTCCGTTGCGCAAAAATTTCTATCGCGCGGGAACCGAACATTTTTCTGAAATTAAAAGTATCCTATGTCCTTCCCCGGGCCTGAAAGTCTCCAATCTCCATACCACAGCAAAATCGGTTCAGCGGTTTGGGCGTGAGGCGGTAACAGACAGACAGACTTTCGCATTTATAATATTAGTATGGATTTTTACAAGTTTTGCAAATAGAAGACTCTATCACTGTTCACGAATAAAACGTTTGGCATCTATTACCATCTATTACTTACATGAAATATTATATTGTTGTTTTAACTTTTTTTAACGTAAATTTTAACTTTTTTTAACGTCAATTAAAAAGCCCGCAGGCCGCAATAGCAGCGGATTAAAGCTCGTACAGCCTGTTCAGTATTGTAATACCTCGGAGTTTCTCTGAATGTAAACTTTTATGTAGTCGGCATAGGGACTTTTCGAGAGGAAAAATAATTCCAAACCTTGTTGTTTGGTGTCAATACACCGTGTATGGACAAAATAGCAAAACCATTTTAGCCTGCTATTGGAATATACATTGCAGATTTGAAAGAGCATCGACCGGAATACGGTAAACGTAGAATCAGCGCTTACCGAAACGAGATGCGACGAGAGGCAGTGATATTTATACGTGGGAGAGCCATGCTTCGGCACGAATGGGCCGGCTCGACCGGAGAAATACCACGTTCTCACAGAAAACCGGCGTGAAACAGCGCTTGCGCTGTGTTTCGCCGAGTGAGTGAGTTTACCGGAGGCCCAATCCCCTACTCTCCCCTATTCCCTTCCCTTCCCATCCCTACCCTCCCCTATTAACCTATTCCCTCTTAAAAGGCCGGCAACGCACCTGCAGCTCTTCTGATGCTGCGAGTGTCCATGGGCGACGGAAGTTGCTTTCCATCAGGTGACCCGTTTGCTCGTTTGCCCCATTTCATAAAAAAAAATGCTTTGTTGACACCTACCGAGTCCCGAGGAGTGCCGAGACAGCGCTCTCTGTCGAGCGCAGAGATTTGCCGAGAACACTGTCTCACCACTGTCTTGCCACTCCACTCGGTAGGTGTGATCAAGCCCTAAGTACACTAATGCTTGTTTTTACCAACCGCCTCCTTACGCCTCCCTAGCGGCCATTGAGAGTACTATCCTACAAATTTCACTAATTTTTGCGTGTCACTTCGGGGCTAAAAACACCCGTTTAACAGCGCGAGCGCTACCACTTTTACGGGGAGTTCTAAACAAATAACACATACACACCCTGTTACAGCCCATACGGTTACGCCGTTGGTTTTTTGATTGGTTTGAACGTCCTACTAATATTATAAATGCGAAAGTCCATTTGTTTGTTACCTTTTCGTGCCCAAACCGCTAAACCGATTTTGCTGGGTATTGGCGATACTTTCAGTCCCGGGAAAGGACATAGGATACTATTTATCCCGGAAATATGTACGGTTCCCTCACAATAAACAAATTTTGGCGTAACGGAGTTGCGGGTGTCATCTATTAGTCACTTACAAAATACTAAACACTAAAGTATTATTACTCCTGTAGGGTACACCGTTACGGCGGTGTCACCTTATTTATACCTTTACTGGCGTAAATCGGTTATTTCATAAAAGTTATAATGGAAGTTTTGTCATAATGATCGCAATAATTTCGGCCAAACTGTAGTTTTGTCGTGCGGTCGGGTGCGTTCATCAGTTTTATTAAACACGTCGTTAATTACAGTTAATTTATTGTTAGTGTCGTAATTAGTGGTCGCCGGTCGCTGCTGTTATTAAATTTATATACTTAATAATATAATGTTTAAATTATACCGATTCATAGGCCTCAGTTGCGCAGTGGCCTTGGAATCGAGGTCATAGTCTAGAATTTTGAGTCCCCAAATAATTCAACTTCGACACAGCTTCGTTCCTTGAATCCCTCGATTCACTCCGAATTCTCAGACAGCAAAAAAGTTCATCCTAATGTACAGGATTGTGAACAGAAACATTTTGGAACGAAGTTTCTTATGGCGCGTTCGGTATTGCGAAAGGAGGCTAGACAGAACGATATATTTTGACCTCGACACTTTTTTATTAGTACCTGCATAGTAGGGGCAAAGAGCGTTGATAATATTCCTGTCAACGATATCAAATTCCTGTGCATCAACTAGATGGCTTTTTTTGAGAATTAACAGCGACGCGTTGTTAGTATTCCTGGGCGTCAGTAGATGGCGCTTTTTATAATTTTTGAGTATTTTTGAGTGTATACAACTATACATAAGGACCCTGAGCCATGTAAGGCCATGTTCCTTTGAAGGCCAACTATACAAAAGTCGCAGTTATCGTCATGTAAAGAGATTTTCCTTCTACTACACACTTAGATCCATCAAACTTATGGCCACAAACGCGGCGGCGAGTCGATCGCGCCACTATTGAGTATTGTGGCAGTGAGATCTCACTGTTTGTAGACTTTGATTGTCGAGGCTACAATTGTAATTTCCGCACCCTGAAAAACTTTAGTTTTTAATTACATAACCTATATCTATCTCAAATTTTATTGCAGGGCATTATCGTATAGGGATATATTATGTATGGTACTAATAAAAGAAAATCTACTTATGTCTCGATTTACGTTAAAATATTGGTAATGTTCCTAGGAAGGCCGGTGGTTCCTTATAAGGCCCAACCAAAGATTTGATAGTTGGCCTTACTAGGGAACATAAACTTTACAAGGAACATCTAAACATCATTAACATATAAACAGTTATTTTTAGTTATAAATGCGTACCGTAACAATTAAAATAATGTTGTTTTTTAAAATATCTTTACTTATTAGGATTATTAAACTTATACACGCATATTGAACATTTTGGCCTTATAAAGAACGGGCCCATAAGAAGGCCATTTTAGATAAAAAAAAATTTGATTGTATTATAAAACGCATTGGCAATTAGTTATAAGGTGTCAATGTGATACTCATTGCTACTATTTTTAAAGAATTTCCATTTATATATTCTTAGTTATAAGATGATGTTCAAGCAATGTTCGTTATAGTTTTTTTAGATGATATAAATATATGGAGCATTTAATGTGTTGCTTAATTGAAAGAAATTATAATGTCGTTTTAGTAAAAGCAAATAAATAAATAATTGTAACTCTATTTTCAAGTTAAACGACTGATGTATAACATTGGCCTTGTTTGGAGCTGTGTTCCTTGCAAGGCCATTTGGAAGAGCTTAGCAAAACTTAAGTTTATTGAATGCCTATTGAAGCTAGGTTAAAAAGAGATTTATAATATGATACCTTATGAAACAGGGCATTACTTGATAATTTGTTTTCTTAATTTATTTAGTTAATAAACGAATAACAAGCATTTTCCCGTTAGATTGGCCTTACATGGCTCAGGATCCTTAATATTATTTAATATTATGTATAAAGGTTTTTTGAACATAAGTAATAACTTCGTTCCATTCAGGTGTCCCTTGACACCTCTCAAGTTTTTTTTTTTTAATTAAGTAGTTTTGGAATAAGAGAGGTAACCAAATACTTTAATTATTGATCATAATATAAGTTAAAATCAATAATCTTGTACCCACAACGAAACTTTCAAAATTTTCGGCTTTTACATTATTCAAGAAGGAGTAATTTCCGTGAAGTTTTTACTTTGGCTGAGGGTAATATTAAACGTTCGCTGTACATCAAATTATTCACAACTAGGCCAATACTTTACAAAATTGATGCATTATTTTAATAAAACGAGCTGACTAAAAATATATTAGAGCTATGGTATGATTTCTTACGAATTTATTGTTAAATAATAATAATTAATTAGAATTTTTACGTTGGCTGGCCAAGGGCGGCGCAGAAGAAAAAAATAGAAGACAGCATAGGATAGTTAAAAAACTAAAGTATTTTTTAACTCAAATAAGCCAGAAAACAGAGGACGGGTCACCTTATGGCAATGTCACCTTATGGACATTCCCAAGAGACAAGTATATATAACAGTATAATAATGAAACTCAATGGATACGTTAGCGTTCTTTCACGGCGGTTTTCTTTGGCATTGATCGGGTAGAGTCAGTCCATGCGTGCTGATGTCCAAGTTAACCAAACTTTAAATTTATCACTATACCATATTATAGCTGGAGCCTGGAAATCGAACACACGACCTCGGAGTCGAGAACCAAGCTGTAAACCACAAGATCTCCGAGGTGTCCAATGTTCATACTAGACAGAGTAAAAAATAATTCATAAGATCTGCATCGCAGTCGCTAAAATTATATTTTTATAACATTCAACGCAAATCGAAACCAAACGTGCTATAAAATCATAAAGCAAATTGGAATTGTTCAATCAAATTTGTAGTTATGTAAAGCTGAACATTTGCACTTCTAAATGTGATTGAATCTATAATAGTGTAGCGTTAAATTAAATATTTGTTAACATGTACATAACGTATGTATCTTTTTCGTTTTTGCTTTGTAAGTATTTTTGCTTCTTATTGTACTCAGGAAATATTTAAAAGGCATTATTATGACAATTATCGCGTGCGACGAGCATATCTAATAATCTAATGGTGCCCTCGAATTAAAAGTTTAACTATTGCAGTTAAGCACTAGGATGTAAAAATACCATGTTTCAAATTATATATTATTAAAAACTACTGCGTCATAAGAACAATTTATTTTCAGTGCTCTCGATCTTTCAGACTTTTTCTCATCATTCAACAGAAGATAACACTATCAACATTTCTTCAAGAAATGTGTTGCTTAATAATTCAACGTTTAACGATTCCTTAAATCTGACAAATAGAAGGTAATTAACAAAAAACCCAGAGTATAATATTATATACTTACTCGTATATAGCAAAATGTTATTCATAAAAACATTGACTGGGGTCAAATTCTGATACCTCTAATCCCAGTTCGACTTTCAGACTTACATAAAAAGCAATACTTACAGCTGTTGTCGTTTTATTCTTAAAAAGAATAACTTACAAAATAATGTTTCTATAGAGAGCTTACAGTCGAACGGCACTTTTCGACGAGTGTCAACAAGTGCCTTCAAAAAAATAAAAATAAAAATCCAGCGACTGCCGTCGACAAGTGCCGTACGTCTGTAAGAGCTTAAGAAGCCTTAGGGGCTAACTTTTTCTTCACCAGACAAATATTCCAGCCTCAAAGAAGCGAGTTCTATGATCCCAACTGGGGCTATGAGCCTTATTGGATCCATGGCGACTACTACTTCAATATCACCAACACCACCATCATCGACCCGAGGCTCAACATAAGCACCATCTGCGGAGGACCTTGCCCATATATCTTCACTATGTATGTAATTGAATACTTAGCTTACTATACAGGATGCAATTAAACCTTCCTGCCAAATTTTTTCCAGGGCTTACTGTATCATTAGGAGAGTCCATTTAACCAAAAAAAATTGGGTGTTATATTTTTTTATTGACATAATATTTTATCCCATTTAAAATCGTTGCAGAACGGTTACTCGCGGCGCGGGGGAATGAAAGGGGGTAACGCGGAGGGAGGCGCGCGCGCGGGGTCACATCACGCGCGGGCGACGCGTCGTGTCCATTAATTGTAGTGTTTTTAGGATAACTTTCGGAAGCTATTTCTTAATATTTTAGTACTGAGTGATTATAAAAGAAAAAATACGTGTATTTTTATTTTTAACAACGATCAATATATTTAAATTTGGCAGGAAGGTTTAATTGCACCCTGTATAGTCCGGCCTTCGTGGTCCAGTGGTTTAGAGCTTGATTTTCCTGGTACAACCTTTCGAGGTCGTGGGTTGGATTATTATCAAACACACAACAAAAATTTTGGTTCCAAGTTCGATCAAAGCAATGCAAGCTAAACATCTGTCTAAAAAGAAATCCATGTAAAAAGTCATATTGCACCAAATTTGAAATTACGTAGTTCCCCATTTGCTTATTATTGGTTTGTTTCAGCTACGGAGTAATTTGCGCAAGGAACAGCAATATGACCCACAGAACATTCAAGAACTATTGTGAGCTGGTCGACATAGATTGCAATAATCGAATGAGTGAGTTTCGATTCCATTCATTCATCATGTAGATCCGGTGTGCGCACTTATTCCACTCACTCCTCGGCTCCTCACCCCATCAAAAGGACGAAATCGAACAATGCACCTACTACTCCACTTTTACCAATCGATCTTGAAGTTGTACGCGGCCTTTATTCAAGGTTTTCTGAGATGAAAATTATAATAGTATACTGAAGACAATGACGCCACAAATAACAAAATTATATCAAAACTAACGACGAGCTATAATATTGTCCTTACTGAACATATTAATATTTTTAGAATGGACCATCATATACCGGGGAGAATGTCACGAGGCTCTTAAGCCGTATCCACTCTGGTTGGCCAACGCCGAAACCGACATTCCAAAGCGAGCCGTACAATATGTTGAGGATTTCGAAAAGGCATACCCGAAGACATCGACATTATCCGTGTTACAGCTAGAGATGATGGAAAGAGGAAAAGAATAAACAAATTTTGTAATACTTTGTTTTCATAAGTCAAAAATCTGTAAAAGCACGAAATCGATTCCGACGGATCGGGGCGGGGAATCCACTTGTACAGATATGCCCGTAGGCACGTCCGCGGGCAGTCTTGTCGGGCATGTCTGGCGCTATGATATTGTCATCAAGATGACTGAAAAATAAGCAGCTTGGTTGTATTGTCTATTAAGTGTAACAAAACTGTGACTTTAAATCTAATCCACGCGCGATGATTCTTGTAGGGATGTAAAATTTTACTATTCTTTAGATATCTCGCGTGACACTGATATACGGCAGTGTTTCCCAAACTTGTCGGGATCGCGACCCATCTACAAGAAAGTTTAAAGTTCGCGGCCCACCTTGTGTCATGAAGACAAAAAAGCAGCGGCCGCGGCATGTTGCTGCCGCAGCATTTACCCCTGAATTCTTATCATAGTTTACCACCATATCATCATCATCGTCAGCCTTACTTACAGACAGACCAACTTATCTGTGAACTGAACGGCGGCGCTAGAAGTAATACAAAATTGTATTTCTACCAATCGCAGCAGCTCTGGAATTTGACATTTCCGTATATGTGGCCGTCCGCCGTAGTTCCAATAACGGCCGGTTCACAGATAACTTGGTAGCTCTGTACTAATTACAATTACGTTTGCGTTCGAATGCCCCGCCCCCGTCCCGCACGTACCCACGACGACGAACGAACGAGTAAAATGGCAATCGAATGAGTACGAAAATCGTCCTATAGTTTCATGGCCCACCCAGAATCTACCCGCGAGCCACACTTTGGTAAATACTGGTATACGGTATACACTATACACTATACAGTATACCCTCTACGTAGTAAGTACTAAACACGCGTAGACGACTTCATTTGCACACGACTCGCTAGTACATGTGCATTAACGAGACATATTGTTACGATTTCAGCTCCGATGAACTCTAATAAAAACACTACAAAAGATCATAAAGTTTGAATAGCTTCTCAAACTTCACGCTCTGCTCCCCGTTTTTAATTAGTTTCTGATATAACGCGCAAAATGGAAATAACTTTAACAATTTTGTGTATGTGCAATATGGTTTATTTATTATGTTTTGGTAGGGTGAAATTCATCAGATAATAGAGGAATGAATAAAGCTTAAAACAAACCTACGCGTCAGTGACAGGGGACGCGGTACGCGAATCGGGAGCGTCTGCGACGCGAAACTTGGCGTGCACACCTGCGCGACTACTAATATCATGATCATAGAGAAAAATAATACATCGGGCAATTCGATTCATGACACAATCTATCAAAACGTAAACAAATCAAGAAATCATAAACTAAAGAGTAGTACAAAATAATATAAAAAAGGTTTTAAAAAAGAAGTCTAGTTATGTAAACTTCAAAACACGCGTCTGACAACTTGACGCGCACGTTCCGCTTGCCGACGCGAACATTTCGCGTCGCGGTCGTGCAGGTGTGCACAGCGCCATAAGATTACATGGGCAGCGTCCGCCGCGCGGTAGACGCTACCGCTTCGCAGTCGCTTTGGTCGCGTAGGTTTGCGCTAAGCTTAATGAGAATTAAGACATACTGTATCATTTACAAGGGGGTTAGGCCACCCTTATTCTGCCCATTATGAATTTATAATCTGTACCTATACAAGGTGTGATGTTCCTTATATCATAAAGTTCACTGTGAAAGTAGCAGAGCTAAAGCAAAAAAATAATTTTGTGGTTTGTATGGGCAATCGCCCGCGCGACCTGAAATTTTCCATACAAACGTGAAAAATAAAGTTACCCTTTCATAGCTGCTACTTTCAGTTTTACCAGGAATACATATAAGATATCTGCGTATTGTAGTAATTAAACAACTTAGGACATGCTGATGAAAAGATATTTATTTACGGAATGACATCTAACAATTCTATGTCAATAGACCAGAAACAATACTTATTAAAAAGGTAAAATATAAAAAGTTCTATACAAACACCACACCCTCACACTAAGTAACAAAATTCCATAACAACCATAATAATTAGCCTATGAAACATAATATGTAATTAACCTATACTAACTAATAGCCCCACCTATCTATGGGCCTCGTAAGACGTTTGGGCCGGTGCAAGCGTACAGGTGGAACGGCGGGAGGCGGATCCGTCGCAACGGGACTGTCGGTTAGGGGCGGTGGTCCTACTAGTACAGGGGCGCCACTCTCGCCCGCAGCTGGGTGACTACAGGCACCACTCGAGGACCCCGGTGTATGTGAATCCGGCGGCTCATACGGCACTGCCCACGGCTTGATTTGGTCCACGTGCCTCTTAAGTTGCCCTAGACCCGTATTCACTACGTAGTGCCGCGAACCTACTCCTTCTTCTACTCTCCCACGCACCCATTTTTCGCCTTGCGCGTAATTGCGCACCAAGACATCCTCCCCAACTTGAACAGCTCGCGCTTGACCCCCGGCGGACTCTATTTGTTTTTCTTGAGCTACCCGCACCTTATCCTCAATCGGCCTACCCCACCTCAGATGATCTAACCTAGTACGTAACGACCTACGTTGCAACATCATGGCTGGCGACACCCCCGTGGTGCTATGCTCTACGTTTCTATATGCCAGCAGATATGCCTGCAAAGCCGCATCTAGATCGCAGCCATCCCGGGCCGATTTCTTCAACGCCCGCTTGCATATCCTAACCGCCCCTTCGGCGGCACCATTAGAGGCCGGGTGATAAACGGCCGAAAAAGAAATTTTGACACCGTTATTAGTCATGAATTCCAGATACTCCCTACTAGAAAAAGGGGGCCCATTGTCGGACACCACTTGCTTCGGCAGTCCGAACCGCGCAAACGTCTCCCGCAACACTTTAATAACCGCACTAGCGTTGGTCCTCGGCATGTGAAAGACTTCTAGCCACTTACTGGTCGCGTCGATAATTACTAGAAACGTTTTACCGTTTAATGGACCCAAAAAATCAACATGCAACCTCGACCACGGTTCCGGCTCATGCGGCCACGGCTGTATCGCCGCCTTGGGTGGCGCCGAACTCTCCGCTATGCACGTCGCACATTCTCTACAAACTCTCTCGATATCGGCATCTATGCCTGGCCACCAGACGAAACTTCGAGCTATGCTCTTCATTTTGACTACCCCCATATGACCCACATGCAACTCGCTCAACATATATGACCGTAAGCTAGCCGGTATAACTAACCTATAGCCCCATACGACACACCCCATATCGATATACAACTCGTTACGGCGCGCGAAGTAGGGTCGTAATTCCGAATCAGGGCACGAATCGGGCCAGCCTGAATGTAAATACGACATCACCCTTCTTAGGTTACTATCTAAGCTGACCTGCTCTTGCACCTCCTTCCTAGTGACTGGTAAAAAGGGTTGCACGAAAGAAAGGTATGTGTTCTCCTGTTTCACACTGACCTGCTGGCTTACTGGCAACCTTGACAAGGCATCCGCAGCGTTATTCTTACTACTAACATATTCGATTTTATAATCGTAGCCACCTAGTATAACGGCCCATCTTTGCATCCTACTAGCCGCCATGACCGGAATGCCTGCCTTATCCCCAAATATAGTAACTAGGGGCTTATGATCCGTCCTCAAAAGAAATTTACGTCCATATAAAAACTGGTGAAATTTCCGTACACCAAATATAATAGACAGAGCTTCCCGCTCAATTTGGGAGTAATTTTTCTCTGCCGAGTTAAGTGTTCGGGAAGCGTATGCGATCGGCCTCTCACCCTGCGACGTGATATGCGAGATGACTGCTCCTATACCGATACTACTGGCATCTGTCGTCAAAATAAGTGGTAAGTCTAAAGAGTAGTGCACGAGGACTTCACTAGAAGCTAAAATATTTTTAACATCGTTAAATGCCCGCTCACATCTCTGGTCCCACCTAAACCTAGAATCCTTCTTTAGAAGATTGTATAATGGTGCTAGCATAGTACTCATATTGGGGACAAATTTAGCATAATAGATCACTAGCCCTAGGAAAGACCGCAAATCGGAAACATTAGTTGGTGTTTTAACTTTCTTAATAGCTTCAACCTTATGAGGGTCAGTATGAACTCCGTTCTTATCGATAACAAAGCCTAAGTACGTAACTGAGTTGCCGAAAAGAGTACATTTATCTTTTCGAACTCTTAAGCCCCATTTTTCCAATCTCGCAAAAACTTCCTTTAAAGTAGCTAAATGTGACGCATCATCTTTACCAGTTATGATAATATCGTCCAAGAAGACGCCTACCCCGGGCAATCCCGCAAAAATCTGTTCCATCTTTCTTTGAAAAATTCCCGGACTAGATGCTAAGCCAAAAATTAATCTATTATATTTAAATAAACCTTTATGTGTATTAATAACGGTGAATTTTTGGGACTCATCGAGTTCAAATTGTGTATAAGCCTGCGATAAGTCAATTTTAGAAAACTTATCTCCTCCATGCAATTTAGCTAATAGATCCTCAACCCGAGGTAACGGAAAACGATCGATTTCTAAACACTTATTTAACGTCAGTTTGAAATCACCACAAATACGTATTGTGCCGTCCTTTTTCATTACCGGCACGATAGGTGTCGCCCAGTCCGAACTCGACACAGGTGAAATGACTCCATCACGCTGCAGTTGTTCGAGTGCCCGTTCTACTGGTTCACGTAAGGCGTAAGCTAACGGGCGAGCACGTAAAAAGATTGGCTGTGCCCCCTCTCGTAAACGAAAACCGACTGTTCCACCTGTATACTTCCCGAGTCCGTCCGCAAACACCTTAGAGAACCTGGAACTGAAATACGTCCAATTAAAATCCTCGCTAATGCTACACACTTGAAATGACTGCGGATATATTTTTAATTCGCTTATCCACTGCCGACCCAAAAGGTTACTTTTGCCTTTCTCGACTATAAATAAGTCTAAATTTTTTTTACACTGTTTATACACAACTAGAGGCCTAATTTTACCAATAGGCTCCTTCAGTTCTCCTGTGTAGTACCTAAGCTTAATCTCGCTAGGAAAAATTTCACAATTGTCAAACATTCTGTCGTAAGTCTCCTTATTAATACAAGAAATTGCACTTCCTGTATCAATTTCCATAACTAAAGTTTTATTATTAACGGTGATACTAATAGTATAGGGGGGGAAATCCTTAAAAGAGCGATTACAAATAGAATAATTAAATACCTCCTCACTATCTACACTACCCGAGCTGCCGTCCCCTTTTTCTTCGAGACAGTTTAGGCTAGTACTAGCTGTTTTCCTGCGGGGACACACTCGCTTGAGATGGCCTTCCTTGTTGCAAATCTTGCATGTATAAGATTTAAATTTGCAATATTCCGGACTATGTTGGTACCCGCAAGTAGGACAACTCTTATTCTTGTTATTATTGATTATAGCGCTTTTATAGGTCACTAGAGACTTATTCTTGAATGATGACTGGTGCCTTCTTGAACCATGATCTAAATCCCGATTCTCATCAAGCTTATAGACGGCGGGTTGTCTGTATGCAGGATCGGTACTGACTGGTACCTGTAACTCCCGGTCACCAACTACAAGAGCCGCGTCCGACTCCGCCGACTCCATCGCTATAGCTATATTATACGCCTTATCAAAAGTCACATTCTCCTCGGTGAATAACCTTTGTCTTATGCCGTCTTTCCTTAATCCGCATACAAACTGATCCCTCAAGTTCTCTGATAGCGAGTCGTCAATGAATCCACAATTCTTGGACAACTTTTTAAGATCGGTAACAAAATTTGCAACGTTCTCTGCGCGACCTTGTACACGTCTCCGAAAATTGTATCTCTCGGCTAAAATCGACGGTTTAGGTCTGATATGTT
The DNA here is from genome assembly GCA_963422495.1 of Polyommatus iphigenia. Taxonomy (NCBI): domain Eukaryota; kingdom Metazoa; phylum Arthropoda; class Insecta; order Lepidoptera; family Lycaenidae; genus Polyommatus; species Polyommatus iphigenia. The sequence continues at coordinate 31,553,564 of OY730182.1, forward strand.
TTCCTACAATCTCGATGAGCTCCGAGTACTGCTTTGTAGCTGGTTTGTGCGGAGTACACAAGCTTGACATCAACTCGTATGTCTCGGCGCCTACAGCCGTAATCAGCGTTGCCACTTTTAGCTCATCCTTAATGCTATTGCATATAAAATACTGTTCAAGTCTGTCTATATACGACTCCCAGCAATCTGTCTCCAAATTAAACTCGGCCAACTTACCTACCGACATTTTAACGTTTTTACCTCGTCGCCACTAAGATATCTGCGTATTGTAGTAATTAAACAACTTAGGACATGCTGATGAAAAGATATTTATTTACGGAATGACATCTAACAATTCTATGTCAATAGACCAGAAACAATACTTATTAAAAAGGTAAAATATAAAAAGTTCTATACAAACACCACAACATACACACCATATTATTATCACTTAGTTTTGTTACACCCTGTATAATTTTGTAAATATGTATATTTCAGACCTTTTCCTCCGTGTTCTCGAAGTGATTACTCAAAATCTTAGCCCAGATGACAAGAGGAAACTTGAGTAAGTACTTAAAACATTTTTTCAATTTTTTACTGACGGTATAGGTACCGAACAAATTCTCTTTGCTCATTTTTTTTTCAGAACGTACCTTCATTACCAAAAAGAGGAAAGTGAGGCAAGGGATAAAGAATACAATCCGAAGCATGGTTACGAACCCTATTGGATAGACGGTCACTGGGTGTTCCAGACACCCACAGTGAAGGAAGGCGAGACCACAACCCCAATTCCACAAGTCTGCGGGGATGAGTGCAGTTATCTGTACCAACCGTATGTCATTGCCAAGCGGTGTCTCCACATTAGCTCATGATGGACAAATATAAGTATAGGTCTACCAGAATCTGATGGCAAATTTTGACAGCAGATTTTCAAAAAATATCCTTGATCATTGGATAAATTTATATATTTGCATGTTTCACACACATAGACAGCCGCTATAAGGAAAAGAAAGGATCAAAATGTTTTATACCCCGGTATTGCTAGAGTCAATTTACTTTCTCACTTTTTGCCATCAGATTCTGGTAGACCTATAGTAATATGAACATGTGAAAATGCATATTCGCGATTGCGAGGCTGGATTTATTGGGTAGAGAGCTTCGCAATTATGGTGGCAATGGTGGCATGATGACTTAACGTTGAGTCAAAAAGTTTTTTTTTTTTTATTATTGTATAGACAAATTGCGGCTCTTTCAGTGCTGCACTGCTACACTCTCTAAGAGAGTTCTATATTACACAGGACACATACACACCCTATAGCATTAATCACTTTGTTTTGTTACATCCTGTATTGATATAGTGATCCTACATTCTGTCCCCAGGGCATTAATCTTCATACTCTATAGACCTAGAGTCTAGACTCTAGATCAGCTATTCCCAACCCGTGGCCCGCCGGGACTGAATCTGTGACCCGTTTTGAAATTCACGCCCACCGGCAAAATAATGTAGAGTCGTTGTGAAAGTCGGGAATTTTTTTCCACTTTTGTAAATCATTAATTTTGAAGAACGTCATATTTTAAGACTACAAAATCAAGACTAAAACATGTTTGTGGCCCGCATGAAAAAAAGCTTGGGGATCACTGCTCTAGACAGTCTACGGCTGCATGAATAATATTGAACATTTTAGTCTCTTAAAATATACACCTCAGTGTCCATCTTAAACTCAAATCATTTCCTGTGCAGAATCCGCGAAGTCTGCGGACGTGAAATAGCAGATACGTCCATATCGGGTTGCCTGTACATGGGTTTCCTGAAACGCTGTGACAACGCCGAAATGGACGACCACATGGCGTATGGCTACAAAACCTTCAAAACCTACTGCAATTTTCTCGACGTTAAATGTAGAGATGCCGAGAAGGATAACCGTAAGCTCTTAGGCCTTGATTACACCTACCTAATGGCAAGAAAGTGCCTTCGGCCGAGCACATTTATGATATACGAGCTTTTGCCCGCGGCTTCGCTCGCGTTAAGAAGTATTATTATATACAAACTTTCATCCCCTATTTTAACCCCTTGGGGTTGGAATTTATCAAAATCCTTTCTTAGCGGATGCCTACGTCATAACATCTGCCTGCATGCAAAAATTCAGCCCGATCCGTCCAGTGGTTTGGGCTGTGCGTTGATAGATCACCATGTCAGTCCTGTTACCTTTGAGTTTTATATATTACCTTTGAGTTTTATATGTATATTATATAGACATATACTGAGTGCTCGGCCGAGGACACTGTAGAATGTAGATGTACTGTAGATTATGAGGCCTTTAGATTAAGCCGTTGTTAAGTTGTTGTTGTTGTGTTGTTGTTGTTAAGTTCGTTGAAATTATAAGAAGGGGAGTGATATTTTGACATTCGATTAGCAACAACCCGCAAAACTGTAAAAGGTTCTGATTTTCCGACAGCAATGCAACATGCATAAATTGTACAATATCTGCTTTCAAACTGCGAAAAACTTGAATTGATAGGGCAATTTTTTAATGCGGTAGGGGCGCCGCGGTTTAGAACTTGTTACTTGAACTAGTAGAGATCTTACACTTTTCTATTTTCCATCCGGCGGATGCTTTTGGATTTGAAAATATCATTTCGATTCATCGCAAATGATACGTAATGGACCTTACAACCGTGCTAGTGTTTTATTGTTGTGTTGTTCAAAGTTTAATCAATTTCAGATTGGATGTTCGTCCACGTAGGCGCTTGCAAGGACCAGGATACCACAATAAAGGAAATCCGGGAATCAAGCAAAATCCAAAGCCGATTGAACCAATACCTATCACAAATAGAGCAGACTGCTAGTGAAAGAAACCTCACAGCGTTTGTATAGATTAAACCGTTTTAAAAAGTTTAATAATATTTAAAGTAGGAAAATATTTTTAAAAGAAAAAAACATAAAAAGAAAATACATATGAACATTTACTATAGAGTACCTACCGTCTACATCTGATAGGGAACCTACTTTCCGAAGTTCAGGTTTGTAGATGTTCTAATTCCTAAGATTACGTGATTAACTAATTAGTAATTAGGGTCAATTCAGTCTTCAGACCGCAACGCGACGCGTAGATGCATTTCTATATTTGTACTGAATTGACAGACTTCAATTGCGTGAGACGTCTTACAAATTGTCAAATCCATACAAATGCATCTACGCGTCGCGTTGCAGTCTGAATTGACCCTTAGTGAGACATATATTTAGACCTTATTTTTCAAATACTCGCCTTTACATCACTATTAGAAGGCTTGGCTAGAAATCGCTTCTCAAACTTTGGGAATCGTATTTTATCGTTTTAAACATTTCGAGGATAGGAGTGTTCGCCCGTCTTGTTCTGACGAATACAAATGACTGGGGAGCGTTCACTGAGAACATAGAGCTTATTTCAGTTCTTACACACCATAAATATCATACAGAAGAGTAACTCTTCTCTCTACAAAAGATGGTAGACGTGTCCTAGAAATTTCGCTCAACACAGCAACAACTTTATTGATGTACTAAATGACGCCCGCAATTTTGTTGCGCCAAAACTCTTTCGCGGAAACCGTACATTTTACTCGGGACTCAAAGTATCCCCATACCAAATTTCAGCAAAATCAGCGGTTTGAGCGTAAAGAGATGACAGACAGACAGACACACTTTATAATGTAAAAAGCTTGTGATCTTGTGTACTGTACCAGCCAAACCGCTCGTTCGCGCGGACGCATTATATAAATTATAAATCAAGCCACACGCTTGTTACTTCAATGCTTTGCTACGGTCTACTTCAAGTTATCTAAATCACTTCGCATGTGCCATTCGGGTGGTTCAATACGAAGATGGACTACTGTTTATTTCTGGTTGTTAGTTGTTACTTCGTAGTAATATTCTTCAGATAAGGACAAATAGAAAAGGAACGATCATCTTTCAACAATTAATAACTGAGTTCTCTTTATCGCCAAATGCAAATAAAATGTTAAAAGATAACTACTGCTTATTTAGTTAGTAAATAAACAAATTATGGAATGCATTGAGACGTTAAACATGCTGGGAAGGAACAACAACATCCGCCTAGTATGGGTCCCGGGCCACAGTAACGTCCCCGGAAATGAAACCGCTGACGAACTGGCTAGGCTCGGGGCCGAGAGTCTCATATATGGCCCAGAACCAGTCTGTCGTATAACTCCCAGTACCACAAAGCAAGTGCTCAAGGAATGGGGTCACAGACTATGCAGGAAGCAATGGGCTGAGACCCCTGGCCTTGAACACTCCAAGGCACTAATTCCTGGCTTCAACAAGAAACTATCAGAATTAGTGCTCACCTTGGGTAGGAACCAATTAAGAATCCTTACCAGAAGCCTAACTGGGCACTGCAAGCTCAACAAACACCTAAACAGAATGGGTATTTGTAGCATAACGACTTGCAGATTCTGTGAGGAGGAGGATGAAACACCTATTCACCTTCTCCTCGACTGTCCTGCTCTACTACAGAGCAGGAACAGGCACCTTGGTCGCCACGAATACCCATCCACAGAGGAAATTCGTGGCACCAACCCCAACCATATCGTTCAATTTATGAGCAGTATTGGGTTGGGGATGATTCTCTAGTGCGAAGGAGTCACAATAGATCCTCATGGGTCGCAGTGACGTCAGGGCTATAGCGACCTGCCTTCTTTAAAAAAAAAAAAACAAATTAGCAGTCTCTTTTCTCTTAGAAAAATTAAATCCATACTTCCATGCTAATATCATTAATGCGAAAGTGTGTCTGTCTGTCTGTCTGTTACCTCTTCACGCCCAAACCGCGGAACCGATTTTGCTGAAATTTGGCATGGAGATAATTTGAGTCCCGGGAAAGGACATAGGATACTTTTTATCCCGGAAAAATGTACGGCTCCCGCGCGATAAGCGAATTTTGGCGCAACGGAGTTGCGGGCGTCATCTAGTACTGTATAATAATTGTAAGTTGGATTTTGCAGAATTTAAAAAGGCGACGGGTCATTTGTGACCCAGGCCCGACACAAAAGAGACATATCCCATTTTTTTCGTTATATTATGGGTATCCAAGATATGTAATTCTTATATTCAAAATCAGTGGCTAACATGTTATTTTATTGCTTTCTTTTTCTTCAGACGCAGTATGAAAAATGTTAATACGAAGAATAAGAATCGTTATTTGCATGTAATTATATTCAATATCTGTGGCTAACACTTAGAAATAGATTATTTTTATACCGTGCCTAAAGGAAAACACGAAACCATAATAAATATTATTTTGTTTACCTAGGTAGGTACACTTTAAAAAAAAGTTTTTTTTTCACTACCTTCTACTAGTATGTTTCTTCACTACCTTCTAGTATGTTTCAAACAATTAGAAACGTCCTGTCTCTGCAGCATGTTATATTTTATCACGCGTGATAATTATAACACCAAGGGCGAGATAAACCTATAGATACCTACATGAGTTTTTCTTTAGCTAATGAACATGAAAACAAGATGTCTAGCCCACCCTAGGCTATAATAATAACACTTATCACGTGTGCACAAGTCAACCAAGTTTTGTTGATTACAGAACCCTAAGGCCGTATTTCCACTGAAGCGGAGCGGAGCTTAGCGGTGCCGAATTGACCAATCACCATGCTCGAAATCTTCGCTCCGCTTCGCTGTCATTCCGCTGGAATAGCACGATTGGTCAATTTGGGCACCGCTAAGCTCCGCTTCAGTAGAAACTCACCCTAAAACGGAAGCATAACCAGCTGATTTTTTGTATATTGGTAGGTTAATAGTTATATTTGACGACCTCTGTGGCTCAGTGGTGAGCGCGTTGGTAGCTCAAGCCGGGGGTCGTGGGTTCGAATCCCGCCGACGGAACAAAAAGTTTTTCAATGTTCCGGGTCTGGATGTGTATTAAATATGTATATGATATAATAAAAATCTTAAATATATGTATAGTATAAAAGTATTAAACACAAGTCCTTCAGGTACTTAGCACGGGGCCAGACTGACGTGGTGTGAAGCGCCCATAGATATTATTATTATTAAATAATTTAAGAGCAATATTGTCCTACAAATAAAACAATCCATATTTTAGGACCATCAAGTCAAAGTATGAAATCCTTTCTATCTCTGTTAGCTACCACTTTCAAGATTTTTCGCAGATACAAATGTTGTTTATCTTATCAAAATGAAGCTACTCACAAAAATTAGCTTAAAAAAAATATTCTAGGGCTCCCTGACTATAATACTACGTTTTTGAAGAAACATGTCGTGATTGTATTTTACATCTAATAAGTGCATTTACATGTTAGCCAATGATATTGAATAAAATTGCTTAATATTTGCACTTTTCATACTGCGCTTGAAGAAAAAAAGAAAGCAATAAAATAACATGTTAGCCACTGATATTGAATATAAAAATTACATATCTTGGATACCCATTATATAACGAAAACAATGGGATACGTTTCCTTCGTGTCGGCCATGGGTAAATTTTGTATGGTCCGTGACCAGTCTTCTTTGCGTAGTAAACGCAGTTTTTTTTTAAGGGTCAGGATCACATCGAAGCTGGACGTAACTAGACTGAATAGGTGCGATGCAAAATAGAAATAAAACCTTCATCTTCTATATTGTATATAAAATACCTTCGCGGGCAAGTTTAGGTACTGTTATTTACAAATAACAGTACCTAAACTTGCCCGCGAAGGTTCGGCTGTAGCCGAATAGCCATTACAAACATTTAAATATTCTTCACAAGTGAATTCTAATTTTCGTATACTTGTAAGTTGTAGGTAGGCAATCGGCATAATTTAAAGATTAATTTTCGCTAATTATGTGCCAGACTAATTTGCTTAAGTCGCGACGATAATTTTAATAAGACTTGTACAAAAAATGTTAATTTCAATTACAATTTAATGGAGGTCTCATAAATTATAAGACTTTAATCTTCGTTTTTAAGTACTTCGCCGGTAAAATATATCTTTGACTAAAATATGTATAAAATTCTCGCATCGCGGAGTTTGTTGCCAACTCCTCCTCTCTCTCCTCTTAAGAGCCCGTACTATCTTTTCTACTGCTCTCTTCACACTCACGCCCGTCTTTCATATGCCAGGTGAAAAAGGACGATCGCCAAGTTAGCGGGCAGTTATAGGTATTCTGTTTTTTAAAGGGTTTTTTATATTAAAGTGGTAAAAAGTAATTCCAACATTGTATAGACGACTTTCTCAACAGTACATTGTATTTTTTTCATACCGTTAAGACGTCAATACAATCCACAAACAGGTGATATTCTAAACCTTTTACAGCAAAAATCACAAAACTGTCGCGGGTTTGAGTTGGATTATTTAAAGATACTTAAAAAAAATAAAAAATCTAGCTGCAACATTACATTATAATTGAAATGATCTTACATGTTGTGCATTAAAACTTATAGAAATACTGTATCTTAACTGTTAAATCACGTCTGTTAAGAGGCCGGGTACCCTTGGAATTTCTGATACAAACGTAATTCCAAAATCATTTACTCATACGAAAATATTTAACATGTTTTAGTTATTTTTCAGTTTAAGATAGTAATTACCTAGGTTCCTACACAAAAATTTACTTCAAAATATTTAAACAAAAAAATTTTTTTTTTGTTTTAAATTTTTTTTTTAGTAAATTTACTACTAAATATTTAAACACTAAAAATAGAGTAAAACACTAAAAAATATATAAATAAATAGTAAATTTACTACAAAATATTTAAATACTAAAAATTATTTTTTAGAGTTTAAATATTTTGTAGTAAATTTACTATTTATTTATATATTTTTTAGTGTTTTACTCTATTTTTTAGTGTTTAAATATTTAGTAGTAAATTTACTAAAAAAAATTTAAAACAAAAAAAAAATTTTTTTGTTTAAATATTTTGAAGTAAATTTTTGTGTAGGAACCTAGGTAATTACTATCTTAAACTGAAAAATAACTCAAACATGTTAAATATTTTCGTATGAGAAAATGATTTTGGAATTACGTTTGTATCAGAAATTCCAAGGGTACCCGGCCCCTTAAATGAGCGAAATCGGCAAAATTTCGTATACGGACTCTTAACGGCTGGACCGATTTTGATAAAATTTTGTGTGCTTATCGGATAGATCTGTCTGAGAATTATATCAACCACTTCCCATAAAATCCATGTTGGATAGTCATAAGAGACTCATACTAAATGGACTTGGGTCAGTTGGTTGGGTTATGTCAAGCCGTCAGCTAGTGCAGCTTGAAATTAAATAAACAAATCATTTAATGGCATTTAGATCAGTCATTTATTATACCCGCATTTAGATGGCAACGAATTCGGCACTGGCAACACACGTAATTCAAAATCGGATATAATGACAAACGACCGGAACCGGAAAAAGAAGTATCGGCTAGTGGTTTGTCAGAATTAGTGGTTATCATTAGAATGCGGGCGGCCGCGTCTGAGGCCCATTTGTCAGGATCACCTTAGCCTGGCCCTTATTTATAGCCTGGGTCAGGATTAAGCTGCCCTTTGATTGGTAAAATTAATTGAATGCTCAATGGAAAGTCACATCGACGATAGCGCTGCTGCTATTATTGGCTATTGCTTGTGTGATGGTGGTTTTTGCTTGTGTGGTGGTGGCGTGTGCAGGTTCATGGGAGTGTACGCGTAGGCAGTGTGGGAAGGGAAGAAAGTGCTACGCATGCACTAAGGGTCTACACAGACGGACCGCATTTCAACTGCAATTCAACCGCAAATTGCAGTTCAAGTGCAGTTTGAAAGCAGTTGACACGACTGCAATAGAACTGCAAACCAAACGCGCAGTCGCATTGCAGTTCAGTTGCAGTTGGCGTGCAGTCGTGTGAACGGTTGGTTTGCAGTTCTATTGCAGTCGTGTCAACTGCATTCAAACTGGACTTGAACTACAATTTGCGGTTGGATTGCAGTTGAAATGCGGTCCGTCTGTGTAGACCCTGATTTCTGAGGTTCTCGTTAATGTTGCGGAATTAATTGCTAGAAATAATAGCATTCTTAGGTTCTGTTTCACCACTTCCTGATAAGTGCCGAATGGGCTATCCACCACTTAACTTGACATATGAAGCATGGAGAACCTGACAAAAAAGCTGCCTGCCTATTCGACACTTTATCAGAAAGTGGTGAAACAGGCCCTAAATGGAAGGTAATTAGTTAGACATCGGATTATATGCATTTGCATACTTGCATATGCAATGCATATAATGGCACTTTTTAGGCGTTAGTGCATATTTTGACAATTTTTCATTGATAGTGCATATTTCAGTAGTATTAGACCCTCGAAGTATCCAAACTAGCTATTAAAATACACACCGAGGCCACGAAACAGAGGTACAATAGATCAAAATACTTCAAATATGTAGCCCCATTACTATTTAAAGATTTCCGCAATACACACGACAGTATCTTTCTAGAAACAAATTTTTGGAGTTTACCCCTTAAGAATCGATTTTCATATATAAGGCGCCCGGTATGAGAAAAATCCGAGGGGTAAAACCTATTAAACAAGTAACGAAAAAATGTGTCACGTTTTTGGAATCATCGGACATCGGAATATTATATTATATTATTATATAATTATGTTAAGTATATATATATATATATATATATATATATATATATATATATATATATATATATATATATATATATATATATATATTGTTACGTGCTAGGGTTCGAGGATTCGGAGAGAAAGACCTGGAGAAGATTCGGAGAGAATTATACATATATAATTATATTATAATTATATATTTTTTATATAAATATAAATAATTAATATTGTTATTGTGAAGTTATAATTTTTAAGGTGAACTAAAAGTATTTTGAAATAACTATGGCCGAAAGGGGTGTAGATAATATTGCCGGAACATCTGATTTCATATGATATTAATCTTTTTTCAGTTCAATAAACTATTTTTGCGTATGGTTAGATACTCGTACTTAAGGAGTAAACTCCAGTCGTGCGTCGGAGCTGACACACTTTTCTCACTTTTTTTCTTTGTAGTTGGAAACATCTGAAAAAAAAATTAAATACGGCACCACTGGAAAAGACTCCAACAAATTATAAATTTTAATAATAAATTATATATAATTTGCATTTTATAAATTTGCATGCATATTTCGGCACTTTGATCGTGCATATAATCCGATGTCTAGTAATTAGTAATCTTAGAGTCAAACTCCCGGGTCTTAGAAAAATACTTTGACAACGGATACTTGCTCATAACTGTTAGGTCTTTGGTTATGATCGATTTTTTACCTCCTTTCTTGGGTATCTCTTGCTCTCGTATATTGTGCACACACTTGGGCATCATAAATATTGCTTTTGCCACTTGGCTTCCTTGCAATGAAACCGGTCACTGTGACCGAAACTGGTGTGTGCATTATGAACGATTTACCCAGCAATGGTCGCTAATGTCTGGAGACTGAGAGCAGCTGTAATGGCTCATTAAATTCAGATGACTTACAAATTATACGGACTGTTGGACTTTTTATGTTCTCAGAAAAACTTTTACTTTACACTTTAATAAATATCTTTAACTTTTTCTCCGTGGTTCCTTTGAAAGAGAACTCGCTACCCGAAAACACAGTAAAAAATATTTCAAGTCAAATTTACTGACGCATATACCTACTTAAAAAGGTCCCTTTTCATCGAGATATGGTGGGAAACCTCAAACCATGAAATTGCAAAACTGTTTGTATCATGCACAATCGACGTCGATTATGGACAATTATAAACACATAATATGCCTAAGGTGACCATACATCCCGCTTTGGGCGGGACAGTCCCGCTTTCAGGCAGTCTGTCCCGCTGTCCCCCGCGAGGCTGAAATTGTCCCGCTTTCGCAAACAGATCAAAAGACAATTTAGAAGTATTTTTATGTTCGAAATGCCGAAGCAAAGGGCAATGCCCACTCCCAATGTGATTATTCTGCCATATTTTGCTCAATATCAATAATATGGTAGATACAACAGACAGGCACTTAAAATACCTACTCAATTGTTTACCTGTAGACTTAAATAAAATGAAAATAACATTAATTATTATGGGGGGGGGGGGGGGGGGGGGTGTCTGTATTCCGTAGATGTCCCGCTCTGACAAATAAAATAAATGGTCACGTTAAAATATATGCCCTACACCGTATACGTTCGCAATCGCTCGTATTGGGCCAACATGAGCAAGTCATATTTAAAATAGAACTAAGTAAGTTCAAACATTTTGTGAAAAGTTTTGAAAAAGCCACGACATTTATTGAATATAAAGTCAGTCGGACTTATTATGGTACATAAATAAGCTTCCTTTTATTTTGAATGCAAACTTGCGTAAGTATATCAAAATATATACACCTGTTTAATAGGAATTCTTTAATTTTTTTATTCAAATGTAGATCCTATGCCAAAAGCCATAGGAAGTATTTTAAAACGAGTGTGAATATCTTTACTAACGAGGATAGTGTTGCCAACCTATCTCTTTTTAAATATTTTCCCCACATGTTTGAAGCCTTTGGCCAGGTACTACCTAAGGTGCACAATGCACATTAAAATAAAGCAAGTTTTATTTTTTTTTTATTATCTAAATTTAATGTTCCCTATCAATGTAAAGTTTAGTTTAAAAAGTCTTCGGCAGAAAACTATGATTGATCTTTTAAATATTATTGTTATTTTCTAAAATTAGTAAAAATATAAGTTTGCCTGCTTAGAAACAAAATTCAATAACGTTTGATATTATTTATAACAGTACTTACATCTCCTGAAATCGTAAGAATAGAAAAATCATGGCCGATCATTAGAGCTTTGACAGTGACGGAGGTACAATAAAATGTTTACAGGTAAATATCCCACATTTAGGGGAAATTACGTATATCTAATAAATTGGCAACAAAGAGGGCGGGCTAGTGTAATTTGTCTATGTGCGGAGCCGGCCCGCACAAAAGAGGAGGAATGGTGGAAATTTGAAAAGGCAGCGGAAAAATTATCCTCACATACACTCGTACGAAATAAAATTACGGTACGGGCTCGTCGAGAATTATGAGGGTCGCATATTTTTTATGACTCCTTTTGATTGATGGCAATGAGATAGGAGAAGTTAATTGCGATTTTCTTTGTATTCGACGGGAAATAAGTGTATTCAGTACTGTAAATGTTTATTAAAAATAATTGAACGATTTCTCCTCTTTGTTTGCTCGAACAATGGCCCTTGCTGAAAATACCGCGTTTTTTTTTTGTTATATATCACAGTTTTTATTATTCGTAGATCACACGTTTTCTTTAATAAGGTTTTACAATTAAACCGACGCGACGGCAGGCAATCACAATTCACAACCTCATTTCTAAAGATAGGCTTCCAAAATCTAAGCTGGTTATTAAGTACTTAATATTATATCAACATTAAATATCTCTATACTAACTGCCGCACTCTAAGTGGAATATTAATTCATTTAAAATTTTGACATAAGCCCCATACATTATCTGTCAAACTCTTCATTAAATGGAAGGTTAATCATAATTAAATGTCTCTGAGTACGGCGGTGAGTGTATTAATTCCAACTTCATCTAAGCATAACATTAATCATAATAATTAGTTGAAATATATTTAGCTAAATAAATATTAAATACGTTTTAACGAAAAACAGTTTTTAACACAAACAGGAATGCGAAATGAAAACTACCCTAGGGTCCGACCAGATCTAGTAATATTTAAAATCTAATCTAGATTTCAGCTTTAAATACAGTGCAGCTAGAGCGTTTGAGTAAATGAAGCCATTAAACCACATCTAACTATACCCCAGGGAAACCTTAAAATTAAATAAGGCTGGCAGAAAACTTCGCTGAAATAACGTGTTTCAAGAGACTGTTTACAAATGTACCCAAGCTTTATAAGCTTGGGTACACGTCTTGCAATCGCGAGAAAAATAAATGTTGAACATATTATTATTACTTTCACAGTAATAATATACACTTTTCATGCACTTATTAATTTATTCTATGTTTCACACGAACGGTTTCGATAAAACCCTAATCATCATTAGGTTTTTATCGAAACCGGTTTCGATAAAAACCGACACACCATACATTCAATACTACGAATAATTATTATTCGTAGATTCAATATCATATAATATTATTACTTGTTGAATGACGATATTATTAAGTACTAAGTGACCCGGCAAATGTTGTTTTGCCAAATAAGTTATTTTGGCGATGATGTTGGCCAATTTATCCGTGACACAAAAAAACGGTCCAGTGGCACTTCATCACAATATATCGAATCAGTGGTTCGATATATTGTGATGAAATGTTGACATTTATGACGTGTCTGATCACTCTGAAGTCGTTTCGGACGAGTTTAGCAACAAACACAGCGACTGGAAAATTTGATATTATGTGAAACTATTTTTTACCGATTTTTCATCACGCAAAAAAAGTTGGAACCTGGGTGTATTAAAATAGGTAATTTGAATTTATTGACCACAAAGTAAACAAACTTGCTATGTTAAGGCTATACTTTAGGCTGATTAAGGTACTCTATAGATACTTATAACGAAATTATAGCACGACACTGGAGAATTTTACGAAGCATTTGAATTAATAGCCATTGTAAAATTCAGGTTTATTGTGCATATAACGAGGATAACTTTTATGTCGAACCTTAAAACGTGACAGAATATACTAAATAGACGCCTACATATTTTATGTCGACTATAAAACACGTTATCTAGTTAGGCGTCATAGGAAGCCTCTACTAAAGTGTACTAGAACGAAGAACTACCCCAATTAAGAAGGAACTCGCAACCGGCCCGATCTAAGAGGCCCCCCTCTTAGATCGGACCAGTCGGATCGGGGGTATTTGCCCAGAGCGGCAAAAAATAAGGAGCGGCAAAATTGACTTATTCCTATCTTCCAACCTAGCTATCAGCCACCAAAGTTAGAGAATTTTACCTTCCAGGCTCCAGCCTACTTCAGGTTGGATATATGTATGTAGTTGTAGTGGAAATATTTGAGTATTTTTCCTACCCACCCGGCACCCACCCATTCCCAACAAAACAAGCATATGAGTTAAGTATCTATATAATTTTCTGTATGCAAATGGCGGCGAAAATTATCTTTTTTGCCCGGAGCGGCAAAATAGCTACATCTGGCCCTTATAGCAACGCTACTCGAGGGTCTAGGCCCTAGGGGGACCCTAGTCGCGAGTTGTGTACAGGGTCCAAATCTCATACCTTGAATGTCGTTGCGATTGTAGGCCATTACACTCACGTACACACAATAATATGCTGTCCCCTGTCTCAAGCGCAAAATTGGGCTCAAATATGAGTTTACTTTTAATTACGACTCTGAATACCTCACTCACTGGCTAAAAGTATAATCCTTGTTTCACGCCGGTATCAGGGCCGTGGTAGTGATTGAGGTTGTGGTCAGCTCATTCGTGCCAAAGGAATAAGGATTTCTCTTCCATGAGCAAAGTAACATAGAAGACACCTACAACTTACAAGGTACTGGCTACGCTACCTTGGAGTTAGCGGCTAGTGGCTACGCACGATTGTGGTAAAAGGAATATGTAACAATTTTTTTTCCAAGTCGCCGCTTAGTTTCAGAATAATACTATATACCGATTGGAACCTCTCAACTTTGTTGTTTGTTTTTTGAAATGTATACAGTATAGTGGTTCAATTTTCTGCGCAATAAAACAGTATATCCAGCTATTATATTTTTATAGAATTCCCAAACACCTCACAACTATAACTACCTCTTGAGAAATATATGCATAGTGGTCCAATTTTCTGCATAATAAAACAGTATATCCAGCGGTCTTGTATAGCAGATATTAAAGCGTCAAATAGTAAAAGTTTTATTTCCCAGGAGCGGGACGGCGACTTATGACGAAACGTATCGTCGTAATAGAATTCCCAACGACGTGAGTGATGTTTTATGTTTCGTTGTGCATCTTATTTTATACTCCTACTGGGACGCCGAGTGACGGCATGCATAATTAATTTTAAAAAATGTTTAAGGGTTATAGTTATTACCATCAAAGAAATTGGATCATAGGTTGTCGGCGAACCTAGGTAATTTGGTCGCGTAGTAACAAACCCAATCGAAATATCACGACTAACATTAAATTCACATAACTCGACCAAAATGAGGTAAGCCCGCCATCTGACTATGAATCAACTTCTGTGACAGTAAGTAAATGAAGACATGAGTTTAAGAACACTAACAGTAAAAAATTGCCGTTTTTTTTTTGCATAAATGGAGGCTTGAGGGCCGGAAAATGATTTTAAATAAAAAAATTGTGCATTTTATGTGTAGTCAGATATATTAGGTGATGAAGTAGATAAAATACTAGGTTTGTTTAAATTATAAGGGAAAAATTAGTAAATGTTCGCATGTTACGAAATGTTAGTTATCGTGTTCATCCACTCACGTCTTCAAATATCCTATCACAAATATAAAATATGTAAAAATGAGAGTCACTCACTCAGTGAGTCAGAAGTAGAACCAGCCCCGGATTTATCAATAGGCCGTTGTACGCCACGGCCTAGGAGCGGCAGCGTCCATAGAGGCCCTACAGATTACGTACCCACATGGGGCGGCGGAAATAAAGCGGCCTACACTCATAAAAAAAATATTCAAACTTTAGAGGTGTCAAGGGATACCCGGATGGAACGAAGTTATAAAAAAGACCATAACTGGCTTGATTTCTATGAGAGAGAAAGAGAGAGAGCGACAGACAGAGAAACACGCGCACGCCGCACGGTTTACAAAATATGTCCCGTGAATTACAATGCGGTATCTATCTTGATCTATGTCTGTGGCAAAAAGTGTCGTGTCGTTACTACTTTTTTCCGTCTATACTAGCCCCCTTTCGCAACTCGCGATAAGGAACTTCGTTCCAATATAAATTCGGCACAAAGTAGAACTGATAAGCTCTAGGAATACAAGATGTTTGTGTAAACACCGTTGTCCTTGAAACCATCAAATGAGCCCGTCAAAATGAACAACTTCTATGAGAACAGTGCTGGGAATAAAAAAAAATCTGTCTTCATACCCATACAAATTGCCGATCCGGGCATCCGTATGGGTATGAAGACGGCATTTTTTTTTTAATTCCCAGCATTGTTCCCATAGACAAAGTTGTTCATTTTGACGGTCTCATTTGATGGTTTCAAGGATAACGGTGTTTACACAAACACACTGTATAGGATTGGACAGGATACGAATCCAATTCCTGTGTTTGTTAGATCCGGGATATCCCTCCTCTATACGGCTGAAGGCGAACCTCAGGTGGTTTTAGTGAGTAGGAGTCTCACATACCCCCGGGGTGCTTCATCTAACTAAGGCACATACCCAACCCGGGGGACCCATGATGGGTTTCCCCCGCGTAAAAAAAAAAAAAAAAACGTGTGTCAGCTCCGACGCACGACTGGAGTTTACTCCTTAAGTACGAGTATAGCAATATAAATACATCGACACTGATAGAAACAAACAAGCCCAATAACATATAGTATATAGGTATAGTCGCCTATACAGCATACCATATGTACGTCTTAATCATAAAGTTAATATACCTATCGGAATATAAAAATATATATATAATTATATAATAATATAATTATATAATAATGTAATTATATAATAATATAATTATCTATACTAATATTATAAAGAGGTAAACTTTGTTTGTTTGTTTGTTTAAAACTACTGGACCGATTTTAAAAATTCTTTCACCATTCGAAAGCTACATTATTTACGAGTAACATAGGCTACTTTTTATTTTGGAAAATATAGGGTTCCGTAAGATATTTGGGTTTTTCTGACACAAGGTGAAAAAAATCAACCAGAAAAGTTACTTATTTTGCGTACGCTGTCTAAACTATAAAAGATAGAACCATACAATGTTCTAAGTAAATGTAGATCTTTTAAATATCTACAAAAAAGTCCGCGACACACTATACCTATCTATGGCAAGTGAGGCACAACAACCATTTTTTTTATTTTAAAATGTTGATTTTTTTTTACTACATTTAAACGCATTTATTTTACTCACGCTGATAATCCTTATCAAAATAAATTATTTCATCACTAAGTACAGTTTGTGTAGATAATATTTGGTGTTTGAATGATTAAAATTGGACGTTTGGTTTAGAAGTTATGGCGAAATTAAAAATTGCGTTACGCCCGTTTCGAAGTGGGGGCTACCAAGGCGGGGTTGAATTAGCTCATATACCCGTTGCATATATGTATACCAAGAATACCAATGATCCCTATAGCTGATTTGCCTATACCCTGCAAAAGGCTCCAATTCCCTGTGAGACGTAGCTTTTGCGGCGGTACCGACCAATGCGGGCCACGGGTAGTAATAATGAATACAAGTCAAAACTGCTGAATCGATTTTAATCATTTTTTCTGTAGCTATATATTTTATACCCGTGCGAAGCCGGGGCGGGTCGCTAGTATAATAATATAATATAATATTCCGATAGGTATATTACCTTTATGGTCTTAATACACTCACAGCCAAATTAGAAAGTTGCGCACTAAAGGTGCGCACCAAAAACGTGACACGATTTTTCGTTACTTATTAGTAGGTTTTATCCCTCGGATTTTTCTCATACCGGGCGCCTTATATATGAAAATCGATTCTTAAGGAGTAAACTCCAAAAAAAAAGAAAGGATACGAATCCAATAACTTACTTGAAGTTAGTACATAATATGACTTCATAGCATAAGAACGGGATATTATGTTCTGGAGATAGGCATTAGTTAGTAGGATAGTTAGTGAATTAAGTAATAAAACGATAAAATTGCGGTATTACAAAATACTTTTATTTGCAATTCATAAAATCGAAAAATATGCTATGAAATAATGTATAACTTAAAGTACGTACTTATCAATTAACAATCTATGGTTCAACCAACGTTGTAAAAAACTAAATTACGAAGACATAGCAAAAATACGTACGAATATTGTTCTTGAAAGTTCTATCACCGTCGCGAGTTCACCGTACGCTGTACCGAGGACATGCCGTCAACGAACTTGGTACGAAACAAGACGTTAGCGTTGTTGAACATACCGTCCTTCAGTGACACGATTATGAACTGTAAAGACATAATATTCCGTTAGTTTTTGTGAAAAGTTCTTTGACAATATCGTAATCTTAATTCGATTGAGTTAACAAAAGGTCACGCGAAATATTAATCTAGGTCTTCAATATCAAAGTAAAAAATAAAACACGACTACTAAAAATTGACATCAAAAGTAAAAAATTGACAAAATTATAATAATTTATATTACGGACCGTTACAACAAATCAATTGACATATTCTCATTTATTAATATCGGTTCAGTATCTTAGGCGCTACAGTAAACGCAAGCACGTACGTCGTACGCATTCGCTTCAGCAAAATCAAGTAAAAACACAGAACAATAAAAACAGTAGAAATGACATACCACGATTTGTTTCCCAGAACCACTGTCGCCAAACTCACACAAACAAACAGAGAATAGACCGTTGCACTACTAACAAACAAATGTTTTGATTGGACGCGTAATTCTAAACCCAAATAAGCCTAAATTTATTAAAACTGAAAACAAAAACACACCTTCACTCCTTTATAATAGAGTTTGCTATGCAATAAGCAATACAGACACTTAAGACATTTCGTATTCGAGCATCAGTTTATTGTGCATTTACAGTTTAGCTACTTCACACTAGATGTCAGTATTATAATGTTTACTTCAAAATTATGCTTTATTTCTCAGGTAATAAAATTGTTTTTGGTTTGAATTTTTCTACATGTTGTGCATTTACTAAAAAGTTTAGTTACTTCACGCTAGATGTCAGTATTTTAACGGCAAACAATTTTCTTTTATTTCTAAGGTAATAAGATTGTTTTAGGTTTGAATGTTTACAATCGACTACACGTGTTGCCGCGTACAAACAAATGACTCGACTGATGTCGAGTTTGCGTAAGTACTTAGCGAGCTGGCGTTACAACGCAAGCTAGTGACACGCGTGCTCCGCCCACTTACCATTTCTACTGTTTTTTATTGTTCTGTGAGTAAAAACAAATAAAAGCCATCTCTCAGCTAGAACAAAATCTACATACCTGCGAATGCTTGAAATGTTCCTTCAACATCTGTCCAATATTCTGCGTGTGGGACAAGTCGAGCGCAGCGTCCACTTCATCCAGAATATACAGGGGCGCGGGCTTGAACAGCAACATGGCGAGTACTAGCGATAGTGCCACTAGGGACCGCTGACCACCGGATAATTCGCCCAGCGAATCCTTCCATGTCCCGTTGAAGCCGACTTTGACCTGTGGAGACAAAAGTTTTAGTAACTAACAGATAACTGTTATCTGTATCAATACTTTAAGAATATTAACCCATCAAGCCCCATAAGCTCACCGGTGAGCGAGACACAATAGAATAACAATAGATTTCCAAGAATCCACGATCGAAGGATTAAGTGTCTAAACACACTAGGCTGAAGTCACGCGGCATAAATTCCGCATGATTACGTCCGCAATGTCAAACGCGTATTTGTAAAAATACGGACGGAACGCGACGGAATAGTGTGTCATCGGTAATTTAAAATACATTGCAGGCGGAATCATGCGGAATTTACGTCGCGTAACTTCGGCCTAGTGTGTTTAGACACTAAGAGGCCATCGTCACAGTAGCTGACCTTTTACCCAAACGTCACACTGGTCCAGTTCGTTGTAGTGTGTTGTGTCGTCAGAACGGAATAACGCAATGCATACCACATAGCTGTGCAGCTTTGCCGTAAAACCAACATGATGCAAGACACAACGAAATACGTCACCCAGCTCTCGCTTTATTCCCTGTTCTTCGTTCCGTCAAAACTGCGTCTGACGACACAACGCATCAATGTTTCATACTATCATAAAATATGTAAAGTCGGAAAGTCACTTTTTTGTGATTTGTATGGGCAAGCGCCCCAGCGTCATGGATTTTTCCAAACAAATGTTCTCTCAGCGCTGCTACTTTCACAGTGAACTCTTCTTATGCTGGGAACCCATACACACCTTAAAGTATTATCAGTTAGTTTTGTTACACTCTGTATATTCTATTGAAAACCCACCTCCAACCCGTCCAAAACGCCCTTCCCCGGCGGCGGCTGCAGCTGCGCCTGCGCACCCGGCAGCAGCGAGCTGAATATCGACCCGAAGTCGCGCGTCACCTGCTCGCACGCCGTCGTCAGCGTGCGTCGCTTCTTCTCGTCCAACTCCGCCATCACTTGGACGAGTTTCGCCCGGTCCGCCTCCACAATCTTCTTTTTCCGCATCACGTCTTGGTACTGGAAGAGTATGTTGATAGTTTATTCGTGTTCGGAAAAGAGTAAAAATCCTTAGGGCCGTTTCACCGCTTCCTGATAAAGCTCCCATTATCTATTCACCACATAAAAATATCTGCCATATAAATCCGCCTGATGTATTTTTTTGGTTCCACCATGTACGTCTCTGTTAAATTACGCGCCAGATAATTTACTCTAACCTTATTTGACAGTCGGAGTGGCAACGTCGCAATTTCCGTCGTACGTTCCATTTTAACTCAACCTTATAATGGAAAGTACAATAGTTTCATAATTTCACTTATATATATTAGAAAAAAACACAAACAAAAATAGAGTTGACGTATGTATTTATGGATTTACTAAAGTTTTACATAAGATTTGTTTTAAAAGAGTCAAAAGGTTTTGATTCAACAACATACTTATTAATATGTAAGGAATATGAAATACGTAAAACGAATCGTAGGTGAGACCTTTCAAGACATTTGAAAATATTTTTCTTCTATGTAGTTTCTTGATTAATACCTAATATTTTGTGATTTGTATTATTAGAATATAGACAAAAAATTGTTTCTATACGAGACGCTGTATTGGACAACGGAAAGAATCGCGAGAGAAGTGTAAATTTTCCCATGGGGATTGAGGATACTATACTACTAACGACTACGAACGAAGTAGACAGTATTTAGAACCAAACCTAATAAAATCTTCCATGCTTTTCTCTAAACACGATTTCGTTGGAAACAGACAGTTAAGACAATCAAGGAAGCCTTAAGGAAGTTCTATTGAACTAGTGATACAATGTCTAAAGATTGAGGTTAAGTCGAATAGAGGAAATGGGAAACGACTAAGAAAATGGATTTGTGTCTCCAATCCCTCCAGCATGCTGTGCTCTGTCTCATGTAGTTCAGTATTTAGTTGGAGATTAGACAGTTGATACCTATATTTGAATAAACTCTCTGTAATCTGTATTATCTGATCCCAATGACAGCTAATGATACAGTGGATGGTAAATATTTTCATTAGATAAAATCAAAAAACATAATGTAAATTTATAAGTACATAATATGTTGTTTGTTTCCAGATTCCAGAATAGATATTATTGTGGCTAGTACTTCTTGCCAAGTAGACATAGACGTTGTGGAACCTTCACCCAAGCAGCAGCCGGCTGTCGCATAACAAATGAAAATCTATTATGTATGTGATACACACTATTGAGGTGCTACAAATCAAAAAAACATCCTGCTCTGTGTAAGTTTTCCTGATACTGAATAAATATTTAATCCTTCAAGCCCCATAAGGACACCGGTGACCGCGACAATAGAATACAATAGCATTTGGACCAAGAATCCCCGATCGAAGGATTATTAAGTGAAAATCACACAGTCCACAGTGGACTTTTAGAACATTTACTCGGTTTTATTAAAATCTCAAACATCATAATCTGTGAAATTAGTAATGACTCATAACTCATAAGTCATAACCCTGAGGTAACAAGTTCAACCACCCAGTGTACAACATTTTTGTGATATAATTATTATTTCTGATCTGACTTAAAAGTTAATAAAGTTAATCACCTACCAGTATTTGTGTTCAGTGCAGCTGGTTGATGTTGATCTTGGGCAGATTTGCCTCCCTAGCTGAAGTTTGCAGGATATCATTAAGTATTTGTCTTGAAATACTTGCATATTAAAAAATATGTATTTCCTTACAGGTAAACCCAAAGCAAGAAGATCTTTTGATAAATTAGCCGAAGAAAAGTTAGAATTTGTAAAGCTACAAAAAACCCTTCTTGAGGAAGAACTCCAGGAAAAAAATTTAAGAAACAGCTGATGCTGAAGATGGAAATGCATTATAAAAAAGAGTAACTTGAAATGCAGAAGGAAGAAAGGCTATTCAAATATTATGCTTATTTTAATAGCTTTTCTTCCTCCTCCATTTCAATTCACTCTGTTAGTTTTAAAATGTGAATAAGAAAATAAAAAGTAGTTTTAAAAATTAATTTTAAATATTTCAATTGTAACGGTGATTGAATATTGAAGGATAATAATATATATTTTTTGCATTAATACTTTTATTTTTCTCTTAAATTTATTGACACATTCTATTTTGAAACACAAACATTATTTTGTTACATAATAAAACTTAAATGCCATTAACCCTTAAACTCATCAACTCCCAAGCGGCACCCGGGTGCCGCATAACTATTCCATCTGTCTGTCTGGTCTGTCTGTCTGTCTGTCTGTCTGTCTGCCTGCCTGCCTGCCTGCCTGCCTGCCTGCCTGCCTGCCTGCCTGCCTGCCTGCCTGCCTGCCTGCCTGCCTGCCTGCCTGCCTGCCTGCCTGCCTGCCTGCCTGCCTGCCTGCCTGCCTGCCTGCCTGCCTGCCTGCCTGCCTGCCTGCCTGCCTGCCTGCCTGCCTGCCTGCCTGCCTGCCTGCCTGCCTGCCTGCCTGCCTGCCTGCCTGCCTGCCTGCCTGCCTGCCTGCCTGCCTGCCTGCCTGCCTGCCTGCCTGCCTGCCTGCCTGCCTGCCTGCCTGCCTGCCTGCCTGCCTGCCTGCCTGCCTGCCTGCCTGCCTGCCTGCCTGCCTGCCTGCCTGCCTGCCTGCCTGCCTGCCTGCCTGCCTGCCTGCCTGCCTGCCTGCCTGCCTGCCTGCCTGCCTGCCTGCCTGCCTGCCTGCCTGCCTGCCTGCCTGTCTGTCTGTCTGTCTGTCTGTCTGTCTGTCTATCTCCAGGCTGTAACTCAAGAACGGTAAAAGCTAGAGATTTGATATTTTCTTAGATTATGTATATCTATTGCCGCTATAACAACAAATACCTACAAAAAACAATATAAAATTAATATTTATGGAGGGCTCCCATACAACAAACATGATTTTTTTGGCTTTTTTGCTCTATATCAATAATGGCAACAGGTAGGTAGTTGAATTTTTCACAAAATATCTATCTATATATACAAAACTCAAAGGTGACTGACTGACATGGTGATCTATCAACGCACAGCCCATACCACTGGATGGATCGGGCTGAAATTTGGCATGCAGGTAGATGATATGACGTAGGCATCCGCTAATAAAGGATTTTTATTAATTCTACCCCTAAGGGGATAGAATAGGGGATAAAAGATTGTATTTAATAATACTTCTTAATGCGAGCGAAGCCGCGGGCAAAAGCTAGTTTAATTATATGTGTTCTTTTAATAATAAAATAAAAAATTAAGGGGGGCTCCCATACAAAAAACACAATTTATGGCCTACTTTTACGGAACCCTTTGTGCGCGAGTCGGACTCACACTTGGCCAGACAGACAGACAGAAATAAAGACATAGGTACAGACAGACAACGAAGCCCTATGAGTTTCTTACGTTAGTAACATAGAATATCGTTGACGAAGTCTCAGTAATAGGGTCCCGTTTTTACCCTTTGGCTTTTGGGTGCGGAATCCTAAAAATCATCTAATTCGTCTTTATAAAATCTCTAAAAGATCCATGTTTATTCAAAATATCATTATTATATTATATTAACTTGAAGAAAGTTCACACAACACTGAACTGCATCATTACGAAAACTGGCAAAAATATAACAGGCTGGAAATATTTTCGCGATCTCAAAAAAAGTTTTGTTATCTGACAAATAAAACCTTTAACAGCCACATGATCGGGCTGATAGGATATCAATGATTTTATCTGCTTGATTGGCTTATCAGACACTTGTGGAACAGAATTTTTTGCATTATCTGTCAAATAAGTTGTTAATAGCCTATTTGGCTCTTTATCAGGAACCGGTGAAACAGGCCCTTTGTCATGTAAATTATGTTTTACTAAAAACTTTAACTGAGCGGAATAATCGCTATCTTAACACTGACGTCTCCTTTTATGTTCTATTAATTATATTTTCATAATATTTTTAAATAATATGTTGTAATCCATTTCGATAAAATGCACGATGATATCGATACACTCTTTCACGTGAAACTTAATTAGGGCTAACTCGACAGTTTCATAGTTTCTTTTTCAAATTTCTACTTTATCAGTAGGAATGTATAACATACATACTAATATCTTTTATCTCGGAAAAATGTAATGCACGCGATAAACGATTTATGGTACAACGGAGTTGCGGGCATCATGTAGTCATACATATTAACATTTTAAGTTTGTATTTAAAGGCTCCGTATTTCTCAACAGAAATACCAACTCTTTGAACCTCCTCTTTCCCTAGCAACGCGTGCGCCCTTGCGTTCAACCCGCGCGCGAGCTTATCCCGCCTCTCTCGGAGCCGGACGAGCCGGGAGCCGGCGACGGCCGCCTGCTGCCCCGCGAAGTCGTACAGCCCGCCTGCCGCGCCGAAGTATTGCCGCTCGCCCGGTATCCATGGGTACTCGGTTTAGTAACAACGTAACTTTACTTTATATAACCATCAACCAACCTGTTCCTCCTCCTTCCCTAGCAACGCGTGCGCCCTTGCGTTCAACCCGCGCGCGAGCTTATCCCGCCTCTCTCGGAGCTGGGCGAGCCGGGAGCCGGCGACGGCCGCCTGCCGCCCCGCGAAGTCGTACAGCCCACCCGCCGCGCCGAAGTATTGCCGCTCGCCCGGTATCCACGGGTACTCGGTTTCGAGGTTCTTTATCTGTGATAAATAGTTAATCAATATTATTGCTTTTAAATCCTTAATATGCCAAGGGTCTTCCGACAGGAATGTATCGTCTTATTATCCGTCAGTTCGGAACTCCTATATTAAATCTCAGTCGGCGAGACAACGCCAAACATTATAATAAATATATATCTTACAGATTTGTGTATCTTACAGGTTGTGTATTACCACTATTACGCAAATTGATTTAAGTAAGCACGGTCTACATAATGTCACTGTCTCATTCTGTGCTTTCTAAACATGACATGGCAAATGGCAATTCATGAATGAGAATGTCACCTATGGGTTCTATGGATCCCAAAGAAATGTAAGCATTATGTTTAGTATTTGTAACATTACTTGCTTATAATAGTAAGTCGAAACACACATTACCCTCTTTTCACACTCGGAGGCCTCAGTCTGCAGCTCCTTCACTTTGTAGTCCAACTCTTTGAGCTTCAGTTCAAGGTCAGCGTTGTTCTTGCCAAGTTTCTCTTTTTGTTGTTGTAACCGCGCGATGTCGCCGTTCCTACTAGAAATCTCCGCTTTTTGCTTCTTAATCCGACTCTGAATTTCTTTTACTTTTTCCTGCAGGTATAATAAAATTATTGAAATCCAAGAGTGTACGTTATATCGCTTTTAAGATGGTGTTACAATTATTGTCGACCGAATTATTAAGGCAACAATGTTGGAACAAAGTTGCGAGTAGAGTGAAAACTGAAAATATGTTTTTTTTCTACAGAATAGACGTCATACTCATAAATTGTGTGGACAAATTACATTTTCAGTATTTTTCTATTTAAAGAAACAATAATTATACTTAAGTGTAAAAAGATTTTCGTTTGTAAAGATTTAGAAGAAGTTAGTTCCCGAACTGGTGGTAGGCACCAAAGTTCCAACGTTCAGAAAAAGTTTTGTAAAAAAATTATTCGGAATAAAAAATATTTGATTTGATTTAGAGGCCGACGTAAAGAAATTAAACACTGAGTAATTTTTAAAGTATCAACTATTCTAGCAATCACAGATTGAATCAGACAAGTGTTTCTCACCGTAGCAGCAGCATGTTTCCTCTGCGCCTCAGCCAACTCCTCTTGTAAACCAGCTGACGCGTCATCAGTACTCTGTAGCTGCGTCTCGCCCGCCGCCACCGCCCGCTTCAATTCCTCCACCTCGAGTTTCAACGTCTCGAACTCCTGTTCCCGCTGCTTCCACGAGCTGCTATTCTTCTCCGCGTCTTTCTTCGCCTTCTTCAAATTGTCCTCGGCCTTCTTGAATTCTCTAAAAAATGTAAAAAATTTAAATGCTTGTCCAATATTGATGTAAAGTATTAAGTGTTTATTGTAAAGAGCAAAGAAAACATAGTTATTGGAATTACAAGAAAAAAAATACAGTTTTCTGGTAAAATCATTAGAAGTTCAACTAATGTAATTTGGAAGTACCATGCAATTTTACACACCTTTCACGATGACCTTTAATATCTTTCACTTTATCTTCCAGTTCTCTCGCTCGCGCAGCTGTCTCGCTCTGAGTCTTTTTGTCCTGCTCTACAGCCTTTGTCAATTCTTCGACCTGGAAAAATAAGATAAAGAAAATAAAATTCGCGTTCAAGAGCGGGATTCATAACCAATTAAAGTAAACAATCATGTCAG
This sequence comes from Polyommatus iphigenia, assembly GCA_963422495.1. Classification (NCBI taxonomy): domain Eukaryota; kingdom Metazoa; phylum Arthropoda; class Insecta; order Lepidoptera; family Lycaenidae; genus Polyommatus; species Polyommatus iphigenia. The sequence goes on from OY730182.1 coordinate 31,580,188, forward strand.
TAAGGTCATTTGGTCAATTTTCATATATTTTGCTGATTACAAAGCACATTATATTACCTGTTTTCGTAGCGACTGTATCTCAGCATGCAGTTGTGCCGTAGCTGTGGCCTCCACGCGCGCCCGCGCCACTGACAGCGCGTGAGTACTGACTTCTAGTCTAGAAACAACGATAAGCAATGATAATAAACCGATATTTAAAAAGTAAATGCATCTTTTAACTCTATTTGTAATAATGCCGTTACCAAAATACGCGGCCAGTGACGTTGCCATGGTAACGTCCAAGAAACGTCTGTCGCCTCTACGTCGCCGCAAAGTGATATTTTTCTTAAGGTTAAGTTTAAAAACAGCGCTTTGCAGCGACATCTTCCGACGCTCGGGAAATACGACCGTTGCCGAAATATTACGAAAACTTCTGTACACATTATCACTTTGGGAGCACTGTACGTACTTGTGTTGCAGTGCCGCATGTCCGTCCGACGCACCCTGCGCGGACGCAAGTTCTCGGTTACACTGCGCCAATTCCGCCTCTAGGTCTTGTATCTCCTGCTCAAGTTGTTTTAGCTCAGCCAACTGCAGTAGCAGCGAACCACCCTGCGGACAATCAAAAATGATTGTATAGATTAAGACGGCCGAAAATAAATATTAATGTAACACAAAAATGCATTCTTATTCCTAACTACTGAAGTAAAAAAGATTTCCCACTGAATAGCTTACTCAATGGTCTGTTCTTGTCTGTTTTATTTGAAAAGGCGCTAGATAGACAAGGACAACATCTATATTATCTATACTTATTATAAAACAAAGTCGCTTTTTTTCCCTCACGTCCCTTTGTTCCCTTTAATCTTTGAAACTACGCAACGGATTTTGATGATTCTTTCAGTGTTAGACAGCCCATTTATCGAGGAAGGTTATAGGCTATATTTTATCCCGCTAACACTAATAGGAGCAAAGAAATAGAGGAAAATGTGGAAAAAACGGGGAAAATTATTTGAAAGGGCTAACTTGAACGCGCTAATCTCAGGAACTATTTGTCCGATTTGAAAAATTCTTTCAGTGTTAGATAGCCCATTTATTGAGGAAGGCTATAGGCTATATTTTATCACGCTAAGACTAATAGGAGAATGTGGGAAAAAACGGGGTGAATTATTTGAAAGGGCTTATCTCGCGAACAGGAGCAATTTTTATGTTATTTGGCACAAATAAGAAGTAGACCACGTGAAGGATCATAGACTATCGATTTTAATAATTTTTTCGGTGGCTATATATTTTATACCCGTGCGACGCCGGGGCGGGTCGCTAGTACATATTATAAAACAAAGTCGCTATTTTTCCCTCATGTCCCTTTGTTCCCTTTATTCTTTAAAACTACGCAACGGATTTTGATGATTCCTTCAGTATTAGATAGCCCATTTATCGAGGAAGGCTATAGGCTATATTTTATCACGCTAAGACTAATAGGAGCGAAGAAATAGAGGAAAATGTGGAAAAAATGGGGGAAATTATTTGAAAGGGAACTCTCTAGGGAAGAAGTTCTCGCGAACTACTGGAGCAATTTTTATGTTATTTGGCACAGATAAGAAGTAGACCACGTGAAGGATCATAGGCTATCGATTTTAATCATTTTTTCAGTGGCTTTATATTTTATACAATGTATTTTTTAATACTAAGGTGCTACTCTTACTAATGATTTTATTAATAAGAGGGTCTATTATTTCTTAGGGTCTAAACACACTAGGCTGAATTACGCCGGCGTAAATTCCGCCGCAAATGTCTGTTGGGTACGCGCCGTACGCGCATTAGATAGGTATGACATTTTGTACTTCGCAATCGCTCCGTGCGAATGCATACACTCTAATAAACCAGTTCGTTACCCGACGCGACGGAATAGTGTGTCGTCTCTCGCGTTCCGCCCGTATTTTGTATGAGTTTGAAACGCGGCGTAAACGCGGCGGAATTTATGCCGGCGTAATTCAGCCTAGTGTGTTGAGACACTTATACCTTAGTTCTTGCTCCTCCGGACAACGTACCAGCGGGATCAAACACGTCGCCGTCTAGCGTGACGCAGCGCGTGCGCACTTGTGGGTGGAACGTCACGCGCTTGGCGACACTTAGGTCGGAGCAGACGAGCGTCCCGCCGAGCACCCACGCCATAGCTGGCCGCAAACGCGCGTCAAACGACACCAGGTCTAAAGCCAGTTGAACCTTGTCGGGACCACCTCCCTGGAAATAATAAAATCAATTGCTAATATGTAGCGGACCATTAGACAAATACTGGGATTGGCTAAAGATATTATTATCTTACGTCTGAAATATCGTCAGAGGGCTTCAGTCAGACCGAATAAAACCCCGCTTGGTTAGAAGGGCTTCCTTTGCTGCTGCCACACATATATTAAGACGAATATCTAAGCAAATGACCTTGGACGTTTGACGCACAGATTAGTGATATGTACCTAGGTTTGACGCGGAGCGCCATCTGTTTATGAATCAATGTAGCAGTAATAGGTGTGGGTTGTCAAGCTACGGTACTACATAATATTTCCGCTAGATGTAGCATTTAGCAATTTATTTTGCAGAGGTGGGCAGAGTAATAATAAACAGAGACTACTTGTTTTGTTTTTCGAATTTATTAAATTAAATAAATATGTTCATAGAATACTTTTTTTATTTTATCCCCTTTTAACCCGTATTTTATGTATGTCCCGTATTATATGTATCTCGAATCGTGAATACGGCTCAAACGATTTTCATGATATTTGGAGTGGGGGAGGTTTCAGGGGCGATAAATCTATCTAGCTAAGTTAAAATTTATACAAAAATGCAAATACTACTAAACATTGATTTAAAACTTATTAAAAATAATAAAAAAAATTAAATTTTTAGTTTTTTAAAATACTTAATACTTCTTACACAAGGAAATTATTTATAACAGGCTGTTAAAAAAAAGTATATTTTAAATTATTTATTTATTATTGTTAGCGCCTGTTTCACCACTTTCTGATAAAGTGTCGAATAGGCTATTCACAACTTTTTTGACAGATTCTCCATACTTCGTCTGTCAAGTTAAGCGGTGGATAGCCTATTCGGCACTTATCAGGAAGTGGTGAAACAGGGGCTATGTCTTATTGACTTGGACTGTGAGGTCGTGGATAGATGAAATAAAAGAAATTCACTTTCATATTACGCTTTATTTTGGCTAAGCGCATTCGGTAAGGCACGTCTTCACTCCAAGGAGGAAAGGAGAGTAGTGTACAATATTTAATAGTAATATAAACTGACCTGCAGAGTCAACAAAAAACGTTTTGATTTAAAATTTACATTGAGTAATACCTAATTGACGAACCTTCCGTGCACTTTAACCTTAAAATCTGGGGATATACAAATTGATCCAACATTCGTTGCAAGGATGAGGAAAACCCCAGAAAAACCTCACCAGATCACTAAATAATAATTAATTTATACTAAGTATTTATTGAAATATAAAAAAAAATTCTTTCACGTTCGTGTCCCTCAGGTCGAGGAACCTGGCTGCTGGCAGCGGCTTGGTCAGCATGTTCGCGATCTGGTTATCTGTTGAAGTACATTTCAAAGTTATTGTCTTATTCTCACATTGTTCTCGGGAGAAGTGATAATGTCAATATGTTTGGATCTCTTGTCACTCGATGGATCATTAGCGATACTAATACATCCATTATTATCTTCATACTTCTATATTAAGATATAGGTTCTTTAATTTCAATAATAATACTAGTAGCTAAAGTCCTTAACCACAAAGCCTCTTTAACAGCTTCATACAGAGCCATATATATATTCGGCTTCTGTCGACGAGGCTGCTACTGAAACTTGCCTCTTAGAGACAGACTTGCAGACTTCCAGAACGTTTATTCAAGTTTATACGTACCTTGAATTCCAGAGTAAACAAGTTGTTTACGCTCTTACCGGACATCACGGGCTTACCGTGGCAGTACACCATTACCCCAACTTCACTAAATGTCACGGAGTATCCGGTGATAACGGACAGCAAGTTGCACGAGACATCACAGAACGTTTTCTATCTTCTCCTTGACGCCCAAGTTGCTCGTAATAGCGATGGATCCAATCTTCGACGCGGAGATGAATGTCTACAAAATCATGCAGATAATTTTAAGAGGTGCATCTGGGGTTGCTCCAAAATATTGGACTTCCGGATATTGGACAGGACAGGTATTCGAGTAAATTTGAGAATTATTAAGTTATTTTTTTTTTCCTTTTGGGCAATGGGGCTTGTTGGCTTGAATGGTGGGGGACTAATTTTCTTTTTTCTGACTTTTTTTCATTTTTTCTGGTAACAGCCTCTGTTATATACTGTGGGTCCCTAATAGGTATTTTTCTCGGATATCTAGGATCCACTAATTCTGGCAGTATGCAATCCATATAGAAGTCTTTCAGCTTTTTCTCCATTTTTGTTTTCCAGAATACCTCATCACGATAGATTATTTCCGTTTTAACTGGAAAGTTTTTGCCAGACCATATACCAAAAATGCATTTTTTGCTTCTAGTTACATGAAGCTGACCCTGTATTTGGTAGAACCATGCGTGGTTTTTATTAATTTGTAACCCGTCTTTGGTTTTTATATAAAACGTTAATTTTTTATCATTTATGGCTTTTTCTACACCAACATTGTAACAACATTTTGGGCACTTTATTTCTACTATAGTGTCGTCATCTACAGTGCCATCTGGGGTTGCTCCAAAATATTGGATTTCCGGGTCTATATATAAGCCACATGGCTCTATTTTGACATTTGCCTCCTCCGCTAGCTGCTGTAGGGCAACTTTTTCATATTGTCGACCATGTTTAATAGACGCCACATGTTCAATTGATTTTTTGTAAAGAATATCCTTGACCATATTTTGACAACTAATGTCAAGGCGCCTTTTTACAACCCTACCAAAGTTAGAGGCAGTTAAGAGGTTGCGACGCAGCTCTAACCACTCTGAACTCCCACTCTGCAACACAGTTTCTCTGGCAATTCTCTGTCTTTCCTCGGCATTTCTCTCTAAATTCTGTAAAAATACTCTTTTTGAATCCTCCAGCATATCTTCAGCCATATCCGGTTTTGAGCAATTTTCCCCATAGTTTTTTCCATCTTGGGTCTGAAACAGTCTCCTCTTTTTTCTCAAATATTTCTGAGTCAGATTCCGACTTTTCATTCGTTTTTCTTCGTTCCTTTTAATTTCGTTGCTTGGACTTTTTCCAACAATTGATTTATGCAGAACGGATAAAGGTTTTTGAGTATTGAATGACACAGCTGCTACATTACATCGCATTTGGTACTGGAATCTGCGGCTAAAGTTTATGCGCTTGCCTCCTACAAATTTAGCTACCAAGCTATGATATCTCTCTACGGAGTTGCTGTCTACATCCAAGATTAAGCTTCTTGCATGGGCTGCGAGTTGAGCTATAATTTGCTTAATTTTCAACCAAATGCTGTTAGAAAAAATTTCCTTATCTATTGCCTCTTCTTCACCTTTGGTACAAAAATATTCTTTACATTTGTCGTGGCGTCCGAATGCATGATCTGGTGCAGTTATAATATCTTGATAAAGACCCGTAATATTATTTGTATTCTTGTATTGTTGGATGGCTTCGGTAATTACTTTTCTGGTGCCTAATATTCGTGATTTCGTAATAGTTTTTCTATATTTAAGAGAATACTTTGTGTCTGTACTTAGTGCTGAAAATTTATTACAAAAATTTCTTAGTAAATGATTCCGGCATTCTACTTTTTCAACGGTATAATTTTCATAAGGTCTAGATTGGAGTATTTTTGAATACGTGTTGGCGTCCCCGTCCGATATTAAACGTCCATATATTATACTGTGCATTTCAATACTTTTTTTAAACCCTTCCACCAAGATTTCAGACTCCATTCCTGTAGACGCTCCTAAAAGAAAAAAACTTAAATTCGTTTTGTTTTGTTATTAATCATAAAAAAGGGATAACCGTTACTTATACCTCGGTCAGATACATAGAAAACAGTTAGGGAAATAAAGGGTACTAGGTGTCAAAGAAAAAAGCTAGTAAATAAGACTAAGTTACTTACCAGAATAATTTTTGTAGCACGTGTGATCTTTTGCCTCTTTACCCTTATTCTGAGCTAGGGCACAAATACAGCAATATTTATTTCTTACTGCCATATAAAGAATTTTATTCGTTCTTTTTCCTAATATAGCAGCTGCACCCGAAAGAGACGAATAATTTTTTCTATAAGATCGTTTCGCGTATCACCCGTCCGCTATAACATCTATTACTGGGATTCCATTACAATTAAGCCTACCCTCCTCAATGGCTAAACGACGCTCTTCTACACCAGCTTCTGTCATTGATTTTAGTAATTCATCTTCCCATTTTTTATGAACAACTTCCAGTTTTGCAGAAAACAACTGTTTATTCATAGGAGGTATTCCCAAAGAAGCAGTTATTTCGGTTAGCTGGCTGTATCCACACCCAATAGCCACTGTACCCGCCACTGCAGCGGTATTAAGATCCATATCATCAACTGGGTTATCGTTGTATATTAAAAAAGATAAATCACACATTTTGCATTTTATGTTGAATTTAGAAGTGAAACCCATGCGTGTTTCTGAAACTATTTCCATTGACTTTAAACCGCAATCAAGAGGACCATGAGATGATATTTCTTGAAGTTGTTTAAAAAATTGATACATATTTATTATTCTTCTTCCAAACTTATTTGTGCCTCTGGAAAAAATAAATTTTGTTTTATACTAAAAACACTCGGCTTATCAATGTAGAGGGCGTTGAAAATTGCGAGCCATAGCTTCAGGGTAGGTTCAGAATCGATAAATTAACCCGTAAAAAATAAAAGCAAATTCTCAAAATAAAAAATGAAAATTATCACAATAATAGTTTAGTATTGAAATTGATTAAATTAGTTTTTATGTTTAAATTTTAATAATTTTACCTACCTACCTACTTGTAGTTACCCTAATATGGCTGACAATTTTTTAACATCCTGTATAGTAAAATAGTTAAACTAATAATAATAATGTGTCTTACTGGGCACCACACTCTGTGTTTTTTTATGTTTTCTCAAATTCACATTCAAGGCCAGCAAATATATTTTCTCCAGTATTGTGTTTGTCCCTGTAAAAACAGTAAGTAATGTATGTTAAAATAAAATTATTATTATAAAAACAAAGAACCCGACTGAATGAACTGAAAAGGCAAAAACAAGAATTACTTTACATTACACGCAGTCGGAGGCAATATTTTGCTGACCAAAAAAAAACACTACTACTCCCTCCAGTCTGGCTTTTTGTTTTTAATATAATCAATAATTAATATTTACGTTAAAAGATAATAATAATATTTCTTACTGGACATTTGAATCCGTGTTATCATTAATCTGATGTAATGACTCTTCTAAATTTAGTCCTTCGGTTGCATCAATTTCAACTATCCAACCTTGGATCCTACAGGATTACAAAAATAAAAATTTTGTTAATAAAAACAATTTGAAAATCAATGCATTGTCTGATGCGTATACACATGAAGGTATATTAAAAAATAAAACTAAAAATTCTTAAAAAAAAAAAACGAAATAAAAAAAAATATAAACCACACGATGAGGTGGACGCGAAAAAAAATATTCATCCCCGCTTGATGTGTAGGGAAGGTACCATAAAAATATTTTTTTAAAGATTAACGGTCGTATAAAATAAGAACATAGCGAGGGTTTAAAATAGCTTTTAACATAGTAAAAACGTAGTTAAAACCCTCGCTAAGTTTTTATTCATACGGCCGTTAATGTACCATTTTGTCGGCATCATTAATCTGTGCATTAAGAGCCTGCTGTCAAAACGCTAGCGCCGCCTACACACACGGCTATCGTCCAATCATGATACAATGATTTCATGAATCGTGCCCGCATGAAATGTATTTTGCGCTGTAGCTAATAATGAACAATATCGCGTAGCAACGGTCCGGCGCATTATAGCACGAAAGTAAATTTCGCTAGTCCCAAAAATGTTTTTGATGATTATTGATTACTTAAAAATTAAATACAATACTAATATTTCCTTTAGTTAATCTTTCATATAGTGTGTGATTGTAGTAGTGCAAGTTATTGAATGATAGTAACTCAATAAGTGTAACAGATATTTGTTGAAAAGCCCAGAAAAAATCATATTTCGAAAAATAAAACTATAGAGTCAAAATAAGTGAATCGCGTTTTCCGTTAGGCAAGTATCAGATAAATATACAATGATTAAATAAATCTCAATTTCATTTGTGTCAATCGTCTTCCGGGATCGTAATACTTATTAGAAAACACAGCAAAAAAGGGAGCTCGGTCTTAATGCCAAATTACAGCTTTGTAAGTCCTATAGTCTTTGAGCAAAACCGCGGACAGACAGACAGACGAACAGACCGAAATTATAAGGGTTCCTTGTTGACTACAGAACCCTAAAAAATTCATTAAAATTAATTTTTTTAATTTTTACGGTTTCCTTTATCAATACTGAACCTTCCCTGAAGCTATGGCATATTATCTCCATGTATAGCAAAATTTTTTTAAACATCCTATAGTTATGTAGGTATAATAGTGTAACAGTAAAAAATAATTGTGTGAAGTCTCTGTGATAAACTATTCTGTATGCTATACATTTACGTAACAATTTACATTACAATGACAATGTCCGATAAATAATAGACATCACATGATCATAATATTATTATGTTTTCTGTACGGCAGAATCTTGGATCTTTTGAGGGACTTTTCGCGGTCCCATAGACTTGAAAGTAGGTAGGGGAAACTGGGGACACTAGATCCCTGTGGGACACACGGTACACCCAATTTACGGAAATTCTACCAAAGCAATGCTTATTAATTCTAGCAACACTTTCTGTCTATGGTACAAGCAAACTTTTATTCACAGTTGGATGTGTCAACTATTTCACATTTTAAAGTGACATGTCTTTTTAGATTCTATGGAGGCGCAAACTCATTTTGATAAGTATTTATAGGCTTTTATTTATTACAAAAAAGTATGTATTTGCAAAAGAAACAGTTTAATTATGTAAGATATTTGATTAGCTATAATAATAATAATGTCTCCAATACTATGGGAGACTAGATCCGCCCCGGATCAAGTCATCCAACTAGGAGGATCATTCCTCCCTGACATACGGGACACTTGGTGTAAACCTGTTTCACCAGTTTTATTCCAATAAATTTTACAAATATAGTTTAATCCTAATTACCAATACACAGTTAGTGCTTGGTTAAATTATGCATCGTTTATAATAATAATAATGCATCATTTAGTCTAAACTCTAAACACATGTTATACCTATTTCTCAAGAAATACAGTACACGTGAGATCATAAAATCAAAGTGGGGGATCAAGTGTCCTCAGTTTCCCCTATTGACTCAATACCAACTCCTGATAGAACCTATTGTCACCAGGAATACAGCTTCATACCTAATTTCAAGTCTATGGGACCGTAGAAAGTCCCTCAAAAGATCCTAAGATTCCGCACATAGTTGTACATAATCATAATATCTTTATTTGCTCGAAATGTAATGTACAAAATATAGTTTATTGACCATAGTGAAAGCTTGCAATACCATGATAATAACATTTTATTATTATATTTACTAATATGACACTTAGAATTAAACCATTTAAATTAGATACTTTTGTTATTTTATTCTGGTAACTACTGTTATTTTGTCCACTGTTAGTATATATATAATACTGTTTTTTTTTCTTTTTAAATCCTTCGATCGGGTATTTTGGAAATGCTATTGTATTCAATCGTTGTCGCAGTCACAGGTGGGGCTTGATGGGTTGATTATGAGAAATGAAAATTTGCATGCTAGCAATTTATTAGCGAATTGTGCTGTAACTATAGTACGTCAAGTGTAGTGAAAGCTTGTAATGTACTCACTAATCACATACAATGATAAAGGTTATGTGATATTAGGTACAAAACAGACGATAATTCAGCATTACATGCGTTACGTGCTGCCATGGACGCATGATCGTTTATTGTATTGATTGATGTGAATGACATGCAAACTACGTGCTGTACATTGAACTGCATTACATGCACGCATGTTCGTTTCGCAATCGACATGTCATGCAACATTCAACAAGCCCCAAGCGGTCGCATGCGACCGCGATAACAATAAAAATCTATTGTGTCTCGTTATTTCCACGATCGAGGGATATACTGTCACGTAGATCATGATAGATCATAGATGCATGTCATGCTGAATTACCGTCTGGGAGCACTATAATATTATATCTAGAAAGTAGGTAGATACTTACTTTTCAATATCATTTGGTTTGGCTTGTTTTGCTTTTTTTGCCTGATATGCAAGACGAGATCTTCTTTTATTCAGCATCTTGAATGATCGTTTGTTACTTTGTTTCGGAATACTTTTATTACCCATGTTTTCACCTTGTTTCACAGCTCACCAAAAGAAGAAATAATATATTTTTCACTTTGTTTCAATATCGAACGTAATCACACAACATGTAAAACTGTTAAAACTTATAGCCGGTAAATTGTCAAATGTGAGCAGTGAGACTAATCAAAAGAAGAGCACGCACTGCTTGTGACGTGTGCGCGGAACGGCAACGCCGCGCTGCGTTGTACATATCTCGAGCTGACAACGACGCATTCCGTAACTGATTTACGCCTGTTAAATTTTATGAGCAAATGCTTTACGACATTTACTAGTGGAGTTTGATTTACAGTAGGCACTAAAGAGTTTGATGATATAACTTCTATTTTGCAATACTGTTTATCACAAATGGTTCTCGATCAACAAGATAAAAAATAAAGAAACATGTATGCAAAGATTCATTATAAACGGATTAGCTAAACCAAAAAAAAACCCATCCTAAAATATATCTTACGCGAGTTAAAGCACTTTAAAAATATATTTTCTGATAACTGAATAAAGATCACCAAAAATATCGTTCATGACAATATATTTCAAGAAACACTTTCTAATTACACAAAACTTCTGTATTTCCCGATCTGTAATTCAGCTGTAAAGCATCGCCAAAAAGACGTCTAAAACGCATTTTGCTTTACCATTCACCTTAAAGAAAACAATTTTTATCAACTCGGGGGTGCTATGTTGCAGCTGGTCTCTAATATATTTGTTTGGTATTAGGGCCCCCGCACATTAGGCGACCAGGTCGTGCGGCCAGGTCGCTGCGACCACCCCGCGCACTTTGCGGCCACATCTGCGACCACACTCGTATGAGTAGTGATTTGATGAGTAAACTTTGACAATTATTTTGTTTTCTGTATACAAAAAACGTGTGGCCGCGGCGACCAGTGCGCGCACACTGAGTAACTTCATACAAATTCCCGTATCTCGTTGGCCGCGGCGGCCAAGTGGCCGCGTGTGTGTCGCGATGTTTTACGTTAGCCGTGCGACCAGAGCGTGACAGCTGGCCGCTGGTCGCGTAATGCGCGCACCTATATATATCGTAGAAGAATTAGTTGGCCGCAGCGACCTGGCCGTGCGACCTGGCCGCCTAATGCGCGGGGGGTCTTAGTGAATACTTACGATTTTCTGTGCCGTCCTCACAATTTCAGGATCTAGTGCGCGGCCGGAGATCTTGTTGAGTGGTATTATTGTTGTACGCGTTTGCAGTTGTCCCTTTTGCAGCAGTAGCTTGCTCGTAACCTCCGAGTCCACTACCACATTGTAAAGCTGTAACGAAACACCATGTTAAATTAGTTGAGAATCAACACTAATACTCGCTTTTTTTACCTGTCATACGTTACGGTTTGTGCTCAATGACCTATCAAACTCGACTCAACCACAAACTCAAATCAACTTAATTGAAACCGAATTGCGACTAAATTACGACCAAATCGCAACCTAATTGCGACTGATGTACGACCGAATTGCGATTTGGGACTGAATTGAAACTAAATTGCGATCGAATTGTGACTTTACATAATATACATATTACATACCCTTCCACCAGCAGCCGTCTCGAGGGCAGTGCAGTAGATTGGATCGCAAACATTGATTAGACGGCACACGGTACCTACAAAAACAGAAGACAGTTTATAAGAAACAATTATTTATGTGACTTTAACTATGTTTTTGCATTAAATATAGTAGATCCCTATTACATACCATAACAGCATCTCCTCTACAACAATATGCAAGGTTTTATCTTTTAAATAAAATAAACTAGCTATTTGGCCGAGCTTTGCTCGGTATTCGATAAAACACGAATAAAATGACATTTTCTAAAAATGATTCCTAGCTAGATCGATTTATCTAGCTAGGAATCATTCAGCAGTTCAAGATACATCAACATTATCGATAAAGTTTCTGACAACTCAATGATCTCATACTCTACTAACCAAAAACTCTCCTCGCGTCGAAGTCCCTCTGCGGCGGTGTGTATTTAAAGTCAGTGCGCTGTAGCGTCGCTGTCAGCCCGTCCGCTCTGTCGCGTTTCTGTCGGAGAGTGCCGTGTATCTGACGTACACGCTGCTGTAACTCCGCGGTACGCTCTTCGCTGAAGTTTGATCCGGCCAGTTGCGCCTGAGAGATTTAAAACCATGTTAATCATAAATAAATTAAAATTTAGTGTATTATTGCATAGTGCATACTTTAGACCAGCTGTTAAGAACATTGGTTAATTTTTGGGCATTACTTCAAAGTAACCCAATATTTATCAACATTAAAAAATGTCTTATTTAGATCTCAGCAAACCTTACAATATCTTACTAAGGGGTGCGGAATAGGTAACCAAAGCTGCAAGAACACACAAAAAGTGCAAAATTGCCTAAAATATATTATTACACAACTTATGCTATACGTTACGGCACATTTAAGTATTTACTTAGCTTTAATTTAATAAAGAGTTAGAAAATATATCAAGCCTATGTCTTAAGCCTTAATTAAATGAAAGTTAGCTAACAATTTAATGTCAATAAGTACGGCCGTTTTGTATTAAATTACCATACCTTCAATTGTTCGACCTCAGCTTCATGCTTGTCTATACTGGCGCGGTCGCGTTCATACTGAGTACTACTGCTTTTGAACTCTTTCTCCAGTGTTTTAAGTCTCTCTTCTGCGTGTTTTTTCTCCATAGTACTCTGTGATATTCTAGTAGACGCCTCCGATGCCTCTTGTTTAGCCGCTAGAAAAAAAAATTGAAATGTGGTTATCATAAAATAAGATGAAAGTATACACATTATTCCACCGACTTGGTATGGACTATGGTATTATAGCTGTAGTGTTGTTTTTAAAGCTCACACCATATTATAGGCAATAACTGTAAAGTAAACATCATTTGATCATTCTGCATATGACAATCTTGGTTTTTCTATGAAACAATAGATGTGTGAACTGTGAATAACGACGATTGCTGAGAACTCTAAACAGGATAGCCATTATACAATTTCATTTACTTACACTAGCCCCATACTTAAATAATGTCGATAATTACCAATCAGCTGATCCTGCAAAGACTCCGACGATCCTTCTAAGCCTGAACTGACTGCCAGAAAACGTTGTTGCGCTTCCGCCAGGGCTGCTTCGCTCGACTCACTCGCCGACTTCAAACTCTCAAATGTTGATGACACCTGATCAAACAAAAGAAGGAATTAAATACAAAATATTAATATTGGTGAGTACATATTCATAAAGACGTAATTAGAATTATCTATCATTTATTGCTCGGCTGTGTCGTATGGATATAAGAACACCCACAAGCATCATTTCTCAACTTTACCAAGTTCTTACATCCTGACTCTGCAAGACCGCCAAACAACTACAACTGCCGTCGCCTATGGACAACATCAGAAGAGTTACAGGTGTGTTGCCGGCCTAAGTTAAGTTAAGAGGTAATACGCTCTCTTCTTGCAGTTTTGTAGGTCGGAATACTGCGACTGTATCCGGAATACTGCATCACTACTGGTGACAGTTTATTTCAGAGTTTTACTGTGCGTGGCAGAAAGTTTCATGAAAAACGCCCTGTGGAAGACTGCCACTATATTCGTACCTGTTGCAACTTCCAAGTGTGAGGCGTAAACAATACAATACTATATATTATGTACCTGTTGCAACTGTGCGTTCTTATCCGCTAGCGCGGTGCGGTCGTCCGCCAACGCGCGCCGCAGCAACCGTGCCCGGTGCGGTAAACCGCGAACAGACTTACCATGTCACTCGTTACACGACGATTTGTTGCATCCTACCCGTTTTTTTTGCAGATATTCCGCCGTTTCAGCTTTGGTGTTTACAACATACAATATTATAGCTATAGCAATTGCGCGGCGAAAACTATAAAGTACTATATTCGCACCTGTTGCAACTGCGCGTTCTTTCCGCTAGCGCAGCGTGGTCGTCCGCCCACGCGCGCTACATTTGACACCTCGCATCAAAATCTTAACGCAAACAGCCTATACAACACATTCGTACCTGTTGCAATTACGCGTTCTTGTCCGCTAGCGCTGCATGGTCGTCCGCCAACGCGCGCCGCAGTAACCGTGCGCGGTGCGGTAAACCGCGAAAAGATTTACTGTCTCACTCGTTACACGACGATTCGTTATATTGCATCCTATCTAGTGTTTACACCATACAATATTATAGCTGTAGCAACTGCGCGGCGAAAACTATAGAGTACTATATTCGTACCTTTTGCAACTGTGCGTTCTTGTCCGCTAGCGCGGTGCGGTCATCCGCCAACGCGCGCCGCAGTAACCGTGCGCGTGCATCACCCGCCGTCGCTGCGTCCTTAGCGCCGCGCGCCGCACTCGACGCCGCCGCTTCCGTTTTCTCCGCTTCTTGAAATTCTTCTTCGAGCTCGCGAAGTACACTGCCACTTTCCTGTAGTAATTTTCTTACATTGTATTCAAAATATTTTTTATCTCAATTGCATTTTACAACAACAATTTACATTGTAGATATAACAGAATAATAACAATTATTAGAATATTAAGAGGGCGACTAATGCAAAAAATCAAACATCGTCCTTCTCTCTTCACACTCACGTCCGTCTTTCATATGCCAGGTGAAAAAGGACGACGCGGATTCATCGCCAAATTAGTTTTTTCTCAATAACTCGATAAATATACAACATTTTAAAAATCCGCTAGGTCGATCTCTCAATGATAGAATTTTATACAATGTGTTGAAATATTAACTTAGTTTAATGCACAGTTATGGCAATAAATGAAAAATTCGTGAAAATTAGATGAATCTTTGTGTTTTTTTTTCTTCTATCGAGAAAATTTTAAGATATCGCGTTTTTGCTCAAATTGAACTCTTGGAAATACTCATTTTAGAAAATGAAACAATTTGAGGCTTATTTTCAAGTATAAAAATGAATTATAAAATCGACAATTTTGGGTTAGTCGCCCACTTAATACCTCGATCGTGGAAAAATCAGACACAATATCTTATCTATTGTTATAGCGGCCGCATGTTGAAGCTTGGGAGTTGAAGCGTTAAATCAAATAGCAACATTAAATACACACAAATCCTCCTGCCATATTTTCAATGATAATGGAAATGAAGTTTTTAAGAACAAACCCAATAAGGATTTGGTAAAATAATAAAAATATGTAATATTTATGTACATAATATAAATAGGCTACTTGACCTATATTCAATTTCATTGAACAAATGCATATTTCTAGTAGAACTTGGCCTAGGAAACCGTATTTCACCCTTATCATCAAATAAAAGCTTATGATTGTTAAATAAAGTCGATTTGAAAATATGATTTTATGAAAATAGGATTTGTACTGACGAAAACGCTTTTGCGGTACTTCCGATTTGGATGTGACGTCATCCTCATAGTAATTTAATATCTTTTATTTATCGCGCTCGTTATATGTAAGTTTATTTGTACATAAATAATAAGAATAAGCATAGAAAGATTTGTGAAATATATTTTCTTGAATAATTCACTTAAAACATCAGTTTTATATATTATCTCCATTTATTGTAGACGGGAAATGATATGGCCAAAACTTTTCTCCAAAAGTTTTCAACATTACAAATGATTTGTAATTTCTTATTTATTTTATAATTTTTGGGCACTTTTAGACTCGTACATTTAGCACTTAAAAAAATATTTAATAAAGAGAGTTTAAAATACAAAGCGTATGACGTCACACTATGGCGGACAGTGTTTTCGGCGCCATTTATGAGGCATATTTTTCAATAAATTTTTTTATGGGTTTCTACTGTGCAAAATATTAAAATATTAGTTTTTTTTTTGTGAAAATGAATGATTAAGAAGCGATTAGCATGAAGAAAAAAAGTAGGTCAAGTAGCCTATTACTTATACAATTCGTACTACCTCATCTAACTTCTTGTGTAACTCAGATATCTTCTTATCAAACTCTTTAGCCTCTTTTTCATTGTTTTTAATATTTTCTTTTTTATTTTTTACTTCTTCTTGCACTTCCGTTACTTTTTTCTCTGCTTCTTTCACACTTTCTTCGGCTGACACATACCTAAAATAAATAATTTCAAATTTTTAATAAATCCACAGATTAACGCTCTTACTACAAAAGATTTAAACACCTGTTGAACAGTTGATTAGAGAAAAATTCAGTACAAAATGGTCTCAAAACAACTGTTCAACAGATGTTTAGTTTTTTGTGGTAAGACTGTAAGTGTCTAAACACACTATGCCGAATTTCCGCGGCGGAAGTTCGGCCTGCAATAATAATATATCTTATATCTTTAAACGAGCAATTCTTGTATATATATAATTGGAATCTCGGAATCGGCTCCAACGATTTTCATGAAATTTCAAATGAAAATTTTCATGAAAATAAATCGATCTAGCTAGGAATCATTTTCAGAAAATGACATTTTATTCGTGTTTTATTGAACAGGTACCGAGCGAAGCTCGGTCAAATAGCTAGTATAATATCTATTGGTAGGGGAGGTAGTGCTATTGTTTGCTAAGTCAGTTCATACCGACCAAATTTTTGTCCAGCGGTAGCTTAATATTTATCAATCAATATAATCAGCGTCAGTCGCCGCACCCGTGGTAGAATGTTAACTGAGAGTATTTCAAAGTTGTAAAAAAAATAGTTGCGAAAAGTGATTTTATACCGAATGAAACTTTGATGGATGATTAATAAGGTCATGTTTAAGAAAAAAATCACCGTCAGCCGTATTGCAGACGGGGGATTCAACGTTAGTCGCGTTACTGAACATGTAAATTTTTTTTGAATATAAAGTCATTTTATACCGTACAAAATTTATACAGGTGAATGTTTCTACTTTGTATATAATAAAGAAAATCGTCAGTCGCTAATACGACGGTGGAAAAACCGTCAGCCAGCGATATAAGTTATAACCAATATAGCCCTACTTCGCGCTCAATGTATCCTAGGGCGTCGCGTAAACGACATTTCCACCTGCAAACATTCAGCTGACGGCGATTTTCGTTTGAATTAACCATAAAATTGTCTCACATAGCAATTTTAAGTAATTAATTCGATAGTCAATATTAGTGAAGAAGAATGATATAAATTTTACTTTAAAAGCGCCATCTGTTGTTATATACTAAAACTAAAACGACACCTACCGAACCTAAATGTGCATAATCTAGATATGAACCTTTATTGGGTGCGAATTGGGATCTTTTTAATGTCAATTCAATACGATTCCCAACAACAACTTTGAGATACTCTCAATTTTTATTCCACCACTTCTGAAGCAGCTCACGATCAAAGCTGTTATGTATTAGTGGAATACTATTATTGTAACAATTTTCGCTCGGTATGAAATGACTTTTTAAACTGAGCGCGACCTCCCCTACTTTATGGAAAGAGAGAGAGAGTATAAACTTACTTCCAAGCAACATGTAGCCTCGTTAGATTTTCAAGTTCTCTAACAACTTTCTGATGTTCTTGAAATTGTGATCTTTCATCTTGCAACTTCTGCAGTTTTGGTGCTATGTCCTCTCTTATTATCTGAAAAACAGAGTATTATTTTAGAACAAGGTAATACTTCCATACAATCTATACAGCGTGTTACAAAACAAAGTGATAATACTTTAGTGTGTGTATGAGTCCCCTGTATGGATTTCACCGTCACGGCCAGGCCACGGGGATCGACGGTGCGAACGGCGACGCGGTGGGCGCGACGACCATTCGCGCGGCGCCGTTTGCGGGCCACTGGCAGTCACGTTCGCCGCCGCGACCAGGGAAGTCCGACAGCAAAATGTCTATCGAAATTATCTCAATATTGCTTAGGCCTTAGACAGTAATCGTTTTTTTGGTTCAAGACCTAATATTTGGAAGAGATTGTGTAGTACATGATTTGAATAAGAATCGGGGTATAGATGGATAATTACACAAGTACGAGAAATACCTACAGAATATATTATCCAGAAATTTTTTTTGAGTATACCAGAATGAGTATTGAAACCTTCTATTATATTCTTATGAAATAGCTGGCTAGCTCCAAATAGCTGGTTTAGCTAGTACTTCAGCAACAAAAGTCTCTGTGATCATTTTTCGCGGCGAAAACGACTAAACTCGTTTGATCACTGCAATTTTCGCCGCGAGTGTCGCCCGACTTCGTGGCTTGCGGCGTACTGATTCATACTTTTGTTTTGCTCGCCCGCCGCGCCGCAAGACGCCGGCGCGAACCGCTCGGTACATTTCGCCGGTCGCGTCGCCGGTCGCCGTTGCGCGTGGCATGATACGTACATTGCTATACGTTTGTTTCAGTCGCAAGACGCTTCGCCGATCGCACCGCGCGAAATTTCGCATAGGCGAATTTCCCGTGGCCAGGCGGTAAAAGTAGCAGCGCTGAAAGAGCAACTTTTTTAAACCTTTGTATGGGAAAACTCATCGCGCTGGGGTGCATGCCCATACAAATCTAAAAAAAAAATCTGTCTTTCAGCGCTGCTATTTTCAGTGAACTCTATACAGGGAACCCATACACACCCTAAAAAATGATCACTTAGTTTTGTACATAATGTGCCGGAAATAATCATATTTAAAACCAGCGCCATCTTGCCGCTCAATATAGTGCACCATGTGCACGCCTAGCACCAGCAACAGTTGAAACACGCTTCTATGATCACTATAATAATATGCTTACACATATATATACTTACATCATTTAATTCCCTTAGTTTAGCATCCTTTTTCTCTATGGTTTTCTGTGCAGCTTGTTTCTTAGCTTCATACATCCTAGTACCTGCTGCTTCTTCTACCATTGACAAGATCTACAAAAAAATGGAATTGTAGTCTATTAATTATTATAATATTGTAATATACTTTAGCTGGTAATAAAGAAAGATAGTAGAAAGAAATGTTGACATTATGACTAGATGTTGCTCACAACTATGTTCATGCAGAAAAATGAGAACATATTTTTTTTTATTAAATAACTTATAAAAATTAAGCAGTTTTTGTTATGGTCTATTTGTGTTAGTAGCCTCTTCACACCCAAATTCCTGTACAAATTTTGATTAAGACAAGCACAGAGACATTCAAGCCTCGTGTATCAAATTTGGGTGAGTATGGTTTCCATGCTATCTATATGTATATATAAAAATAGATTTTCAATTGTGTTAGTAACTCTATAACTCGATAACGGCTGGACTGATTTGGCTAATTTTAGTCTCAAAATAATCATGAAAGTCCAGGGAAGGTTTACAAGTGACACATAGTTCACCGGGACATCTAGTAAGCCTATATTAATTGACCAACAAAGTTATGAGTACCCTAAGAAAGTAGAAACCTAATAATCTTTTGTCAGCTAATATTTACCTCTGGTGGTTTCATATTCAGCACTTTAGTAATTCTCCCCTGCATTATAAGAAAATGTGGATTGTTGACATTCAGTTGAACCGAACAGAACAAATCACTCACTCTTTTATTTTGTACATTTATTCCATTTATGAGGTATTTGTTCTTACCACCCATAACAACCTGTAATAAACATAATAAGTTTTTAAAGAACAACAAACCTTATTGGCATACCTTTAGTATTTTGGTGTACACCTATGAAACATACGCCAATCGAAAGAGAAGATGTTTACATACAATAAATATTCTTTGAAAAAATGTCGTGAATAATATACTTTCTGAGTTATTTCAGTTTTAAAATAAAAAATAAATAACATTTTAGATATACATATAAACTGAAATATTTCAAAAAGTACAACATTTATGACATTTTGTCAAAGAATTTTTGTTTGTAATTATTTTCTGTCGATTGACGTATGTTTCATAGGTGTACACGAAAATATGTCCTTTTTAAGTACTTGAAACTAATTAGGTATGCCTCACTCCATACAATAAGGTTCGAACTCTTTTGCAGACACAGACACTAGTAAATCAAATCTATATAATATCTAGGTTTTTTAAATTACATTTTATCAAGCTCTACAATAGTTACTTCTAGCGGTTCTCAATCTTAATAACCTTGTAGTACACCAAAGCCAATAAAAATAAATAAGAAACTATTACTAATGACAACAAACCTGTCTAGTGACAGTAATTTCGTCGTGATTTTCATATCCGATAGGGCACTGCTTCTTGTCCCTATTATCAAAGGTGATGCTAACTGTGGCTTTTGTAATACCTGCTTGTCCGTGTTTGTAAATTAGTTCCTGTAAGCTCCCCGCCCGCACCTGTAAATCGAGAAAAATTTATAAAGCATAGTATTTTTAGGTAGGTTTCTTAGTTTTAGTGATAGTTTTAGTAACCTCAATGCATTGATATTGAAATTTTCCAACTAAAACTAAAACTAATTTACATATTCTTGTAATCTAATTAATTTTATGTTAGTTACCACAGTAAAATGTTCATTTGTCGGAAATAACCAAGAAATAACGAGGGATAGTGACTTTAGTAAACAATTGCATACTGATGGCGGGAAAACGAAAAGTTATCGTCTCCTCATTATAATTATGCAGTACTTACATTGGATAAATTTGTTATTCCTAGAACGAAACATATAGAATCTAAAATATTCGATTTCCCTGTTCCATTTAATCCAGTAATAGCATTAAATTCAGGATCGAAGCCGGTGACTTCGACTCTGTTTCCATAAGACTTAAAACCGTCAAGAACTATAGATTTAATGTACATTTTTAACACGCAAAAGAATACAAATTATAAGCCGCATTAAATCACATCAGTTTTGCTTTATTTATATAATATTAAATACATTTTCTTCTCAAAATAACAAATCAAACCGTTGAAATTTGTTTGAACTTTGAAATAACAAAAAATTGACTTTGACATATAAATATTACTTGACATTTGTTCTTTTTTTTCTTATTATGGCACTTCGGCTATTTATAATAACCATGGCCATTGGCCAGCCGCCAGTGTCGAGTATTTTATGGCGGGAAAACAATATTCTTTTTTTATACAGGGTGACCGGTAATAGGTCTGTTTCCTTTTAACATGTAAAAATACATCACTTTTGCAGCCTAAAAAGCTATATCATACCCTGTCCAAAAGCTAACGGTTACCGAGATATTCAAGATTTTGTATTTTTTTCAAAAACACCCGATTTCAAAGGAAAACTTTAAATAAAAAAAGTCTACCTATTAATTTCTTAATCTTTAACATAATTTTAGTTCTTAGGTAGATAAACTACAAATACAAAAGTTATTTATCCATCTAAACAGGAAACAAAAATTAGCAGAGTGTTTCAAAAGTCTTAACAAAAAAAAATGAAAATGATTTTCCCTCATTTCACCCCTTATTGTTTAAAAAATCAATAAGACATTAGTCGTACAAATTACTTAATTAAATTCCTTATTTATTAAGCTATCCAAAAAGGTATAATTTGTGTGCAAAAAATTCACAAACATCTGGTAAGGTAAGATAATAACTCTCAGCACGATTTTTTTGGCTTACAATTTGTTCAGGGTTAGGTTGCCAGGTAGTCAAATTCTTTTGTTATCGGAGGAAGAAGCGATCTATTATTGGTCGGTTTAAAAAAATCCGGTTTCTTCGTAACTGTTCGTGTCGGTTCGTAACAGTTCGGGTCTGTCTAAAGAGCAATATGTAGAGTTTTTGTTTAGTTAACGCTTCTCGTCCTGAGCGCGCTGACGTTTTATTTGCGATTCCTTTTGATCAAGTTTGTTTATCAAAAATGGCATCTTTTAGCAATGAAGAGTACGCTGACATACTGTACTGCTACGGTTTTTGTGATGGCAACGCAGCCGCTGCACGGGAAGAGTACCGGCGTCGTTTTCCCCGTCGAATTAATGTACCAAGTGCTGGAGTTTTTTCCGCGGCGTACCAACGCGTGCGGGAAAGTGGCTCTGTTCATCAAAGGCGACGTGATGCAGGAAGACCTCCTCGTTATGTTGCAGAAGACGAAGAGAGAATATTGGAACGTTTTGCAAGAGATCCGACCACCTCTACAAGAATTGTAGCGAAGCAACTGGGTTTAACGCAGTGGAAAGTGTGGTTCACCGTACATAGCGCTCGGTTATACCCTTTTCACTACACACCAGTACAAGCATTAGAAGGAGGAGACCCTGCAAGGAGGCTCGATTTCTGCCGCTTTATGCTGCACTCCGATGAAAACGATTATAACTTCTTAAGAAAGATTTTATGGACCGACGAGTCGAAGTTTGAGCGTGACGGCATAACAAACTACCACAACATGCACTTTTGGGCTCCCCAGGGTGGAAACCCCCACTTGGCAAAAGAAGGTGCTCATCAAAGGAGGTTTTCCCTGAATGTTTGGATGGGAATTTTGCATAATCATTGCATTGGGCCGTTTTTTCTACCGGACAATTTAAACGGGGAGTCGTATGAAAATTTCCTGAGAAATAATCTTCACGAGCTCATGCAAGATATACCAGTTGAAACCCGAAGAGGTATGATATACCAACATGATGGATGCCCGGCACACTACAGAGTGACAGTTAGGCAATGGCTGGATCAAAATTTCCCGCAGCGTTGGATTGGCCGCGGCGGTCCAATACCTTGGCCCGCAAGGTCTCCAGATTTGACTCCTTGCGATTATTATTTATGGGGCCACATGAAGTCTTTAGTATACGCAACACCTATTAGCGATGTACATGAACTGAGGAGAAGAATAATTTATGCAGCAAACGAAATCCGAGAAACTTTAACAAGTAGAGTAACGCGATCTAATTTTCGCTTAAGATTACGCAAGTGCATCAGAAATCGAGGACGACAATTCGAACAGGATTTACCGTAATAATTATCAACTTATTATGTAAATAAAATATTAATTTTTATTCAAAGACTTTTATTTAACTTAACCTGACGTAGCAAATGTTTATTTAGACTTTTCCAATTTGCTAATTAGAATTTTACTACCTGCTAGTTCAGGTAGTTAGCAGGTTCTTCATTTGGACAAATCGGCGTAGGGTCCTTAATATTCCCTAAGTAAGATGTTATTTAGATTTTTGCATTACAAATTATACCTTTTTGGATAGCTTAATAAATAAGGAATTTAATTAAGTAATTTGTACGACTAATGTCTTATTGATTTTTTAAACAATAAGGGGTGAAATGAGGGAAAATAATTTTCATTTTTTTTTTTTGTTAAGACTTTTGAAACACTCTGCTAATTTTTGTTTCCTGTTTAGATGGATAAATAACTTTTGTATTTGTAGTTTATCTACCTAAGAACTAAAATTATGTTAAAGATTAAGAAATTAATAGGTAAATTTTTTTTTATTTAAAGTTTTCCTTTGAAATCGGGTGTTTTTGAAAAAATACAAAATCTTGAATATCTCGGTAACCGTTAGCTTTTGGACAGGGTATGATATAGCTTTTTAGGCTGCAAAAGTGATGTATTTTTACATGTTAAAAGGAAACAGACCTATTATCGGTCACCCTGTATAGTGAGGCAAATTAGATGTAATCATAGCCCGTCATCGCGTGGCCATTTTGTGCTTATTTTCATACAAGTAGTGTGCGTGCATTTTCTTAAATATTTATATTTGTCGATCATTTTGAAGCATATTATAATCCAGAAATGAAAGTCATTTAGTTCATGATATCGATAAACTATAGTTCAAGTAATGAGAATCCGTAAACACTCGTAAAAAGCTATGCAATTTTTGTAGCCAAATTATTAATTGATGTGACATTTTTAGCACTAATGCTTTATATAGCACGAATAAGGAATTATTAAACTTATAAATTATCTTTTTAGCTTACAGAAATACCGATTGAAAAGCCCAAAAAACGTTGTTCAAATCTTACGTATTTAATGTTAAATCCACGTGTTTGAGGCATTGTTTGGCCATTCTTATGGTTTATTATTTGGCAGAACCACAAAACTCAACAATATCTAGCATAAAATGTTCACTAAAAACCTTTATTAACACTTAATATTTTTTTTATTACAATATGAAATATGCAGACCGACTCCTTTGTTATGTCATAGTAAGTAGGACATAACATTACACGCTTTTGACGCTTATACACCGATATAAGGCTCTTTTTTAAATTTGATTGTCAGTTTCCATTTTAGTAACTAGATGGCGTATGGGTAATACCAGGGAATACCCTGGGTTGGTTGTTTTCTTTTTTAAATCTCCACCAGACGGCGCGACGGTAGACACTTCTAGATTTTCTATTGGTTCCCCAATCTCCACCGATCTGAAATTATCTGCAGATTGGCATCACTGACTACATATTGGTTGTGTTTCTAAAAAATATCAGTGTACTGTCAAGTGTGACATAAATCAAAATATCTTACACCTAAGCGATTAGGCCAGTATACTGGTAACAGTTTAGGAACACGCAAATTGTCAAACTGAAAATTGACAACAGAAAGAGTTTTGGCGGGCATGTATGATTAAACACTTTCAAACTTCTTCTACTTTTTATTGTTGGTGTGATTTTTATTACTTTTTTCCCAAATTGTGATAATTGGGTTTTTGATGTTCATTATTGGTAAAATATTGGCCATTAAATATTCGTTATAGTGCACAAGTGCAGGTAAGATGTTGTCAAAACCAAAATTTATAATTCCTGTGACATTTGGTGTGAATAACGATAAATAGGGCTATTCCTTCCGTGAGTTTTTATTAAAACATCGTTATAATAACTTTATTATGCTATTCATTGGAATATCATAGGGTCTTTTTCAAATTGAAATGTATCAAGTTTTACATTCTTTTGCCCAGTTTTGTAACAATTATTGATGGTATTACCTGGTATTATAGATAGTTGTCTACCCATACGCCATCTAGTTACTAAAATGGGAGCTGTTTGACAATCAAATTAAAAAAATAAGAGGGTGGTTGTTAAAATTTACTTATTTGAACATATACGGTCGTATGAATAAAAACTTAGCGAGGGTTTTAAAAAGCTTTAAAAGCCTGTTGTAAAATTTAATATTATGAATAAAGGTTCTCTAAAAGGTTCTCTAACGCCTTTTTAAGGTGTAACAGCTGTCAAAAAATAGCGCGCCTGTTATAAACCTATTTTAAGAACATTAGCATAATCGTTATGAATAAACGCTTGCTAACAGTTGTTTAGGCTCGAAACGTCAAATAGGAGTTCGCAAACTTTAGTGAAGCCACGGACCTACTTTAAGACCATTTTAAGAGATTATTTCAATCTCTATTCATTGGGTGCGCCAAGGGGAGCAAAAAAGCTAAGATAAACTTTTCTCAAAAATCAACCCCTGTCGAAAGACAGGCCGAAATGTGACCCTCGTTAGTACGGAGAAAATAGAAAAATTTGGACGAAAAAATTCAACCTCTTCTAACCACCCCTTTTGAATACACCAATCGATAGAGGGCGCCAAGGGGAGTAAGAAAGCTCAGATAAACTTTTCTCAAAAATAAACCCCCGGCCAGATAGAGGCCGATATACGAACCTTGTTAGTATGGCGATAATAGAAAAATTTTGACGACAAAAATGCAACCCCCTATGACCACCCCTTTTTATTATACCAATCGATAGGGGGTGCCAAGGGAAGCAAAAAAGCTCAGATAAACTTTTCTCAAATATCAACGCCTGTCTAATGACAGGCCGAAATGTGACCCTCGTTAGTATGGCGAAAATACTTCAACCCCCTAATATTATCTAAATCTTGGTAATTGTTTACAAACCTACCCCAATTTATTTAGTTGAATAATTATAAGACGAGTTGCCAACTATACCCTTTTCAACAATATTATACTGTTTTTAACCGACT
Organism: Polyommatus iphigenia; assembly: GCA_963422495.1. NCBI lineage: Eukaryota > Metazoa > Arthropoda > Insecta > Lepidoptera > Lycaenidae > Polyommatus > Polyommatus iphigenia. The sequence goes on from OY730182.1 coordinate 31,606,389, forward strand.
TCCAAAAAGGAGGAGGTTATACATTCCTCAGGAGGTTACACAAAAAATCTTTCTGTTAACACAATATAAAAATTAGGTAAGCCTCTGGCTTAGGAATTGCACTCTGGGTTTGAGCCAAAATAAATGTACCTTAGTAAAAAATATCGTGTCCACCGCCTTCAACCCATAATTGTGGCTATGTTTATTGCATTAAACATGTTTATTTTTATTTTTTAATTACACTGGACCATGTTTATTAAAAATTTGATGTCCTTTTTACACCAACATGCATAGTTTTTTTCCATAGTAATTTATATTATTTTTAATTTTTTTGTCCATACAAATGAAACATGTCCATTTCACTACCTCGTTACGATAATAGCTCAAAATTTCCAAAATTTCTTAGGAAGCTTAGAATTAGAATTTTATAAAAGGTTCGTGTAGTACCTGGCCTTCCCTTTTGTTGATATTTTACCGCCTAGTTTATCAAATAATAAAAATAAAAATTGATTATGAGAGCATCATAGATTTCGCCCTGTGAGAAACAATTTGTGAGAAACGCTATTTACACCCCTGTAGAATTATAGAAACTACCACTTCTCTACATTTTTTAAAGCTAACAACATGTGACATCATATTTTATTAAAAAGAAAGAAGTGTCAGTTTCTCTCTGTGTCTTGTTGTGTTGTTGATTTTATTTTGGTCGTCCATGTTTTTTTGTGAAAAATTCCTGTGAGAAACGCACTTAACATTAAGAAAATAATTAATATTTTTGTTTATTATTAGTGCAAAGCATTTTGATAGTAAAGTGATCCCGATACAACAGGGTCACGCTTTCGTAGCATCCGATTTTTAGCTTACAATCAAATAAAGTGATTTAAAAGTTGCATGTTGGCATCATGTTACGTATGCCTGTGAGATACGGTCGAACAAAAATGTAAAACTAAGGCACGTTTATACTGGTCACATTTCTCACATGACCGTTTCTCAAAGTATTTAATTATATTCCTATTTTCGTACTTTTTTGTCTTACATAAAAATGACCGGAATGTGGTATATTTTTACCGGACTTAAAAAAAAGGAGATTCTCAGTTTGTATGTATGTATGTGTGTGTGTTTGGCTGTGATTATCTCGCGTTTAGGCTGAACCGATTTTAATGTGTTTTTAAAAAAAGTATTTGTTACGTATATCGAAGAAGGTTCAAAAAGTCAGTCAAAAGGTTGATTGTTTTTTGAAGGTGGTTTTATTTTTAGCCGACTTCCAAAAAAGGAGGTGGTTCTCAATTTGTCGGATTTTTAAAAGTATGTTCCTCGATTACTGGAAGACGCCTGAACCGATTTGAAAAAATATTTTTTTGTTTGAAAGGGTATACCTACAGATATACTTTTCAGATGGTCCCGTTGTCACCAAGTCTCTGATGATGGAAACCTAGAGATATCGAGGGCGACCCACAAATTTTATAGGCACGCACCCCGTGTTTTCAAGTATTTACTTAAGTTGTTCTGGTATTCAGTGGCGGGGCAAGACCTAAATTTTATGTGGGCAAGATATATCTTGCGAGGCCCCCTAAAATATATTATGCGAGGCCCCCCTGATGGATGACGCTATAGAACGGATTTATTGAGAGAAATAATTTTTTGATAAGTACTTAAAGTTTTATTTATAAAACTTTTTATTTATGAATATTTGAGTATCCACGTACAACTCGTAAAACCTTTAAAAAACCTAGTGGTCCAAGGGGCGCGAGGCCCCTAGGACCGCGAGGCCGTGGGCGGTCGCCCACGCCTTGCACCGCCTCTGCTGGTATTTAAGTCTGATAACTATCATGTCATGGAGCTCAGCTGATGATGGAAGGTCCAATTCCTAAGAAGTTACGAGTTAGGGTACAACCACAACATAATATCTATATGAGTATACGTATACACATTATATTCGCCTAAATATCTTCCTTAGGCTAAACACAAAATATCATGTACATATTTGAATCCTATGTTTATTCCTGTACATCTAAATCATAATTCATAATATGTCATAGGTACCTATTTGTTCATCAGTAAAAAGTAAAGGTACAATTCCGTGCATCGCGATCGATCGCGGTCGTGCACGACCTACGACTTTCGTCGGACGCTCGCGACCATATTCAACGTATGAAAATGTATGGCACCGCTTCCGTGGCCCGCGACTGACGCGCGCGGCCTACGACTGTCGTAAGCCGCGCGCGATCGTGTCTTGAAGTTATGACAGTCGCGCACGACCGACGACAGTCGTAGGCCGCGTGCGTCAGTCGCGGGCCGCGGAAGCGGTGCCATACATTTTCATACGTTGACTGTGGTCGCGAGCGTCCGACGACAGTCGTAGGTCGTGCACGACCGCGATCGATCGCGATGCACGGAATTGTACCTTTACCCAATGATGTTTTAATAAAGATGGCGTATGTTCATACAAATTGGTCCTCAGATTTTGTTCCTAACGACATATACGTATATACTCTGTCATATTTATATAGGTTACCTAGGTTACAACAATGAATGCGACAGATAATACGTAACGAATGATATAGAAAAGGATAGCTATATGTTTTGAGATGTTTTTGAGTTGCGCTTGACAGGCGCATCGGCACGCATGCGCGACAAAGATCAAGAGAATTAATTGTTATTGTTGAACAGAAGAGACATTGAATAAAACTAATTATTTGTCAGATTATTTTTTATTAATCTATACATAATATAATAAAATCGTAAGAAGTGGACATTGAATATTTTTTTTAAATAATACCTGGACCGTGATCAACAATCGATATTGAACCCAAAAATACTTATAGTTTTTAGAATTTTTGTCTGTTTGTCTGTATGTATGTCCGGGCTAGACTCGTAACGTACTGCTACTGCATGGCTTTTTTTTTAATATAAAACTAAATAGGAAACTAAATAAACATTGGGTGAAGCGAAACATAAACTTGGGCATATCTTTCAAAGTGACCAGTTTGTGAAACCACAATTTTTCGTCGGTGAACAAACATGAACGACACGTTTCACATTTTAAATGTTCGCAAAGTTTTTTGGACACCTACTAGGCCAGTCATTAAAGCCAAAACCCGAAAGAAATTAGTAACTTGATAAAATTTTAGGGGGTTGTTAAAGAAGGTAAAATAACTTACCGTGTGATTTTGCAGCGTTCTGGGGTGTACGGAAAGGGTTGAAAAGGGGTGAAAAAGGTTTTTTGTTAATAACATTGCGTAAAAAATTAGTAACACGCTGCAAATTTAGAATTAGGTTGTTCTTACCGTTTTGTAACGTGTATTAAATTTGCAGCGTTTTGCAATACACGGAACATTGTTTATTATTAAAAAACAATAAAATTTGTTAATAACAGGGGTAAAAAAATTAGTAATACGCTGCAAATTTAGAATTAGGTTGTTCTTACCGTTTTCTAACGTGTATTAAATTTGCAGCGTTTTGCAACATACGGAACATTGTTTATTATTAAAAAACAATGAAATTCGTTATTAACAAGGGTAAAAAATGTAGAGACACGCTGCAAATTTATAATTAAGTTGTTTTTACCGTTTTCTAACGTATATCAAATTTACAGCAATTTAGTAATAAACAATGTTCCGTATGTCGCAAAACGCTGCAAAATAATACACTTTACAAAACGGTAAGAACAACTTAATTCTAAATTTACACCGAGTTACTAATTTTTTTTACCCCTGTTATTAACAAATTTTATTGTTTTTTAATAATAAACCATGTTCCGTATGTTGCAAAATGCTGCAAATTTAAAAAACGTTAGAAAACGCTAAGAAAAACCTAATTCCAAATTTGCAGCGTGTTACTAATTTTTTTACCCCTGTTATTAACAAATTTTATTGTTTTTTAATAATAAACAATGTTCCGTATGTTGCAAAACGCTGCAAATTTAATACACGTTACAAAACGGTAAGAACAACCTAATTCCAAATTTGCAGCGTGTTACTAATTTTTTACGCAATGCTATTAACAAAAAACCTTTTTCATCCCTTTTCAACCCTTTCCGTACACCCCAGAACGCTGCAAAATCACACGGTAAGTTATTTTACCTTCTTTATTCATGAAGCCCCAAGCGGCCACATCCGGCCGCGATAACAATGAAAAAGCTATTGTGTCTCGTTTTGCCACGACTGATGGGTTAACAACCCCCTAAAATTTTATCAAGTTACTAATTTCTTTCGGGTTTTGGCTTTAATGACTGGCCTATACTTTTTGTAGGCATCCAATTATGCTCACCCCTTTCTGCCCGTACTTTGTCGACCTATTTATGGCTTACTAGATGACGCCCGCAACTCCGTTGCGCCCAAACTCGTTTATCGCACGGGAACCGTACATTTTTACGGGATATAAAGTATCCTATGTCCTTTCCCGGGACTCAAAGTATTACCATACCAAATTTCAGCAAAATCGGTTCAGCGGTTGGGGCATTTTTTTATGAAATAAGGGGCAAACGAGCAAACGGGGATTGGGCCTCCGGTAAACTCACTCACTCGGCGAAACACAGCGCAAGCGCTGTTTCACGCCGGTTTTCTGTGAGAACGTGGTATTTCTTCGGTCGCGCCGGCCCATTAGTGCCGAAGCATGACTCTCCCACGTATGAAGAGGTAACAGACAGACAGATAGACACAATTTCGCATTTATAATATTAGTATGAATGAGCTCTTCACTCGGAAACCTGCAAATCATCAGTGCGAGCGAAGAGAGCCCTAGTATATCCAACAACTTGAGCACTTTTGTGGTACACTTTACGAAAAAATTATTACTCCTAATGATTTGTGTTTTAACATATTATAGTAATTTTCATATTTTATATACAGGGTGCAATTAAACCTTCCTGCCAAATTTTGATATTATAATGATCCTTGTTGAAAATAAAAATACACGTATTTTTTCTTTTATAATCACTCAGTACTAAAATATTGAATTTCTCAACAGATGTTAAGTAGATGTGTTATCATCGGTCATTCAAGGTTTGGTTACTAAATATTAAAAAAACTGCCTTATAGATTAACACCACACAGAAAAACGACGCGAGTCCTCACAAAGCTCAGCTTTTAGCTAGTAATATTTACATGGCTACTTATTTATAAAGGCATACTTATGTTATAATGTAAAAGAAACAAACACTCATATTATCCAAATAATATTCAAATTACGTTTTAGGTGGTTTAAGACTGGAGTTTGACACTAGCAGTCAGCGGGGTGGGAGCGGCGCGGCGCGTGGCTATATATTATTATTGTATAGATTTATGAATATTATGGACAGGCCCCGAAAACCGAGCGGAACGTGGTGTACTACACGGCTTATCAATTTTTTTAATTTATAAAATTAGTTTTTGGCTAAGGCTAGAAAGTTAAAAAGGAGCTCGCATGTTTAAAATTAAAAAATATTAAAACGAAAACATGTTTACAATATTATACAATATTAGTTTATGCCTACGTGTTGATGCCTACGTAATCGCTTCTGAATACTTCAATTGATTATTCTATGGCATGCAACTATCTGTCCTTATCTCGCTACAGTTGTCGTCCGTATTCTCTATCCTTTTTCAGTATAAAATAAAGCATAAAAAATTTCAAAAATTTAGGAAAATATTCACTTTTAATGTAAAATTACTAGATGTTTTCATGTAATTCCATGTGGTACGGAACTTTTTCATCCTTTTTTACCTTTGTATTATAATTTTTGCATTTTCTGAATACACGATTTGGCATTTTTAATCAAAAACGTCACACGTCGTCACTCGCTCGCTGCCAACATGCAACCAGGTGGACGAAAGTTCCGAACGAAAAAAAAATTGGGTTCCAAATTTAAACGTAGCTACTAGATATAATCGCATAATCTGTACAATTTTTAAGCACGGTCGACTGTGATTGGCTGATAAAAAAGACCATAGAGAATATAAACTACATGAGAAAAAAGAGGAAGAAGAAGTTTAAAACTCAAAGTTCGAATTTCATTTTGTGAAAATTATTTATTACAAAAATACAAAAATTGTAAATTAAGTGGATTAATTATTGAAAAACGAAAGGTAAGCCATTGTAAAATGTAAATGTAACCGTAAATTGATAAATTGAAGCAAAACATAACGATATCATACCATGTTCTAATACAAAGTATGTCGTAGTATTATTTGCTTTAATTGTACAATAATTTACAACTTAAACTATATTAATATGAAAAAAATAGATTATTATTTCATAGAAATTATTATAATGTATATCAGTATGCAGTTAATTTGGAAAATAATGAAATGTGTATCATGTGTATATTGTTTTATTGTAACAATACATTAAGTTATTAACTATACTTAATAATTTATGTAAACTGCTGGTAAACTGTATGGAAATGTAGTAAATGAAAAATGTTTCATTAATTTCAGATTTTTAGGTCCCTATACAGCTAGTTTGCAACATTTTAGTTTGCAAGCAATAGCTGTTACCTCAATCGCGGATTGTAGGAAATCTTTTGTTCTCGCGGTTGCATGCGACCGCTTGGGAACAAAAGCAGCAAAGAGATTCAAAGCAAGGAGATTTTAGGAGAAGGAAGGTATGGGATTATGAGTGGTACGGCCACCAAGGAAAAATCCTCTGATCAAGTGAGGTGGTATGCAGCTGGCCTGAGCCCACGCGATAGATTTCAGCTGTCGTATACAGGGTGTAAGAAAACAAAGTGTGTATGTATAAAGGTGCGGTCCACTGGATCGGAATCGGAGTGTAGGTACGCAGTGGACGGATTTGTTGCTTTGTATGTGCTGACTACTATGAACTGCACTAGAAGTACTGGAACGTCATTCTGCGCCTGACAAGTATATGACGACACGACGTGCCGTCCGCACCGTACGTCCCGATTCCGACCTGTAGCCGTAGCACAGCGACCAGTAGAAATGCGAAAGTATAGACAAACTGCGGAGATAAACTTAAGGTGCGGTTCCGATCTTTTTTCGTTCCGAAAAATTCAATTAAAATGCCACTTTATGACAGACTATAGTATATGTCATAAAGTAGGATATTATTTGAAAGCGTCAGCAATGCCGATACTTGAAAAATATGTAAGTAAGCATTAAAATTTTATGGTTGACTTTGAGACTTGGATTATCGTTTACATTTTCATCTCACATTGCTACCTCTTTCAGCTCGATGAAAATGAACCACCTAAAAAGAAACAAATTGTGGAAGTGCAAGAAGCTATCATTTTACCTGTTTGCTCCAATCCGCCAGCTGGTATATGTTCTCAAGCCATGAAAACTGTAAGTTATCATATTTTATCAGAAAGCTAATATCTAGTATAGCTTATAGGCACAACATTTTTCCCAGTATGCAGAATGCACCAATTCTTGTATTGATTTGGTTTTTATGTTTATTGCTTAGTGATTTTTTCTCGGCCTAAAATATTTGTAGTATCATTTTGGAGGAATTTACTAAAGTAAAATAAGTATACATTCTATCAACGTTGCTTCACTTCACCCTAATAGTACGGGAGCCCTAGAACAAATTTTTTTGTGATTACTAACGAGGTAATTTTTTGTGAGTAGCTACATTTTGATAAGACGAACAACATGTTTTTTATTTTCGAAAAATCTCGAAAGTGGTAGCTAACAGAGATAGAAAGGATTTCATACTTTGGCTTGATGGTCCTAAAATATGGATTGTTCTATTTGTAGGACAAGGTTACTCTTAAATTATATAACTATTTACCTACCAATATACAAAAAATTAGCTGGTTAGGGTTCCGTTTTAGGGTTCTGTAATAAACAAAACTTTTGTAATTATAAAAACTAATAAAATAATCAAGTGCGTCTCTATCTATTTCTTATACTTAGTCATTGTTTATTGTTATAAAATCAATATAAAAATTAACTTTCTAGTACAATTCCTACAGTGTATAATATTATAGTTTTTTGTTTACAGGTTCTCAAGGATCAACCTGTACTAAAAGATTTCAGCAGTCAAGCTAACATAAAAACACGTAGTGAAGTAGTGCTAAAAAAGAAAAATAAGGTTCTTCAACAGAAAGTTAATAGACAGGCAAAGAAAATTGAAAATATGAAAGAATTAATAAAAGTTGTCAAAAATTATACTTCACAATCAGAAATTGAAAATATATTGCAAGGTAATTATGCAAATATATGTAAAAATTTCCATACTAGTAAAAAAAGACAGGTCACATATTATAGTGATGAAGTGAAATCATTTTCCTTAACTTTGCATTTTTACTGTCCGAAGGCTTATAATTACCTGAGAAGCATAATTTCTTTGCCACATGAATCAACATTATGGCGGGCGATTTCAAGTTTTAATTGTTCTGTTGATTTTCTGTCAGAAGTAATTGAATATTTAAAATCAGAACTACCAAATAAGCCCTATTTAAAAAATGTGGCCATGATTTTTGATTCGATGGCCTTAAAAAGAGATATTTGTTACTGTAATAAATTAGGAAAAACATTTGGCTATGTTGACCTTGGTGACATTGTCGTTGATGATCCTGAACAGCTTGCATCGGACAGAGGCGTGCAGAGGTTTTTGACATGGGGTAAGCAGCGGTATCGGTTTAGTAGTTTTGGCGTGAAAGCAAAACAGACAGACAAACGGACAAAAAGAGATATTTTCGCATAAATTGTAATACTAGTGTGGATATAAATTAAAAACTATCTTTTCTAAATTATTATAATATATGAGTACGTTCTGTTATGAAGAAACAAAAAACGCCATCTGTTGTCACGTGTTGGAACTACAATGAAAGTTCATTTGCGTTCACATGTGTGCTAAGCTAAAATAAATAAAAATGCCATAGATAGATGGCGTATGGCGTAATATAGATTGTTATATATTAGAAATGCAATGTGAATTCATTTTCATCGATATTTCCATGGAAATTAGATACATAGTATATTTTTGTCTTATAAAATGTAGCCTATGTCCTTTCTCAGGCTCTAGACTAACTGTGTACAAAATTTTATTACAATCGGTTCATTAGTTTTGGCGTGAAAGCGAGACAGACAGACAGAGATTATTTCGCATTTAATATAAAGTATATAATATTATAAAATGATAAAATAAATAAGTACATGAATATGAATAACATGAAACTTTCGAGTTACTTACATTTCATTTTTGTTGCTGGTTTAATTGTTGTAACTCAGGTACACGTACCTACCTTTCGACACAAATCACAATTAGAATCTTTTCACTGAATGACAATTGTGAAAACTTGTTTTTTTAATTTTTAATAAACACACATTTTCAACACAAACCTCACAGTCAAATAACATTTTTAAGGAATCAAAAAACGCACTTAATATAGAAATTAGAAACTCAGTAATAACTAATATCTAATAAACTGTTAAATGTACAAACTTTTAAATGTTAAAATAATAAAAATCTTCTAAGAAAACTATAAATATACTGGCGCAAACAAAAATAATATGTTACAGTGCTCATCACATGAAAAAATGGCCTCCCAAAATACAAAACACTTCTGTAATGTAAACAAATATAAACCGTACTAAACAAAAATGCATTATGTGCATATGTGATTAATTAGATTTCCGTCTATTATTTTTACTCGGATTATAGGCAACGAACATATCCGATTACTTCCGAACGCGCCATTACGCCGGCGCTCGGCTAAGCTCGGAAACCATGCCGCAGGACCTGGCCAAGTAAATCGCACACGCACACACGTTTGCGAACAGTGTACGAATACGAAAATCTTAACTCACACATATAGGCGGGGTCTGCGAGACATCGAGTGCCTGTAACCACAGATATGTAGTATAATATTGGTGCGTACCTTCGCGCGGCGCGCCTAGTTACCACTTACCGACTTATGTTTATGTAGTTTTGCAAATCAATTGGTGCTATTTTATAAATGTAGGCGTTAATGTGTATTCATATTTTTACTATTAATAATAATTAAAGTCATCTAAAACGTACGAAAGTTAAATTAAAATATGTGTATAGCAAGTATTTATCATTAGGTAAGCAGTGCTTTTATGCCTTTATGGTACGCACGTCCATGGCATCGGAAGCCTTAGTTTTTCAAATAGTATCATATTCTTAAATTATTTTAAATGCCCTATTGGTTACTTTTTTACTCCAAGTTCTTTGAACGCCGAATTGCTGGGACAATTGATAAATACTGCAATAATCTTACTGAGCGAAGCAGGAATTACTGTAAGGTCACTAACGTGTGATGGCGCCAAATGCAATATAAAGGCATACGAGTGTCTTGGTTGCTCATTTGAGGAAGGTAACATTAAATCCTACTTTCTTCATCCCAATGGAGTAACTAACGTTTATTGCCTTTTAGATCCGGCCCACATGATTAAACTGGCTCGAAACGTTTTTGCAGAAAAAGGTTTAGAATCACCAAACGGAAAAAATTCTTTTCAATATTTACAGAAATTGCATATGATGCAACAAGAAGAGGGTCTTAAGCTCTCTAATAAATTAACAGGAGCTCATGTCGCTTACCAAAACAAAAAAATGAATGTCCGTTTAGCTTGCCAAGTACTAAGCTCATCCGTTGCTGATGCAATTGAGTTACTTTGCAATAGTGGGAATCCTAAATTCCAAGACAGTTCTGCGACTGTCGAATTTATCCGTATTTTAGATCGATTATTTGATAGCATGAATAGCCGATCTCCCTATGGCACTTATTTAAAGTCGCCATTAACAATACACAACCGCGATGTCTGGCAAACGTTTTTTGACGAAGCTGAGATTTATTTAAATAATCTTAAAATAGGAGACCAGCCATTAATGAAGCATACCCGCAAAACGTTCTGTTTAGGGTTCCTTGTGAACATGATTTCTTTCAAATTATTGTTTAATGATCTGACAACATTAGAAGAGAACCCGCTAAAATACTTACTAACTTTCAAATGTTCACAAGACAATCTAGAAATTTTTTTTTCGTGCATACGTGCTAGAGGGAGGACGCAAGACAATCCGAGCCCGCTAGAGTTCCGATATATTTTAAGAAAATTATTGTATCGCAACTCGGTACGACCCAGTATAAGAGCAAATTGTATAGATGATACATTTAATACCAACCATGTCATGGAATTTCGAAGCAAAACTAGATCATTAATTGAAAGTCAAACTCAGGAACACAGTACTGATGAAAGAGACATTTTTTCCGAAATGATAAATTCTTTAGAAAATTATCTATGCAGCGCCTATGAAGATAATGTGCTTTATTATATAACGGGCTTTATAATTCAAAAGATTTAAAAAATAATAATTGCGAGTTTTGTCATGCTGTGCTCACAACTGAAAATAAAAAAAGTGATCATGACTATGCCCTGAATATAAATAAGTATTCAGCATTCACAACATTTGTCAACCGGGGTAAATTATGTTTTGCTTCGGATGCTGCATTTATGATCGTGAAATATGTTAATACATTATTAAAAAAAACTGTATCTATGTCACTGTTGTCAGTCGTTAACATTACAGGCAAATTGGTAATGGCTACACTACAAAAATTCCAACCCCAAGTACAATAAATTTTTGTTCCTAAGCACCCTGTCACAGACGTATGTCTGGATTTACATGAAACTGAGGTTATAAAATATATAGCAAATAGTTTCTTAAAAATAAGATTTCATCCTATTTAAAAAATGACATACAAAAGAAATTAGGCGATCTCAGGACTAAACGCCAAAAACTGAATAAAACAATTTTATTTTCACATGTATAATTACTGTTAGGGCTTCTTGCTCATAAGCTTCTTGCTGTTGTGTATAGTTATAGTATCCTATGATTGTAAATGTGTGGTTTTTAATCTATTTTTAATAAAACATTTGCATATTATTTAGTTTTTTTTATATATTGACTAGCTGTTGCCCGTGACTTCGTCCGCGTTGTTGACGCGGATTAGTATAATGACAAAGATGGATAGTCCGCAGACAAATATGAAAAAAGTAAAATATAACCTCCTCCTTTTTGGAAGTCGGTTAAAATGTAGCCTAAGTTACACCTTACTACATCAGCTATCTACCAAAAAAAGTCCCGGCAAAATAGCTCCAGCCGTTTCAGAGATTAGCCGGAACAAACAGACATACAGACACTACTTGTTTACTAAGGCTACTTGTTTGTTATAGAATATTCAAAACTTTGGTTACCCTAAAGAAAAGGGATAGCACATAACAATGACGTCATCCAAGGACATATTTTTCATCTTCAATCTAGTGTTCACTATGAAACCTCCATTAGGGTGTAAGCTTCTTGGCCAAAAGTCTACTTTGCTCTATGATTTATAAAATCCATAAAGAATATATTGTTAGGTATTTAATTTTTCTACAAAATACTCATTATTTTTGACATGTTGAATACAATATTTAATCTGTGGAATACAATAATTGAGTAATTAAACTCACCGGCACGGAAACTTGGCCAAGTACAAAAGATGTGATAACTGTCTTTTTTTTGCACTTAGCTCTACAAATTTTGATTAATTAAGATCTGAGTCTATCCAGTTAACGTTCCTGATCACTTTTTCTCACAGTTAAAGGTTTTTTAAATTGATAATGAAGTTTATGCAAAAAAACATGTTTACACAAAATTTTACACTTAAGTTTAAAACACTACGAATTTAAAATTGTTCGATTTTTTGTCGCTTTCTGTCCTTTTTAATAGCGCGTGTTACCTCCTCTAGCCCTTATAACCGCCTGCATTCGGTCTGGCATGCTTTGGATGACGTTCTTGATATCGACTTGTGATAAGTCGCGCCACGCTCTCAGTGCAGCATCTCGAAGCTGGTTAATGGTTTGTGGTGGGTTCGATGATGATTTTATTGCTCGTTTCAGCTTATCCCATATGTGTTCTATCGGATTTAAGTCCGGGCTGCGAGCTGGCCACTGCAATTTTTGAATACCAGCCTCTTGAAGGTACTCATTTACTATGCGTGCGACATGTGGACGGGCATTATCATGCATTAAAATGAATTGTTCATAACCAATGAACCCTCCAAAGGGCACAACATGTTCTTCGAGAATTTCCGCGACGTACCGAGTCGCATTTAAGGCGTTATTAACGATGACCAATTCCGTACGAGCATCAGAACTCACGCCACCCCATACCATTATAGAGCCTCCGCCAAAACTGACCGTCGGAGTGGTTGTTATCGCCAAATAACGTTCGCCTTTCCTTCTCCAGACACGTTGTCGACCATCAGGTGCATTTAAAGCGATCCTGCACTCGTCAGTAAACAAAACCTTTGCCCATTGCTCATAAGTCCAGTTAGCGTGTTCGCGGGCAAAGTGAAGTCGAGCTACTCTGTGCTGAGGGTGAAGCTGTGGACCACGGGCTGGTCTTCTTGCCCTCAAATTAACTTCCTCCATACGTCTTCTCACCGTACGCTCGCTAACATTCACACCTCTGGAGATTTGAAGGCGCTGACGGATCTCGACTGCGGTCAGGAAGCGATTTCTTGAAATCTCTAACACAATAAAGCGGTCATCACGAGCTGATGTGCATCGTACACCACCACTACCTGGTCTTCGTGTAGTACTAAGTCCACGCGCTTCGTGGATCATCAGAGCGTTTTCACACGAGACACGACACGACACGATTCATAGCTCAGACTACTAAGGGGATACTACGTATCAGACAGGAATCTTAGAACAACCAATACAAGAACGGTATGCTAGAGTTTGACGTTGCTTTTTTTTTATACACCTTCTTCTTTTTTTAATTAAAGTTTGTCCAACATGAGCGGGAAATTTAAATTTGATGTCCTTTCAAAAAGAGCGGGAAATTTAAAAAAAAAAAGATTTTGTAGCTGGGCTCTGCGTATAAATATTAATTTAATATTTTTGTGAAGAATTCGTATTTAATACGATTCTATTTGCTTGACACTAAACAATGACATAAATTTTGAAAGGACAAATCTTTATTAAAATATTACATATTAAGTAACTTGTATGCACTTAAGTTGACTTCTAGGGCTAGAAACCTATTAACTAGAGACAAAAATATTATTCATAACATAATACTAAAGGAGATAAATTAAACCAATAAACTCATTTGTATTTTTTTTTAATTTTTTTTTGAAATTTTAACAGAGCTTTCTTTTGCATGTTTGGCAGACCACCAACTCTCAACCTACTTATATCCGTGCCTTTTAAAATTTTATTTATTGTGTTACACCAATTAAACACACATAATTTAACTGTGATAATCACAAAATATTGTTGAAAAGCCTTTTTATGCCTAAGGCAATTGAAGAAATCAAATGAATATTTGGACACAGCCTTTATTATTTCTTTAGAAATATTTTCTTTACTTGGGTGTGATTCCAAATATTCATTTGATTTCTTTACAATGTCTGAAAAATACCTTAGTGCATTTTCTGTGGGATAGGTTAATTTATATTTATTTTTGAAATCTGTGAATTCTCTGTTAGAAATCCATTGATGAATTGCAGATTCATTATTTTGTGTCAAAGATTTTTTGCATTCAACGCACTGAAATTTCTTGATGCATTTTCTTATAACCCATCCCACAGTGTATGCACGAGAGTGTACACTTATTCTTTCTTTCCTAGCTGCATCAACAATATTTTCAATTTCTTCAGGAGACTTCTCTGTAATTGGAATTTCCGAAGACAAAGTTATTGTAGGTTCATTAACTTTGTCTTCGGGATTATTATCGGTAAATAAGTTTTTTAATTTAATTATTTGGTCTCCTGAAGTATCTTCACAGTTAAAACTTCGCGAATGGAAATTAATAAATCGTGTGATTAATAATGAACGGAATATGTTCTTAAACGATTGACAGTTGGGGTCATTATTTCTATATGCATATGCTCGGACTTGACCAAAAAAATTTTCGATAGGGTCGGAATTAAAATATTTGGGGCGCATAATTTTAAAACCCTTTTTTTCAAAAAATTGCCAGATACCTATTAAACTTTTTAACGTTAGTATAAAGTTTTTTTGAGATGGCACAATGACTTCTCGGCCTTTGTTATTTACAAATCTAATTTTTTCTAATTTTTCGATTGCCGACTTCCAGAAAATCACGTGTCTCGAATTTTTTGTGACTGCTTGCCGTAATGGCTTGCCGTGGTTTTTGCTCGTAATATTTGCACCATTGCATGAGTCGAACAAGTCATCGAAAAAAGATATTGTTTCAGACGTATGTTTTAACGTTTCGCTTACTGGATTCCCATCAGCATAGTGAGCTATGAAAAAAAGATAATTTTAAAATATACATTTTTATATAAAAAACATTGTCTGAGCTGTCAACTGATAGTAACTACATTTTATTATTTATCGATAAGCACATATTTAACCTATCAATCCCCGTAAGGCCCAAGTGGACCGCGATAACAAAAGATTTCCAGTATTCCATATATTATAATATTATGATTATATAAAACTAGATGACGCCCGCAACTCGTACCTTTTTCTGGGACCGTACATTTTTCTGAGATGAAAAGTATCCTGTGTCCTTTCCCAGAACTCAAAGTATCTTCATACCAAATTTTTGCAGAATTAGTTCAGCGGTTTAGACGTAAAGAGGTGACAGACAGACAGACAGATACACTTCCGAATTTATAATATTAATGTGGAACTATAAAAAAGAAGTAAGGATATGGATTATTAAGATAAGGTTAACTAATTTGATAAGTTTGAATTTCCAGCAAATACTTACAAAAATTTGCAGTGTATGCCAAAGCACTTGCAACAGTCTTGCTTAAAACACGAGTACAATTCCTTACCTAGAAAATATTATTTTTATTATAATATAACACAAAATATGCAGAATTAAAAATAATACACAAAATATAATAATATGATAAAGTATAATACTTGTTATAATGTCGGTGTCATAACTATAAGGTCATCCTAAAGACTAACGTTATGAAACACTTTAATACAACAATTATTATAGACAAAGTGAGGTCAATAGTAGGTATAGCAAGCTACCGCACACAGATGCTATACGATAAAATATATTTTGCCCTCACTTGGTCTGCAGTCTTCCAACCAAATAAATTATAATATTGACATGATAAAATATACCAAAATATAAGATCTGTTGGAAAGTGGCAACATCGTAGTGTCATGCCTTTCAAATCAAATCTTAGAATCGTTTATCGGGCGGGAACCGTAAATTTTCCGAGATAAAAATATCCCTAGTAATATTTCAGCAAAATCGACGACAGACCGACAGACACACTTTCGCATTTATAATAGTAGTATGAATATGGATTCTACTTACTTTCATTTTCTTTATTTTTTCAGGAATAACATGTTCGTCATTCAATTTGTGAAGCATGCGCATGTCAGCATGCTTACAGTCTGTATTATATACATCAACAATGTCACTCCACTTAGAAATTTTTCCCCCATATTTTATATTTTTCGTTAAAAAATTATTTCTGATTCCTTTAATGAGGTGTGGGGGATCATACATTACAAACATATTTTGCTTGCCTATTTTCACTGTGTTATCTGAAAATAAAAATAAAAAATAAGATTAAACATACTTACATTAAGTTGTACAATAAGGGTAAAGTGTTTAGGTTAATTTTAATAATTAATTTATGTTTTTTAACTTACCTATAGCCTCATTCAACAATATCTGACTTCTTCTGGTTTCTTCTTTTAATTTATTGATAGCAGATTGAAATGCTGTCCCCTGATCACATACTATTGCCACGGGAAGTAAACCAGTGTTTGTAACTGCATTAACTACCTCTTTTAATATATTTTTTAAAATATTAGAAGAAGTAGCACCTTCACAAAAATAAAATCCTATAGGTTGCTGCCATTTGTGTAAAGCACCTCGCACCATAAATGCTAAAGCGTGGTCCGCATAATTATTTGTTATGGTGTTCAATTCCACAAAGCCACTTATTTTATCCTTGTGTTTGTCATAAGAGAGACCAGGTTCTAAGGCCACTTCGTCAAAAATTATATTACAGTACTTTTTTGATTCTGGCCAGTTTTGCACCTAAAAATAAAAAGGTTACATAATATTATGCTAATGATCACTCTGTTCACTTTTTTAAACAAAACATCACAATATTAATTTAAATACTTACTTCAGATTTTATAGCATCAAATATAGCAGTGTTGATGCCAGAGTCCACTTTTAATTTTTGAATCATTTTGTTTATAGTCCTCACTGAAGGTAGAATAAAAATTCTTCTTAAAAATTTATATGTCTTGGGACCTTGCTTCATAATGGCTAGAGCTATTAATTTTTCGTCATCAGAAAATCTTCTTCCTTTTGTTTCCTTTGTAGCTTGGCTAATCTGCATCCAAATTATCTTTTTTGTTAACGGATGAACACCAGCTGTTAATTATTCAAACAATCCCATTTTTGATAATTTCATAGCTTTTTTAGCACGGGTCAAAAAATTTAACTTCCTCTTGGCTTTTTTATATTCTGCTAGTAATTTTAAAGACACAGGATTTAATTTCTTTTTGTTTATGTAAGGTTTCCTGGAAACCTTTAAAGTTGTACTGTGTGGGACTATTGTTTCTGAAAATAAATAAATAATTTATTCATACTCATGTTCAGTAAATAAATAAATATTATTCATTGAATGTTAATATAATCATTCATAATACTTTACCTGTCAACATATTGTGTTTGAACTTATCATCTGCACATTCTGTGACAGGTTTTGAAGATGTAGATGGTTCATTGATGTCTGAAAATATATAAAGAACATACTTTAAAAGATAAAAAAAAATTGTGACTACAAGTAAAAAATGTATATCTACACTTATAAGTATTATAAAGAGGGAAACTTTGTTTGCTTGTTAATAATTGTTAAGTATATCTTTATGTGATGCCAATTTCATGTTAATCAAACTTCTGAGCGTAAGTAATGTTCTACCACACAAAATTTTATAAAAACAGTACAAAAGCTTTTCAGAGAAAGTGTAACATCTATTCAGCCATACTCAAAAAATATTCACAAACTTTCAATAAATATAATTTATTGTATGTCAATAATATAATCATTGATAATCTTTCAAAGGTCAATGTATACGCCTATTCAATAAAATCCCAGAAAACGTTCAAAATCTTTCAATCAATAAATTTAAAAAAGTTGTTAAAGAACGTTTGTGTGCTAAGGCTTATTATAAGGTTACTGATTTACAGACCATAGGTCACTTCTATATAAATGTACCACATTTTCACTTACTTTACTTACATACTTAGTGTAAATTAGCTTAAGCTACCATTGTTATTTTCCACCTTTTTGGTAAAAGGTGGACCCGCGCGAGTTTCTTACGCCGGTTCTTCTCGCCGGGTTAGTTCCCGAACCGGTGGTAGGCCTCATGTAGACACGACGTTCTAAAAGTGTTAACTTTGTTAACCTATTTGGAAATAAAATATTTTGATTTTTTTTTTAATAATAATATTTTACCTATCGACATATTATGGTGTTTGAACTCATCATCTGCACCTTCTGTGACAGGTTTTGAAGATATAGATGGTTTATTGATGTCTGAAAATATATGTATAAAGAACATACTTTAAAAGATAAAAAAATTTGTGACTACAAGAAAAAAATGTATATCCACACTAATATTATAAAGAGGTAATCTTTGTTTGTTTGCTTGTTAATTGTTTAGTTGTAATTAATAGGCTCAGAAACTACTGGACTGATTTTAAAAACTTTCACTTAATGTGTATTAATTAACTATAAATTTCATATATAATATTCATTATTCAAAAACTTTGACATTTTATAAGTATTTATTGATAAACTATTATTTTACTAATTTAGTATTTAAAAATATGAAAGTGACTACAATTACTACTACTCAATAACTACTAAAACAATTTTGATGAAACTTGCATTATTCCTTAAGTTGAACAAAACCAAGTAAAACAAAAAAGAATTACTTTTTTGAAGTTAATTTAAAAATAAATTGTTAATATCAAGCACTTACATAAAACTGTATTTTCTTGTGCTAGAAGTTCTCTCAGTGGTGATCTTCTTTGCTTGCAATAGGCATGATCATCATGTTTTTGTCTCTCTACACTCTGTGTGTAATAATAATTATGATCCAGTGAATGAGTACAATTTTCTGAAACAGAAGATAATATCAATTATATTAGCTTTTATTATCTCATTTAACAAAATGTTTTAAGAGTCTTTATAAAAATAAAATAGAAAATAGGCCAAGTGCAAGTTGGACTCGGGCACTATGGGTTCAGAACTGTAAATAATTATAGAGCAACAATTAAAGGCCAAAAATTGTGTTTTTGATGGGAGCCCCTTAAATTTTTTACATTCTACTTTAATTTATTATTGGTTTAATTCTTAAAGAACAAAATAACGAATGATTTTGTAAAAAAAAAATTAGTGATAAGTTCAGTAGCCTGTTGCTATTATTGGTAATAAGCAAAAAAGCATGTTTATTGTATTAGGGGAGTCTCCCCTCTGAATATTAATTTTATTTTGTTTTTAGTATTTGTTGTTATAGTGACAACAAAAATACACAATTTGTGAAAAATTCAGAAGTCTAGCTGTAGCTGTTTTTGAGATCTGCCCACGGGGGCAGATCTCACAAACAGCTACAGCTAGACTTCTTCTTCTTCTTGTGGTGTAGACAAGTGGCAAAACGCTAACGCTACAAAATGTATGGATTTGACATTAGTATTCGCTAGCGAAGCGATGACTTATGTCAAATCGCATACATTTTGTAGCGTTAGCGTTTTGCCACTTGTCTCGGGGGGCTGTATCTCCAGAGACAGATGGACAGACACACAGACATTGAAGTCTCAATTACCGTTTTCACCCTTCAGGTAAGGAACTCTAAAAAAATATTTTATGTATAAGATAGTCCAAATTCTATTTTTACAGTACACAGTTCAGACTAAAATATTATATATTAAATGTAATAGTATTGTAATAGCCACAAGGTACTGGCAGAGTAATGTAGCTTCTATTTTGAAACATTAAATATTGATAATTATTGTAAAAATGTAAAATGCCTACTTACCACTGTCAATTTCTTCAGCAATAGGTATTCCCGTATTGATTTCTTCAGAAGAAAATAATGTAGGATACGCAGATTGACGAAGGCGAAATGTAGAAGTCACAAACCGTTTTTCAAAATGTTTGTGACAAACAAACATTTTACGTAGCTCCTTGGAACTAAACTTCGTAAAATCACCACTTTTAGAACACTTTTGCAACCACTTATTGAGTCCTATCTCAGTCTTTGGAAAACGATGAAGACTAACAGTATTACGCCTGCTTTCGCAATGCGGAACACAGCACTTATTCTTCATGTTGTTGTTCAACACCCACGAATAGGTACTGGCACACAAATATCACAACTTTGAAACAGGAGGATAAGCACGGAGAATTAACTCGACGTCTTCACTCAACCGCTACAAAATTGCAATGATTCATCATTCAAGACATTTTGACAGGCTTTGTTTTGTTTCCGGTATCTATGGTATACTCTAGTATAGACAATTTTCACGTCAAGAAAAAAAAAAAAATTCTATGATACCCTTGCTGATGGTCAAAAATTGGGTTTAATTTTTTTCTTCGAAGATTCACCCCTGTGATTCATAGAGAAATATAAATTGTACGACAGACGTCACACAGGCTGTCATTTGAACGTTTTCACACGAGTGACGATTTCTGCGACGACACCGCATTCACTTATGGCTGGTTTACACGTCTTATGTAGACACTTGTTAACTATATTTGGACTTATGACTATATTATACTTACTTAACTAAGTATGAACTTGCTATTTAATACTAAATTTTGTGTTTACAAATTCCAAATTTAAAATTTAGTTAACTACTTATCAACTTAATACGTGTAAGCCGGCCATTAGTACTTAAAAAAAAGTCATTTATTGTTGGGTTTTGTACCTAAGTAGGACTTAGGACTAAGATAGTTTAAGCTTAATAAAAAACGTAGTCTTATTATATAATATTATATTATGTATGTATTAAGTATAGTATTAGAATATGGTAGTATAAAATATATTTATATTATTATATTACCATAATATTATAAATTATAATACTAGGTGTGGGTAATATAATAATAGGCTTGATGACTAATTTTTTTTCTTATTGGTAATTGAAAAACCCTTAAAAAATAGAAACATCGCTGAAAGAATGACTCCGATAGCTTAAAAATTCACCAAGATATGACAATTCAAACATCTCATAAAATAGACCCGCCCGAAACGCTCCATACAAAGTGCTACGAAAGACTGACGTCACTCTTTCGTAGTTTGTACTAGGGGTCGCAATACCGGATCATTTAAGCAAAACCGGTATTTTCGGTATTGGCTCCAGACCAATACCGGTAATCCGGTATTTTCGATATTTCCGGGATTTAAGCTAAAGTTGTTAAGATCTCACATATTTTAAATAACATGAACTGTTATTATAGGTATCCAATAGGTAAAGCAAAGAAATAGAGTTTAATACTTGCGTATAATGTTATTTTATTTCTACAAATCTATACTAATATTATAAATGCGAAAGTATCTATGTCTGTCTGTCTGTCTGTCTCGCTTTCACGCCAAAACTACTGAACCGATTGTAATGAAATTTTGTACAAAGATAGTCTAAAGCCTGAGAAAGGACATAGGCTACTTTTTAACTGGAAAAGGGGTTGTACGGGGGTTTATGCGTAAATTTGTTCAAATTAAGTTAGTTCCAAAAACTCATAACAGATGGCGCCAAGAGTTGCCTAGATCGCGCTATCGCTTGCTCTACATATCTCTATAAGAGGTGGTACCATGTTGAGTTAGGTTTTTGATTCTTTCGATTGTTATACACGTTATTAAATAACTCACCTACCAACATAGATATCAGAAATAACAGCCTACCAATGATAAATACTAAATAGTTTATGGGTAAAGCTAAAGTTGTGAAATGGGGGGCTAAAGCGGGGAATTGACTACCGGGCCGCCCGCTACGGGCCGCCCGTCACGGGCAGGTCTGTCGCATGTCTGCTCGTCAATTCCTAGGTACGGGCACAGACATGCCCGCCGGCCCGTGCCCGCAGCCTGCCCGCGAGATCGCATTTTTCCCGCGCGGGCACGGGCAAGTCTGTACATGAATGGTCGCAACGGGCGGCCCGTCGTCATTCGCGCCTTGGAGAGCGACTGGAGTGAACTTAAAATATTATTTTAAAACATATTATTGTAAACAGTACAAACACTAGACTTAAGAAAAACCAACAAAAACAATTTTGACATATTTCGTTTATTTCCATTTACCGGTTGCATCCTTGTTTGTGGAAAGTTAAAAGCAAGGATTACATGAACACCGATCTACGTAAAGCCGCTTACAGCGAACTTATTGAAAAATCCAAAGAAATCAATGCCGGTGCTGATCTATCATTTTTTACAAAGAAGATCGAGTCCATGAGTCCACGACCGAGCTGCAGCTCTCTATCTATTCGACTGACTTGCCTGTTCTGTGTGTGTTCAATAGGGGCAAGCGGCAGACTTGTGTCAGACCGGGCGGCCCGCGGGCAGCCCGGTAGTGAATTCCCCGCTTAAATAAGCTTTAAAATTTGGTTTTAAAAAAATTAAATTTGTGCACACTGCACAACTGTTTTGGGTATTTTGATTTGAGGGGTACCAGGGTTTTAAAAAGCTTTTAAATTTGACACCAATTTTGTTGACACCGCGCGCTATAAACTGAAGTCCACGCGGACGAAGTCGCGGGCAACAGCTAGTACATAATATTTCGATTTTGTATAGAACTTGGCACTCATTTAGATCTCAATAATTCTTTTTGCAGCGAAGCTCACAGCCAGGCATTTTTATATTGAACTTGACTCTCCTTTTTAATTTTTTTTTAATATAAAATAAGGGGGCAAACGGATTACCTGTTGGAAAGCAACTACCGTCACCCATGGACACTTGCAACATCAGAAGAGCTGCAGGTGCGTTGCCGACCTTTTTAGAGGAAATACGCTCTCTTCTTGAAGGTTTTCAAATCGTCTTGGCCCGGAAATATTGCTGGTGACAGTTCGTTCCAGAGTTTTACAGTGCGCGGCAGAAAGTTACGCGAAAAACGCACGCTGGAAGACCGCCACTCATCAAAGTGATGAGGATGGTATATTTTTCGTGTGGAGCGATAGTGAAAAGTTGCAGGAGGTATGATTCCGAAAAACTCCTCAGAGTACTCCCCGAGATACAACCGATAGAGTATGCAGAGTGAAGCTACATCTTGGCGTAATGCCAAGGGGTCCAGCCTGTTTGAAACACTATGGACGTCAACAATTCGCCCTTCGTTGGATACGATGCAGAGGGAGCAGTTGATATTTTGGCCCAAGAATGAGAACAGTAGGTATTTTATATGAGGCCGAACCTACGCCTTGTAGAGTTGTAGGCGTTGGTCCGGACCGAAATACTGTCTCGCTCTGTTAAGAACACCAAGCTTCTTCGAGGCTAACTTGGCCTTACCGTCTAGGAGTCTAGATGATATCGGAACTGGACTTCGCTCGATATTATGCTTATGCCAAGAATTTCAATGCTAGGAGAGATTGTTAAAGAGAATCCTCGTCTCTATTGATGACTTTTTTAGTGGTAAACGCGCAGACTTGTGACTTGGCGGGGTTGAATTGGACTAAGTTACACGTCTACCTTTTTTTGTTTCTCTAATGAATTCTCTATTTTAGACACAAGTTCGTTTTGACTCTCAATGACGGAGAAATATGAGATATCAGCATCAACAGAC